>JAUCED010000017.1:0-5000 GCA_033557995.1 Phytophthora crassamura
TACGGTGCTGACAAGGTCATTTAAAGTAAACGACTGCCAATCCCGAGTCGGCATAGTTTATGGTTAAGACTACGATGGTATCTAATCATCTTCGATCCCCTAACTTTCGTTCTTGATTAATGAAAACATCCTTGGTAAATTGCTTTCGCCTAAGCTCATCTTTCAGCGATCCAAGAATTTCACCTCTGACGCTGAAATATGAATACCCCCAACTGTCCCTATTAATTCATTACCCTGGTGTGCAAACCAACAAATAGACCACCAAGGCCGTATCTTATTATTCCATGCTAATGTATTCAAATGAGCAAACGCCTGCTTTAAACACTCTAATTTTTTCACAGTAAACGATGCAAACCCACCAACCCCACCAACTTAATGGCAGAAAGGCAGCCTCACAAAAAATGCCTCGAACATCCATAAGTACACACTCCCAGAGGGAGCGGACCGGACATCCAAAACAGAAATCCAACTACGAGCTTTTTAACTGCAACAACTTTAATATACGCTATTGGAGCTGGAATTACCGCGGCTGCTGGCACCAGACTTGCCCTCCAATTGATCCTCGTTAAGGGATTTAAATTGTTCTCATTCCAATTGCCCGACTCGAAGAGCCAGAGCATTGTTATTTATTGTCACTACCTCCCTGTGTCAGGATTGGGTAATTTACGCGCCTGCTGCCTTCCTTGGATGTGGTAGCCGTTTCTAAGGCTCCCTCTCCGGAATCAAACCCTAATCCCCCGTTACCCGTTAATGCCATGGTAGGCCCATATCCTACCATCCAAAGCTGATAGGGCAGAAACTCAATCGATTTATCGCGCAAAAGCGCGATCCGCACAGTTATTATGACTCAACACAATACCAGCCCGAAGACTGCATTGGTTTCAATCTAATAAATGCTACCCGCCCGACAAGCAGTTGGGTATTGATGCATGTATTAGCTCTAGAATTACTACGGGTATCCAAGTAGTAAGGTACTATCGAGTAGACTATAACTGATATAATGAGCCATTCGCAGTTTTCACAGTACAAAAGTGTTTATACTTACACATGCATGGCTTAATCTTTGAGACAAGCGTATGACTACTGGCAGGATCAACCAGGTTAATATCCTCAGTACGAAAGAAGACGAAAAGCCGCCCTCAGCACAAACAACAACACAGAAAGCACCCGCAACACACACACCAACCGCCGAAACAGTCAACGCACGCAAAGCAGACACCCCACAGTCATCACTATAGCCGAGAATCTGTTCTCCATCCTCCAATATAGAAAGATAAATTTTTAGATCCTCGCTTCAACAGCCCCGCCGAGGCAGAGCAAGAAGCGATTTTTTGAGCACGACGCAGCACATTTCCGGTTTTAACACCATCCACACGCCGCATACACGCCCCAGATCAAGTTCGGTTCTACCCGAAAAAGATTCTTTCCACCGGAAAATCCAGCGCAAAACGCGCCGCAGAAGGCACCGCACAGCGCACACAGCCCGAAGACCGCACACACCACGCAACCAACCGCAGCACTCCTTCGCGCCAGCTCCGACAGAGCGTTGTTGTGGAACCTCGCACACTCGGCAAAAAATATCCGCCGACACGCACATGATTGCAGGTAACTATCCCGCGCACACACACAAGTCAGCAGGTCAAATCCGCGTCAGCATTAAAAGTCCCCAGCGCAACGCAATTTGCGTTCAAAAAAAATATTCTTATACAAACGTTGTTGTGGAATATCGCACACTCGGCAGAAAATCTTTATTAACACGCACATGATTGCAGGTAACTATCCTGCGCACACACACACAAAGTCAACAGATCAAATCCGCGTCGGCGTCAAAAATCCCCAGTGAACCTCACACACTTGGCAAAAAATCTCCACCAACACGCACATGATTGCAGGTAACTATCCTGCGCACACACACAAGTCAGCAGATTAAATCCGCGTCAGCATTAAAAAGTCCCCAGTACAACGCAATTGCGTAAAAAATATTATATATTCTTATGCAGAGCATACGAACACATTTTCAATAACTGGTCGCACGCCATCCCGTTCCAGGTTACCCCAAAACAGGAATTAGCGCACTAATACATTGCTATCTAAATGCGCCTAAGGAATAGCTTAACTATTCCTACGAAGACGGATCTAAATCGCCATAAATTACCTTACGGAGAGCTATCATTGCTCGCCTAAATGCATTTAACAAGAAATCACTATGCATCCTACACTTACCGTCGACTCACTACTCCATCTCCGATGGTGAGGATACATTGCGTGCTTCATGCAAACATTAAAAGATAGAAAAAAACAGTAACCCCAGACAACTAGAATGGGAGTTCTAGAATCCAAAGTTTTTTGCCTCCCGAAATCGACAAATACAACCGATTTCAGTCAACTAAATTTTTTACTACCTCTATAGTATAGGGGAAATAGGCTACACCACGCCCGCTTGCGTCCCGTACAACGTGTTGTTTAAATTGCCCCCAGCAGTGCGATTTCCGTAATTTAAAAGCGAAAATAGAATGAGTTCCAAACCGGCGCCGCCTTTTCGTACAAGGCTAAAAATAAATTACAGCCGGTAATTTTGGTTTCGGAATTCGAACATCGGCTAATTCTGTGGTGTACACCACATAATTTCGAACTTAGGGGCCGCCGAGGCATATTATACGGAAAGATAAATGTTGGTTGAGCGGCTGACGCCGCCCAAAATTTTTTCAGCGGAGTTCTCGAAAGTGATGCTAGCAAATTGGGGCCCAACACAGCCATATCGGTTTTAAATTTTTTGGAGAAGTTTTTATATGGACTTTATAAATACTACCGGTAGACGATGAAAATAATGTTGGAATCGCCCCCCGCTGCTTAGCCTACGTGAAAGAGCATCGAAAAGTAGCCCGGAAACTATATCGATATGGTTTATAATATATATATTTGACCATATATTAAGCAAAATGTGGCCAAAACGGCCTATTTCCTTAGTTTTTATATATTTTATGTCCTGGAGCCAATATTATATATTTTGTATATCTATAAAATGTATCTGAGTGGTTCTTCGCTATGGCGGTCCCGATGCGCCCTTCAGCGCGGTCGAACGATGAGTTTAGCGTTTTTCGTACATCCGTATTTTCGGGATGGCAATAAACTCCGTGACAACAGGTTTGTTGCCATGTCCCGGCGAACGTTTGGAAAGGCCCATTTCGATCGCTCTGGCGCTCTAGAGGCACTAATATTGAACTTTTGTATACACACATCACTTGCAAACCGTCTCGGCTCGTCATTTCCGACATTCGCTCCATACATCTTATCGTCGACTTTTGACTTTTTTCTTTCAAATGCTACCATCATTTCGGTACAAAAGGTGAAATTAAAGGTACATATGGCCGGGGTGGAGCGACAGGGGTTCGAGTAGCCCAAATCTGAATAGCCTACGTGAAAGAGCACCAAAAAGCACCACTAGGGAGATAAAAGGTTGTTGGAAAATATTTAGTCTGGGTCCCAGGCCAGGACCGAATGAAGTTTAAAGTTTCTGCTAAATTCATGAAAACGTCTTTTCGCTAGAAATAAAATAGAAGACGGTCTCGGATGTCTTGGCAATTTATCTGTGCTAGGCCGGCGTTCGACGGCGCAACTTTTCGGAGTAACGAAAAAAAAATCAGTTGGCCCTCCTGTTGGCTGTGCAGAGGAAAATTCTAAAATGACCGAAAACTGCGAACACGTCTGCACGCATGGGGGTTGGAGTTAGCCCAAATCTGAATAGCCCACGTGAAAGAGCATCGAAAACACCCCCTAGGAGGACCTGAACCGGCGGCCGAATATATAGGTTGGGTCCGAGGCCAGGGCCGAACGTGATGGTTTTAGACTTTTTTTAAGTCGCGCGAAAACGCGTTTTCGTGTGATTTCGAAACGGAAGATGGTTTCGGAGTGGCCCGGAGTTTATCTGTGCTAGACCGGCGTTTTACGGCGCAACTTTTTGGAGTAATGGAAATTTTTCAGTTTTGGGTCCTATTGGCTGTGGACGGCGAAACGTGTGATTATCAATTAGACTTGATTAAAGTAATGAAAGAACGCGTTTAGGAAAAGGCGCAGAAGTTGCTGGGTATTGCGAATATCCGAAATCTGACTTCACCGTTGGATTCCTGGGTCGATTCCACCTCTAGACATATATCGATATCGATGTTACAAAGACAGTCCAAATCGGGTGAAAAAAAAGGACGCAAGATAGACCAAATCTGATTTGACGATTGGATAGAGGGGGGTCATTGCCGACCTCGGACCACTTTCGTATACCGACACATGTCATATATTGACCAAGTTATTAGCGGAAACGCGTTTGCACTTATAAACACCCCCTTGCCCGTGACTTCCATCCCCGCCGATAGCACCACGTGAAAGAGCACCAAAAAGTACGTCTAGTACAACTTCGATATGGGTGCTAACGGTAACCGGTGACCATACTGAAGCAAGTCTAATTTAGACTGGTACCCCTACCCCCTGTACCGGTATCTGGGTACACTGGTGTGCACCACACCCTCTGGTGTGATGTCACACACCATTGTGTACCCCGACACCGACTGGTGTGCCACTAGTGTGGTCGCAACACCACAAAACCACACCCCGTCATACTTATGCTGTTTGGCAAGCAGCGACGAGTGGCGGGGACGCTCCCCCCCCTGCCACCACCATACAGACACACTGGCTAAAGCTGTATGACCACCCAGACCCACCGCAGGCATACCCAGGCCAAGTGAAACGCGCCACACACCGCCACACACGCCCACACCACAGTGTAGCCATGTCTAAGCCGCTGGGGCATACGAAAAAACAAGTCTAGCATACAAAAATCAAGTCAAATCGAAATGAAAGTAGTGAAACCATTTGCATCCCATTAACTACCACGGAATAGCGCAACAAAAAAGTAGACAGCACCCGGACTTCCCCGGTGGTCACCCACCCGAGTACTACCCGAGCTTGAGGCTGCTTAACTTCGCAGAGCAGACGGGATACGGTGCTTT
>JAUCED010000017.1:15000-17500 GCA_033557995.1 Phytophthora crassamura
TTTGACTTTTTTCTTTCAAATGCTACCATCATTTCGGTACAAAAGGTGAAATTAAAGGTACATATGGCCGGGTGGAGCGACAGGGGTTCGAGTTAGCCCAAATCTGAATAGCCTACGTGAAAGAGCACCAAAAAGCACCACTAGGGAGATAAAAGTTGTTGGAAAATATTTAGTCTGGGTCCCAGGCCAGGACCGAATGAAGTTTAAAGTTTCTGCTAAATTCATGAAAAACGTCTTTTCGCTAGAAATAAAATAGAAGACGGTCTCGGATGTCTTGGCATTTTATCTGTGCTAGGCCGGCGTTCGACGGCGCAACTTTTCGGAGTAACGAAAAAAAATCAGTTGGCCCTCCTGTTGGCTGTGCAGAGGAAAATTCTAAAATGACCGAAAACTGCGAACACGTCTGCACGCATGGGGGTTGGAGTTAGCCCAAATCTGAATAGCCCACGTGAAAGAGCATCGAAAACACCCCCTAGGAGGACCTGAACCGGCGGCCGAATATATAGGTTGGGTCCGAGGCCAGGGCCGAACGTGATGTTTTAGACTTTTTTTAAGTCGCGCGAAAACGCGTTTTCGTGTGATTTCGAAACGGAAGATGGTTTCGGAGTGGCCCGGAGTTTATCTGTGCTAGACCGGCGTTTTACGGCGCAACTTTTTGGAGTAATGGAAATTTTCAGTTTTGGGTCCTATTGGCTGTGGACGGCGAAACGTGTGATTATCAATTAGACTTGATTAAAGTAATGAAAGAACGCGTTTAGGAAAAGGCGCAGAAGTTGCTGGGTATTGCGAATATCCGAAATCTGACTTCACCGTTGGATTCCTGGGTCGATTCCACCTCTAGACATATATCGATATCGATGTTACAAAGACAGTCCAAATCGGGTGAAAAAAAAGGACGCAAGATAGACCAAATCTGATTTGACGATTGGATAGAGGGGGTCATTGCCGACCTCGGACCACTTTCGTATACCGACACATGTCATATATTGACCAAGTTATTAGCGGAAACGCGTTTGCACTTATAAACACCCCCTTGCCGTGACTTCCATCCCCCGCCGATAGCACCGCCGATAGCACCACGTGAAAGAGCACCAAAAAGTACGTCTAGTACAACTTCGATATGGGTGCTAACGGTAACCGGTGACCATACTGAAAGCAAGTCTAATTTAGACTGGTACCCTACCCCCTGTACCGGTATCTGGGTACACTGGTGTGCACCACACCCTCTGGTGTGATGTCACACACCATTGTGTACCCCGACACCGACTGGTGTGCCACTAGTGTGGTCGCAACACCACAAAACCACACCCCGTCATACTTATGCTGTTTGGCAAGCAGCGACGAGTGGCGGGGACGCTCCCCCCCTGCCACACCATACAGACACACTGGCTAAAGCTGTATGACCACCCAGACCCACCGCAGGCATACCCAGGCCAAGTGAAACGCGCCACACACCGCCACACACGCCCACACCACAGTGTAGCCATGTCTAAGCCGCTGGGGCATACGAAAAACAAGTCTAGCATACAAAAATCAAGTCAAATCGAAATGAAAAGTAGTGAAACCATTTGCATCCCATTAACTACCACGGAATAGCGCAACAAAAAAGTAGACAGCACCCGGACTTCCCCGGTGGTCACCCACCCGAGTACTACCCGAGCTTGAGGCTGCTTAACTTCGCAGAGCAGACGGGATACGGTGCTTTCAGCCTAAGATGGCCGTCTACACTGGGCTCTGTTAGCCAAGCCTATTTGTACCTGACACCCGTACACACTGTCTGAGCAACTGTGGACGGCTGCAGGGGGGAACGAGTGGCCGCAGCAGGCCTGAGGCCGCGTGGCAGGCCCCGGGGTGGGGGCCGGGTTGGGTGGGTGGATGGGTACACTTTGTGTGGTGTACACCAGGGAGGCAAAATTGACGGGGGAGCCGAATGGACGGCCAGCAGCGACCCACCACCGCACGGCATACAACATGCACTATGCCAGGGCATACAGCCGTGCATATAGCCACCGGCCCCATATTCGCGCCCGCGCTTCCTAGCAATAATGCAGATAGTGCAAAGTGACCAATGTACAAATGTACCAATATACAGCCACGCCCGGCCGTCCCATGTGACATGCACCATGCACACACACGCCCAGGACACTTCAGACGTCATGGACACCTTCCTCCATGCACAGCCAGCTCTCCGCTTAAGTACGACACTAAAATCGCATATACAGCGCGCTCTTCCGTCCGTCACCTTCCTTCACCTCCATATCCACGCCCGCTTCCTCGCCCGCGCCGACACCTTCCTCCATCTCCATTTCCACGCCCAGCGCTTCCTCGCCCTCGCCGTCACCTTGCTCCATATTCGTCGCAAAGCTTCCTCGCGTCCCGCCTATTGTTAGTTCCATACAAAACGCCATCAAAACATATACAATTAGCAAGTTAAATACAGAGCACTCTGTCGATTTTTCGCAAAGTTTTTCCTGTATTTGGCATAGTTTAATCTAGTCTA
>JAUCED010000017.1:25000-27500 GCA_033557995.1 Phytophthora crassamura
ATTGCAGGTAACTATCCCGCGCACACACACAAGTCAGCAGGTCAAATCCGCGTCAGCATTAAAAGTCCCCAGCGCAACGCAATTTGCGTTCAAAAAAAATATTCTTATACAAACGTTGTTGTGGAATATCGCACACTCGGCAGAAAATCTTTATTAACACGCACATGATTGCAGGTAACTATCCTGCGCACACACACACAAGTCAACAGATCAAATCCGCGTCGGCGTCAAAAATCCCCAGTGAACCTCACACACTTGGCAAAAAATCTCCACCAACACGCACATGATTGCAGGTAACTATCCTGCGCACACACACAAGTCAGCAGATTAAATCCGCGTCAGCATTAAAAGTCCCCAGTACAACGCAATTGCGTAAAAAATATTTATATATTCTTATGCAGAGCATACGAACACATTTTCAATAACTGGTCGCACGCCATCCCGTTCCAGGTTACCCCAAAACAGGAATTAGCGCACTAATACATTGCTATCTAAATGCGCCTAAGGAATAGCTTAACTATTCCTACGAAGACGGATCTAAATCGCCATAAATTACCTTACGGAGAGCTATCATTGCTCGCCTAAATGCATTTAACAAGAAATCACTATGCATCCTACACTTACCGTCGACTCACTACTCCATCTCCGATGGTGAGGATACATTGCGTGCTTCATGCAAAACATTAAAAGATAGAAAAAACAGTAACCCCAGACAACTAGAATGGGAGTTCTAGAATCCAAAGTTTTTTGCCTCCCGAAATCGACAAATACAACCGATTTCAGTCAACTAAATTTTTTACTACCTCTATAGTATAGGGGAAATAGGCTACACCACGCCCGCTTGCGTCCCGTACAACGTGTTGTTTAAATTGCCCCCAGCAGTGCGATTTCCGTAATTTAAAAGCGAAAATAGAATGAGTTCCAAACCGGCGCCGCCTTTTCGTACAAGGCTAAAAATAAATTACAGCCGGTAATTTTGGTTTCGGAATTCGAACATCGGCTAATTCTGTGGTGTACACCACATAATTTCGAACTTAGGGGCCGCCGAGGCATATTATACGGAAAGATAAATGTTGGTTGAGCGGCTGACGCCGCCCAAAATTTTTTCAGCCGGAGTTCTCGAAAGTGATGCTAGCAAATTGGGGCCCAAACACAGCCATATCGGTTTTAAATTTTTTGGAGAAGTTTTTATATGGACTTTATAAATACTACCGGTAGACGATGAAAATAATGTTGGAATCGCCCCCCGCTGCTTAGCCTACGTGAAAGAGCATCGAAAAGTAGCCCGGAAACTATATCGATATGGTTTATAATATATATATTTGACCATATATTAAGCAAAATGTGGCCAAAACGGCCTATTTCCTTAGTTTTTATATATTTTATGTCCTGGAGCCAATATTATATATTTTGTATATCTATAAAATGTATCTGAGTGGTTCTTCGCTATGGCGGTCCCGATGCGCCCTTCAGCGCGGTCGAACGATGAGTTTAGCGTTTTTCGTACATCCGTATTTTCGGGATGGCAATAAACTCCGTGACAACAGGTTTGTTGCCATGTCCCGGCGAACGTTTGGAAAGGCCCATTTCGATCGCTCTGGCGCTCTAGAGGCACTAATATTGAACTTTTGTATACACACATCACTTGCAAACCGTCTCGGCTCGTCATTTCCGACATTCGCTCCATACATCTTATCGTCGACTTTTGACTTTTTTCTTTCAAATGCTACCATCATTTCGGTACAAAAGGTGAAATTAAAGGTACATATGGCCGGGTGGAGCGACAGGGGTTCGAGTTAGCCCAAATCTGAATAGCCTACGTGAAAGAGCACCAAAAAGCACCACTAGGGAGATAAAAGTTGTTGGAAAATATTTAGTCTGGGTCCCAGGCCAGGACCGAATGAAGTTTAAAGTTTCTGCTAAATTCATGAAAAACGTCTTTTCGCTAGAAATAAAATAGAAGACGGTCTCGGATGTCTTGGCATTTTATCTGTGCTAGGCCGGCGTTCGACGGCGCAACTTTTCGGAGTAACGAAAAAAAATCAGTTGGCCCTCCTGTTGGCTGTGCAGAGGAAAATTCTAAAATGACCGAAAACTGCGAACACGTCTGCACGCATGGGGGTTGGAGTTAGCCCAAATCTGAATAGCCCACGTGAAAGAGCATCGAAAACACCCCCTAGGAGGACCTGAACCGGCGGCCGAATATATAGGTTGGGTCCGAGGCCAGGGCCGAACGTGATGTTTTAGACTTTTTTTAAGTCGCGCGAAAACGCGTTTTCGTGTGATTTCGAAACGGAAGATGGTTTCGGAGTGGCCCGGAGTTTATCTGTGCTAGACCGGCGTTTTACGGCGCAACTTTTTGGAGTAATGGAAATTTTTCAGTTTTGGGTCCTATTGGCTGTGGACGGCGAAACGTGTGATTATCAATTAGACTTGATTAAAGTAATGAAAGAACGCGTTTAGGAAAAGGCGCAGAAGTTGCTGGGTATTGCGAATATCC
>JAUCED010000017.1:37500-40000 GCA_033557995.1 Phytophthora crassamura
TTTACTACCTCTATAGTATAGGGGAAATAGGCTACACCACGCCCGCTTGCGTCCCGTACAACGTGTTGTTTAAATTGCCCCCAGCAGTGCGATTTCCGTAACTTAAAAGCGAAAATAGAATGAGTTCCAAACCGGCGCCGCCTTTTCGTACAAGGCTAAAAATAAATTACAGCCGGTAATTTTGGTTTCGGAATTCGAACATCGGCTAATTCTGTGGTGTACACCACATAATTTCGAACTTAGGGGCCGCCGAGGCATATTATACGGAAAGATAAATGTTGGTTGTGCGGCTGACGCCGCCCAAAACTTTTTCAGCCGGAGTTCTCGAAAGTGATGCTAGCAAATTGGGGCCCAAACACAGCCATATCGGTTTTAAATTTTTTGGAGAAGTTTTTATATGGACTTTATAAATACTACCGCTAGACGATGAAAATAATGTTGGAATCGCCCCCCGCTGCTTAGCCTACGTGAAAGAGCATCGAAAAGTAGCCCGGAAACTATATCGATATGGTTTATAATATATATATTTGACCATATATTAAGCAAAATGTGGCCAAAACGGCCTATTTCCTTAGTTTTTATATATTTTATGTCCTGGAGCCAATATTATATATTTTGTATATCTATAAAATGTATCTGAGTGGTTCTTCGCTATGGCGGTCCCGATGCGCCCTTCAGCGCGGTCGAACGATGAGTTTAGCGTTTTTCGTACATCCGTATTTTCGGGATGGCAATAAACTCCGTGACAACAGGTTTGTTGCCATGTCCCGGCGAACGTTTGGAAAGGCCCATTTCGATCGCTCTGGCGCTCTAGAGGCACTAATATTGAACTTTTGTATACACACATCACTTGCAAACCGTCTCGGCTCGTCATTTCCGACATTCGCTCCATACATCTTATCGTCGAGTTTTGACTTTTTTCTTTCAAATGCTACCATCATTTCGGTACAAAATGTGAAATTAAAGGTACATATGGCCGGGTGGAGCGACAGGGGTTCGAGTTAGCCCAAATCTGAATAGCCTACATGAAAGAGCACCAAAAAGCACCACTAGGGAGATAAAAGTTGTTGGAAAATATTTAGTCTGGGTCCCAGGCCAGGACCGAATGAAGTTTAAAGTTTCTGCTAAATTCATGAAAAACGTCTTTTCGCTAGAAATAAAATAGAAGACGGTCTCGGATGTCTTGGCATTTTATCTGTGCTAGGCCGGCGTTCGACGGCGCAACTTTTCGGAGTAACGAAAAAAAATCAGTTGGCCCTCCTGTTGGCTGTGCAGAGGAAAATTCAAAAATGACCGAAAACTGCGAACGCGTCTGCACGCATGGGGGTTGGAGTTAGCCCAAATCTGAATAGCCCACGTGAAAGAGCATCGAAAAGACCCCCTAGGAGGACCTGAACCGGCGGCCGAATATATAGGTTGGGTCCGAGGCCAGGGCCGAACGTGATGTTTTAGACTTTTTTGAAGTCGCGCGAAAACGCGTTTTCGTGTGATTTCGAAACGGAAGATGGTTTCGGAGTGGCCCGGAGTTTATCTGTGCTAGACCGGCGTTTTACGGCGCAACGTTTTGGAGTAATGGAAATTTTTCAGTTTTGGGTCCTATTGGCTGTGGACGGCGAAACGTGTGATTATCAATTAGACTTGATTAAAGTAATGAAAGAACGCGTTTAGGAAAAGGCGCAGAAGTTGCTGGGTATTGCGAATATCCGAAATCTGACTTCACCGTTGGATTCCTGGGTCGATTCCACCTCTAGACATATATCGATATCGATGTTACAAAGACAGTCCAAATCGGGTGAAAAAAAAGGACGCAAGATAGACCAAATCTGATTTGACGATTGGATAGAGGGGGTCATTGCCGACCTCGGACCACTTTCGTATACCGACACATGTCATATATTGACCAAGTTATTAGCGGAAACGCGTTTGCGCTTATAAACACCCCTTGCCGTGACTTCCATCCCCCGCTGATAGCACCACGTGAAAGAGCACCAAAAAGTACGTCTAGTACAACTTCGATATGGGTGCTAACGGTAACCGGTGACCATACTGAAAGCAAGTCTAATTTAGACTGGTACCCTACCCCCTGTACCGGTATCTGGGTACACTGGTGTGCACCACACCCTCTGGTGTGATGTCACACACCATTGTGTACCCCGACACCGACTGGTGTGCCACTAGTGTGGTCGCAACACCACAAAACCACACCCCGTCATACTTATGCTGTTTGGCAAGCAGCGACGAGTGGCGGGGACGCTCCCCCCCTGCCACACCATACAGACACACTGGCTAAAGCTGTATGACCACCCAGACCCACCGCAGGCATACCCAGGCCAAGTGAAACGCGCCACACACCGCCCCACACGCCCACACCACAGTGTAGCCATGTCTAGGCCGCTGGGGCATACGAAAATCAAGTCTAGCATACAAAAATCAAGTCAAATCGAAATGAAAAGTAGTGAAACCATTTACATCCCATTAACTACCACGGAATAGCGCAACA
>JAUCED010000017.1:50000-52500 GCA_033557995.1 Phytophthora crassamura
GATCGCTCTGGCGCTCTAGAGGCACTAATATTGAACTTTTGTATACACACATCACTTGCAAACCGTCTCGGCTCGTCATTTCCGACATTCGCTCCATACATCTTATCGTCGAGTTTTGACTTTTTTCTTTCAAATGCTACCATCATTTCGGTACAAAAGGTGAAATTAAAGGTACATATGGCCGGGTGGAGCGACAGGGGTTCGAGTTAGCCCAAATCTGAATAGCCTACGTGAAAGAGCACCAAAAAGCACCACTAGGGAGATAAAAGTTGTTGGAAAATATTTAGTCTGGGTCCCAGGCCAGGACCGAATGAAGTTTAAAGTTTCTGCTAAATTCATGAAAAACGTCTTTTCGCTAGAAATAAAATAGAAGACGGTCTCGGATGTCTTGGCATTTTATCTGTGCTAGGCCGGCGTTCGACGGCGCAACTTTTCGGAGTAACGAAAAAAAATCAGTTGGCCCTCCTGTTGGCTGTGCAGAGGAAAATTCTAAAATGACCGAAAACTGCGAACACGTCTGCACGCATGGGGGTTGGAATTAGCCCAAATCTGAATAGCCCACGTGAAAGAGCATCGAAAAGACCCCCTAGGAGGACCTGAACCGGCGGCCGAATATATAGGTTGGGTCCGAGGCCAGGGCCGAACGTGATGTTTTAGACTTTTTTGAAGTCGCGCGAAAACGCGTTTTCGTCTGATTTCGAAACGGAAGATGGTTTCGGAGTGGCCCGGAGTTTATCTGTGCTAGACCGGCGTTTTGCGGCGCAACTTTTTGGAGTAATGGAAATTTTTCAGTTTTGGGTCCTATTGGCTGTGGACGGCGAAACGTGTGATTATCAATTAGACTTGATTAAAGTAATGAAAGAACGCGTTTAGGAAAAGGCGCAGAAGTTGCTGGGTATTGCGAATATCCGAAATCTGACTTCACCGTTGGATTCCTGGGTCGATTCCACCTCTAGACATATATCGATATCGATGTTACAAAGACAGTCCAAATCGGGTGAAAAAAAAGGACGCAAGATAGACCAAATCTGATTTGACGATTGGATAGAGGGGGTCATTGCCGACCTCGGACCACTTTCGTATACCGACACATGTCATATATTGACCAAGTTATTAGCGGAAACGCGTTTGCGCTTATAAACACCCCTTGCCGTGACTTCCATCCCCCGCTGATAGCACCACGTGAAAGAGCACCAAAAAGTACGTCTAGTACAACTTCGATATGGGTGCTAACGGTAACCGGTGACCATACTGAAAGCAAGTCTAATTTAGACTGGTACCCTACCCCCTGTACCGGTATCTGGGTACACTGGTGTGCACCACACCCTCTGGTGTGATGTCACACACCATTGTGTACCCCGACACCGACTGGTGTGCCACTAGTGTGGTCGCAACACCACAAAACCACACCCCGTCATACTTATGCTGTTTGGCAAGCAGCGACGAGTGGCGGGGACGCTCCCCCCCTGCCACACCATACAGACACACTGGCTAAAGCTGTATGACCACCCAGACCCACCGCAGGCATACCCAGGCCAAGTGAAACGCGCCACACACCGCCCCACACGCCCACACCACAGTGTAGCCATGTCTAGGCCGCTGGGGCATACGAAAATCAAGTCTAGCATACAAAAATCAAGTCAAATCGAAATGAAAAGTAGTGAAACCATTTACATCCCATTAACTACCACGGAATAGCGCAACAAAAAAGTAGACAGCACCCGGACTTCCCCGGTGGTCACCCACCCGAGTACTACCCGAGCTTGAGGCTGCTTAACTTCGCAGAGCAGACGGGATACGGTGCTTTCAGCCTAAGATGGCCGTCTACACTGGGCTCTGTTAGCCAAGCCTATTTGTACCTGACACCCGTACACACTGTCTGAGCAACTGTGGACGGCTGCAGGGGGGAAGGAGTGGCCGCAGCAGGCCTGAGGCCGCGTGGCAGGCCCCGGGTGGGGGCCGGCTGGGTGGGTGGATGGGTACACTTTGTGTGGTGTACACCAGGGAGGTAAAATTGACGGGGGAGACGAATGGACGGCCAGCAGCGACCCACCACCGCACGGCATACAACATGCACTATGCCAGGGCACGACACCTTCACATACAGCCGTGCATATAGCCACCGGCCCCATATTCGCGCCCGCGCTTCCTAGCAATAATGCAGATAGTGCAAAGTGACCAATGTACAAATGTACCAATATACAGCCACGCCCGGCCGTCCCATGTGACATGCACCATGCACACACACGCCCAGGACACTTCAGACGTCATGGACACCTTCCTCCATGCACAGCCAGCTCTCCGCTTAAGTACGACACTAAAATCGCATATACAGCGCGCTCTTCCGTCCGTCACCTTCCTTCACCTCCATATCCACGCCCGCTTCCTCGCCCGCGCCGACACCTTCCTCCATCTCCATTTCCACGCCCAGCGCTTCCTCGCCCTCGCCGTCACCTTGCTCCATATTCGTCGCAAAGCTTCCTCGCGTCCCGCCTATTGT
>JAUCED010000018.1:3642500-3645000 GCA_033557995.1 Phytophthora crassamura
AAGTTGTACTAGACGTACTTTTTGGTGCTCTTTCACGTGGTGCTATCAGCGGGGGATGGAAGTCACGGCAAGGGGTGTTTATAAGCGCAAACGCGTTTCCGCTAATAACTTGGTCAATATATGACATGTGTCGGTATACGAAAGTGGTCCGAGGTCGGCAATGACCCCCTCTATCCAATCGTCAAATCAGATTTGGTCTATCTTGCGTCCTTTTTTTTCACCCGATTTGGACTGTCTTTGTAACATCGATATCGATATATGTCTAGAGGTGGAATCGACCCAGGAATCCAACGGTGAAGTCAGATTTCGGATATTCGCAATACCCAGCAACTTCTGCGCCTTTTCCTAAACGCGTTCTTTCATTACTTTAATCAAGTCTAATTGATAATCACACGTTTCGCCGTCCACAGCCAATAGGACCCAAAACTGAAAAATTTCCATTACTCCAAAAAGTTGCGCCGCAAAACGCCGGTCTAGCACAGATAAACTCCGGGCCACTCCGAAACCATCTTCCGTTTCGAAATCAGACGAAAACGCGTTTTCGCGCGACTTCAAAAAAGTCTAAAACATCACGTTCGGCCCTGGCCTCGGACCCAACCTATATATTCGGCCGCCGGTTCAGGTCCTCCTAGGGGGTCTTTTCGATGCTCTTTCACGTGGGCTATTCAGATTTGGGCTAATTCCAACCCCCATGCGTGCAGACGTGTTCGCAGTTTTCGGTCATTTTAGAATTTTCCTCTGCACAGCCAACAGGAGGGCCAACTGATTTTTTTTCGTTACTCCGAAAAGTTGCGCCGTCGAACGCCGGCCTAGCACAGATAAAATGCCAAGACATCCGAGACCGTCTTCTATTTTATTTCTAGCGAAAAGACGTTTTTCATGAATTTAGCAGAAACTTTAAACTTCATTCGGTCCTGGCCTGGGACCCAGACTAAATATTTTCCAACAACTTTTATCTCCCTAGTGGTGCTTTTTGGTGCTCTTTCACGTAGGCTATTCAGATTTGGGCTAACTCGAACCCCTGTCGCTCCACCCGGCCATATGTACCTTTAATTTCACCTTTTGTACCGAAATGATGGTAGCATTTGAAAGAAAAAAGTCAAAACTCGACGATAAGATGTATGGAGCGAATGTCGGAAATGACGAGCCGAGACGGTTTGCAAGTGATGTGTGTATACAAAAGTTCAATATTAGTGCCTCTAGAGCGCCAGAGCGATCGAAATGGGCCTTTCCAAACGTTCGCCGGGACATGGCAACAAACCTGTTGTCACGGAGTTTATTGCCATCCCGAAAATACGGATGTACGAAAAACGCTAAACTCATCGTTCGACCGCGCTGAAGGGCGCATCGGGACCGCCATAGCGAAGAACCACTCAGATACATTTTATAGATATACAAAATATATAATATTGGCTCCAGGACATAAAATATATAAAAACTAAGGAAATAGGCCGTTTTGGCCACATTTTGCTTAATATATGGTCAAATATATATATTATAAACCATATCGATATAGTTTCCGGGCTACTTTTCGATGCTCTTTCACGTAGGCTAAGCAGCGGGGGGCGATTCCAACATTATTTTCATCGTCTACCGGTAGTATTTATAAAGTCCATATAAAAACTTCTCCAAAAAATTTAAAACCGATATGGCTGTGTTTGGGCCCCAATTTGCTAGCATCACTTTCGAGAACTCCGGCTGAAAAAATTTTGGGCGGCGTCAGCCGCTCAACCAACATTTATCTTTCCGTATAATATGCCTCGGCGGCCCCTAAGTTCGAAATTATGTGGTGTACACCACAGAATTAGCCGATGTTCGAATTCCGAAACCAAAATTACCGGCTGTAATTTATTTTTAGCCTTGTACGAAAAGGCGGCGCCGGTTTGGAACTCATTCTATTTTCGCTTTTAAATTACGGAAATCGCACTGCTGGGGGCAATTTAAACAACACGTTGTACGGGACGCAAGCGGGCGTGGTGTAGCCTATTTCCCCTATACTATAGAGGTAGTAAAAAATTTAGTTGACTGAAATCGGTTGTATTTGTCGATTTCGGGAGGCAAAAAACTTTGGATTCTAGAACTCCCATTCTAGTTGTCTGGGGTTACTGTTTTTTCTATCTTTTAATGTTTTGCATGAAGCACGCAATGTATCCTCACCATCGGAGATGGAGTAGTGAGTCGACGGTAAGTGTAGGATGCATAGTGATTTCTTGTTAAATGCATTTAGGCGAGCAATGATAGCTCTCCGTAAGGTAATTTATGGCGATTTAGATCCGTCTTCGTAGGAATAGTTAAGCTATTCCTTAGGCGCATTTAGATAGCAATGTATTAGTGCGCTAATTCCTGTTTTGGGGTAACCTGGAACGGGATGGCGTGCGACCAGTTATTGAAAATGTGTTCGTATGCTCTGCATAAGAATATATAAATATTTTTTACGCAATTGCGTTGTACTGGGGACTTTTAATGCTGACGCGGATTTAATCTGCTGACTTGTGTGTGT
>JAUCED010000018.1:3652500-3655000 GCA_033557995.1 Phytophthora crassamura
TAGTATCGGACGGTAATAGGGCGGAGGCGGCGCTGACTTGTCGAATTTTTCGCAAGTGCTGGCGCTAATGATTTCCGAGCCAAATTCGGAGATTTTAGTATGGCGGTTTAACAGGGCAGTAGGCGTAGGATTAGTGTAGGATACATGAAGTAGAGAATTAGTGTAGGATACGTAAAGTAGAGGATTAGTGTAGGATACATGAAGTAGAGGATTAGTGTAGGATACGTAAAGTAGAGGATTAGTGTAGGATACATGAAGTAGAGGATTAGACTAGGATATAGTATGTAGGAGGGCGCAGAGGGCGCTAATTTAGACTAGATTAAACTATGCCAAATACAGGAAAAACTTTGCGAAAAATCGACAGAGTGCTCTGTATTTAACTTGCTAATTGTATATGTTTTGATGGCGTTTTGTATGGAACTAACAATAGGCGGGACGCGAGGAAGCTTTGCGACGAATATGGAGCAAGGTGACGGCGAGGGCGAGGAAGCGCTGGGCGTGGAAATGGAGATGGAGGAAGGTGTCGGCGCGGGCGAGGAAGCGGGCGTGGATATGGAGGTGAAGGAAGGTGACGGACGGAAGAGCGCGCTGTATATGCGATTTTAGTGTCGTACTTAAGCGGAGAGCTGGCTGTGCATGGAGGAAGGTGTCCATGACGTCTGAAGTGTCCTGGGCGTGTGTGTGCATGGTGCATGTCACATGGGACGGCCGGGCGTGGCTGTATATTGGTACATTTGTACATTGGTCACTTTGCACTATCTGCATTATTGCTAGGAAGCGCGGGCGCGAATATGGGGCCGGTGGCTATATGCACGGCTGTATGTGAAGGTGTCGTGCCCTGGCATAGTGCATGTTGTATGCCGTGCGGTGGTGGGTCGCTGCTGGCCGTCCATTCGTCTCCCCCGTCAATTTTACCTCCCTGGTGTACACCACACAAAGTGTACCCATCCACCCACCCAGCCGGCCCCCACCCGGGGCCTGCCACGCGGCCTCAGGCCTGCTGCGGCCACTCCTTCCCCCCTGCAGCCGTCCACAGTTGCTCAGACAGTGTGTACGGGTGTCAGGTACAAATAGGCTTGGCTAACAGAGCCCAGTGTAGACGGCCATCTTAGGCTGAAAGCACCGTATCCCGTCTGCTCTGCGAAGTTAAGCAGCCTCAAGCTCGGGTAGTACTCGGGTGGGTGACCACCGGGGAAGTCCGGGTGCTGTCTACTTTTTTGTTGCGCTATTCCGTGGTAGTTAATGGGATGTAAATGGTTTCACTACTTTTCATTTCGATTTGACTTGATTTTTGTATGCTAGACTTGATTTTCGTATGCCCCAGCGGCCTAGACATGGCTACACTGTGGTGTGGGCGTGTGGGGCGGTGTGTGGCGCGTTTCACTTGGCCTGGGTATGCCTGCGGTGGGTCTGGGTGGTCATACAGCTTTAGCCAGTGTGTCTGTATGGTGTGGCAGGGGGGGAGCGTCCCCGCCACTCGTCGCTGCTTGCCAAACAGCATAAGTATGACGGGGTGTGGTTTTGTGGTGTTGCGACCACACTAGTGGCACACCAGTCGGTGTCGGGGTACACAATGGTGTGTGACATCACACCAGAGGGTGTGGTGCACACCAGTGTACCCAGATACCGGTACAGGGGGTAGGGTACCAGTCTAAATTAGACTTGCTTTCAGTATGGTCACCGGTTACCGTTAGCACCCATATCGAAGTTGTACTAGACGTACTTTTTGGTGCTCTTTCACGTGGTGCTATCAGCGGGGGATGGAAGTCACGGCAAGGGGTGTTTATAAGCGCAAACGCGTTTCCGCTAATAACTTGGTCAATATATGACATGTGTCGGTATACGAAAGTGGTCCGAGGTCGGCAATGACCCCCTCTATCCAATCGTCAAATCAGATTTGGTCTATCTTGCGTCCTTTTTTTTCACCCGATTTGGACTGTCTTTGTAACATCGATATCGATATATGTCTAGAGGTGGAATCGACCCAGGAATCCAACGGTGAAGTCAGATTTCGGATATTCGCAATACCCAGCAACTTCTGCGCCTTTTCCTAAACGCGTTCTTTCATTACTTTAATCAAGTCTAATTGATAATCACACGTTTCGCCGTCCACAGCCAATAGGACCCAAAACTGAAAAATTTCCATTACTCCAAAAAGTTGCGCCGCAAAACGCCGGTCTAGCACAGATAAACTCCGGGCCACTCCGAAACCATCTTCCGTTTCGAAATCAGACGAAAACGCGTTTTCGCGCGACTTCAAAAAAGTCTAAAACATCACGTTCGGCCCTGGCCTCGGACCCAACCTATATATT
Organism: Phytophthora crassamura; assembly: GCA_033557995.1. Taxonomy (NCBI): domain Eukaryota; phylum Oomycota; class Peronosporomycetes; order Peronosporales; family Peronosporaceae; genus Phytophthora; species Phytophthora crassamura. Next base: position 3,654,813 of record JAUCED010000018.1, read on the forward strand.
CGGCCGCCGGTTCAGGTCCTCCTAGGGGGTCTTTTCGATGCTCTTTCACGTGGGCTATTCAGATTTGGGCTAATTCCAACCCCCATGCGTGCAGACGTGTTCGCAGTTTTCGGTCATTTTTGAATTTTCCTCTGCACAGCCAACAGGAGGGCCAACTGATTTTTTTTCGTTACTCCGAAAAGTTGCGC
>JAUCED010000018.1:3665000-3667500 GCA_033557995.1 Phytophthora crassamura
GGCCGGTGGCTATATGCACGGCTGTATGTGAAGGTGTCGTGCCCTGGCATAGTGCATGTTGTATGCCGTGCGGTGGTGGGTCGCTGCTGGCCGTCCATTCGTCTCCCCCGTCAATTTTACCTCCCTGGTGTACACCACACAAAGTGTACCCATCCACCCACCCAGCCGGCCCCCACCCGGGGCCTGCCACGCGGCCTCAGGCCTGCTGCGGCCACTCCTTCCCCCCTGCAGCCGTCCACAGTTGCTCAGACAGTGTGTACGGGTGTCAGGTACAAATAGGCTTGGCTAACAGAGCCCAGTGTAGACGGCCATCTTAGGCTGAAAGCACCGTATCCCGTCTGCTCTGCGAAGTTAAGCAGCCTCAAGCTCGGGTAGTACTCGGGTGGGTGACCACCGGGGAAGTCCGGGTGCTGTCTACTTTTTTGTTGCGCTATTCCGTGGTAGTTAATGGGATGTAAATGGTTTCACTACTTTTCATTTCGATTTGACTTGATTTTTGTATGCTAGACTTGATTTTCGTATGCCCCAGCGGCCTAGACATGGCTACACTGTGGTGTGGGCGTGTGGGGCGGTGTGTGGCGCGTTTCACTTGGCCTGGGTATGCCTGCGGTGGGTCTGGGTGGTCATACAGCTTTAGCCAGTGTGTCTGTATGGTGTGGCAGGGGGGGAGCGTCCCCGCCACTCGTCGCTGCTTGCCAAACAGCATAAGTATGACGGGGTGTGGTTTTGTGGTGTTGCGACCACACTAGTGGCACACCAGTCGGTGTCGGGGTACACAATGGTGTGTGACATCACACCAGAGGGTGTGGTGCACACCAGTGTACCCAGATACCGGTACAGGGGGTAGGGTACCAGTCTAAATTAGACTTGCTTTCAGTATGGTCACCGGTTACCGTTAGCACCCATATCGAAGTTGTACTAGACGTACTTTTTGGTGCTCTTTCACGTGGTGCTATCAGCGGGGGATGGAAGTCACGGCAAGGGGTGTTTATAAGCGCAAACGCGTTTCCGCTAATAACTTGGTCAATATATGACATGTGTCGGTATACGAAAGTGGTCCGAGGTCGGCAATGACCCCCTCTATCCAATCGTCAAATCAGATTTGGTCTATCTTGCGTCCTTTTTTTTCACCCGATTTGGACTGTCTTTGTAACATCGATATCGATATATGTCTAGAGGTGGAATCGACCCAGGAATCCAACGGTGAAGTCAGATTTCGGATATTCGCAATACCCAGCAACTTCTGCGCCTTTTCCTAAACGCGTTCTTTCATTACTTTAATCAAGTCTAATTGATAATCACACGTTTCGCCGTCCACAGCCAATAGGACCCAAAACTGAAAAATTTCCATTACTCCAAAACGTTGCGCCGTAAAACGCCGGTCTAGCACAGATAAACTCCGGGCCACTCCGAAACCATCTTCCGTTTCGAAATCACACGAAAACGCGTTTTCGCGCGACTTCAAAAAAGTCTAAAACATCACGTTCGGCCCTGGCCTCGGACCCAACCTATATATTCGGCCGCCGGTTCAGGTCCTCCTAGGGGGTCTTTTCGATGCTCTTTCACGTGGGCTATTCAGATTTGGGCTAACTCCAACCCCCATGCGTGCAGACGCGTTCGCAGTTTTCGGTCATTTTTGAATTTTCCTCTGCACAGCCAACAGGAGGGCCAACTGATTTTTTTTCGTTACTCCGAAAAGTTGCGCCGTCGAACGCCGGCCTAGCACAGATAAAATGCCAAGACATCCGAGACCGTCTTCTATTTTATTTCTAGCGAAAAGACGTTTTTCATGAATTTAGCAGAAACTTTAAACTTCATTCGGTCCTGGCCTGGGACCCAGACTAAATATTTTCCAACAACTTTTATCTCCCTAGTGGTGCTTTTTGGTGCTCTTTCATGTAGGCTATTCAGATTTGGGCTAACTCGAACCCCTGTCGCTCCACCCGGCCATATGTACCTTTAATTTCACATTTTGTACCGAAATGATGGTAGCATTTGAAAGAAAAAAGTCAAAACTCGACGATAAGATGTATGGAGCGAATGTCGGAAATGACGAGCCGAGACGGTTTGCAAGTGATGTGTGTATACAAAAGTTCAATATTAGTGCCTCTAGAGCGCCAGAGCGATCGAAATGGGCCTTTCCAAACGTTCGCCGGGACATGGCAACAAACCTGTTGTCACGGAGTTTATTGCCATCCCGAAAATACGGATGTACGAAAAACGCTAAACTCATCGTTCGACCGCGCTGAAGGGCGCATCGGGACCGCCATAGCGAAGAACCACTCAGATACATTTTATAGATATACAAAATATATAATATTGGCTCCAGGACATAAAATATATAAAAACTAAGGAAATAGGCCGTTTTGGCCACATTTTGCTTAATATATGGTCAAATATATATATTATAAACCATATCGATATAGTTTCCGGGCTACTTTTCGATGCTCTTTCACGTAGGCTAAGCAGCGGGGGGCGATTCCAACATTATTTTCATCGT
>JAUCED010000020.1:7500-10000 GCA_033557995.1 Phytophthora crassamura
CCACCCGGCCCCCACCCGGGGCCTGCCACGCGGCCTCAGGCCTGCTGCGGCCACTCGTTCCCCCCTGCAGCCGTCCACAGTTGCTCAGACAGTGTGTACGGGTGTCAGGTACAAATAGGCTTGGCTAACAGAGCCCAGTGTAGACGGCCATCTTAGGCTGAAAGCACCGTATCCCGTCTGCTCTGCGAAGTTAAGCAGCCTCAAGCTCGGGTAGTACTCGGGTGGGTGACCACCGGGGAAGTCCGGGTGCTGTCTACTTTTTTGTTGCGCTATTCCGTGGTAGTTAATGGGATGCAAATGGTTTCACTACTTTTCATTTCGATTTGACTTGATTTTTGTATGCTAGACTTGTTTTTCGTATGCCCCAGCGGCTTAGACATGGCTACACTGTGGTGTGGGCGTGTGTGGCGGTGTGTGGCGCGTTTCACTTGGCCTGGGTATGCCTGCGGTGGGTCTGGGTGGTCATACAGCTTTAGCCAGTGTGTCTGTATGGTGTGGCAGGGGGGGAGCGTCCCCGCCACTCGTCGCTGCTTGCCAAACAGCATAAGTATGACGGGGTGTGGTTTTGTGGTGTTGCGACCACACTAGTGGCACACCAGTCGGTGTCGGGGTACACAATGGTGTGTGACATCACACCAGAGGGTGTGGTGCACACCAGTGTACCCAGATACCGGTACAGGGGGTAGGGTACCAGTCTAAATTAGACTTGCTTTCAGTATGGTCACCGGTTACCGTTAGCACCCATATCGAAGTTGTACTAGACGTACTTTTTGGTGCTCTTTCACGTGGTGCTATCGGCGGGGGATGGAAGTCACGGCAAGGGGTGTTTATAAGTGCAAACGCGTTTCCGCTAATAACTTGGTCAATATATGACATGTGTCGGTATACGAAAGTGGTCCGAGGTCGGCAATGACCCCCTCTATCCAATCGTCAAATCAGATTTGGTCTATCTTGCGTCCTTTTTTTTCACCCGATTTGGACTGTCTTTGTAACATCGATATCGATATATGTCTAGAGGTGGAATCGACCCAGGAATCCAACGGTGAAGTCAGATTTCGGATATTCGCAATACCCAGCAACTTCTGCGCCTTTTCCTAAACGCGTTCTTTCATTACTTTAATCAAGTCTAATTGATAATCACACGTTTCGCCGTCCACAGCCAATAGGACCCAAAACTGAAAAATTTCCATTACTCCAAAAAGTTGCGCCGTAAAACGCCGGTCTAGCACAGATAAACTCCGGGCCACTCCGAAACCATCTTCCGTTTCGAAATCACACGAAAACGCGTTTTCGCGCGACTTAAAAAAAGTCTAAAACATCACGTTCGGCCCTGGCCTCGGACCCAACCTATATATTCGGCCGCCGGTTCAGGTCCTCCTAGGGGGTGTTTTCGATGCTCTTTCACGTGGGCTATTCAGATTTGGGCTAACTCCAACCCCCATGCGTGCAGACGTGTTCGCAGTTTTCGGTCATTTTAGAATTTTCCTCTGCACAGCCAACAGGAGGGCCAACTGATTTTTTTTCGTTACTCCGAAAAGTTGCGCCGTCGAACGCCGGCCTAGCACAGATAAAATGCCAAGACATCCGAGACCGTCTTCTATTTTATTTCTAGCGAAAAGACGTTTTTCATGAATTTAGCAGAAACTTTAAACTTCATTCGGTCCTGGCCTGGGACCCAGACTAAATATTTTCCAACAACTTTTATCTCCCTAGTGGTGCTTTTTGGTGCTCTTTCACGTAGGCTATTCAGATTTGGGCTAACTCGAACCCCTGTCGCTCCACCCGGCCATATGTACCTTTAATTTCACCTTTTGTACCGAAATGATGGTAGCATTTGAAAGAAAAAAGTCAAAAGTCGACGATAAGATGTATGGAGCGAATGTCGGAAATGACGAGCCGAGACGGTTTGCAAGTGATGTGTGTATACAAAAGTTCAATATTAGTGCCTCTAGAGCGCCAGAGCGATCGAAATGGGCCTTTCCAAACGTTCGCCGGGACATGGCAACAAACCTGTTGTCACGGAGTTTATTGCCATCCCGAAAATACGGATGTACGAAAAACGCTAAACTCATCGTTCGACCGCGCTGAAGGGCGCATCGGGACCGCCATAGCGAAGAACCACTCAGATACATTTTATAGATATACAAAATATATAATATTGGCTCCAGGACATAAAATATATAAAAACTAAGGAAATAGGCCGTTTTGGCCACATTTTGCTTAATATATGGTCAAATATATATATTATAAACCATATCGATATAGTTTCCGGGCTACTTTTCGATGCTCTTTCACGTAGGCTAAGCAGCGGGGGGCGATTCCAACATTATTTTCATCGTCTACCGGTAGTATTTATAAAGTCCATATAAAAACTTCTCCAAAAAATTTAAAACCGATATGGCTGTGTTTGGGCCCCAATTTGCTAGCATCACTTTCGAGAACTCCGGCTGAAAAAATTTTGGGCGGCGTCAGCCGCTCAACCAACATTTATCTTTCCGTA
>JAUCED010000020.1:30000-32500 GCA_033557995.1 Phytophthora crassamura
TCGCAAGTGCTGGCGCTAATGATTTCCGAGCCAAATTCGGAGATTTTAGTATGGCGGTTTAACAGGGCAGTAGGCGTAGGATTAGTGTAGGATACATGAAGTAGGGAATTAGTGTAGGATACGTAAAGTAGAGGATTAGTGTAGGATACATGAAGTAGAGGATTAGTGTAGGATACGTAAAGTAGAGGATTAGTGTAGGATACATGAAGTAGAGGATTAGACTAGGATATAGTATGTAGGAGGGCGCAGAGGGCGCTAATTTAGACTAGATTAAACTATGCCAAATACAGGAAAAACTTTGCGAAAAATCGACAGAGTGCTCTGTATTTAACTTGCTAATTGTATATGTTTTGATGGCGTTTTGTATGGAACTAACAATAGGCGGGACGCGAGGAAGCTTTGCGACGAATATGGAGCAAGGTGACGGCGAGGGCGAGGAAGCGCTGGGCGTGGAAATGGAGATGGAGGAAGGTGTCGGCGCGGGCGAGGAAGCGGGCGTGGATATGGAGGTGAAGGAAGGTGACGGACGGAAGAGCGCGCTGTATATGCGATTTTAGTGTCGTACTTAAGCGGAGAGCTGGCTGTGCATGGAGGAAGGTGTCCATGACGTCTGAAGTGTCCTGGGCGTGTGTGTGCATGGTGCATGTCACATGGGACGGCCGGGCGTGGCTGTATATTGGTACATTTGTACATTGGTCACTTTGCACTATCTGCATTATTGCTAGGAAGCGCGGGCGCGAATATGGGGCCGGTGGCTATATGCACGGCTGTATGTGAAGGTGTCGTGCCCTGGCATAGTGCATGTTGTATGCCGTGCGGTGGTGGGTCGCTGCTGGCCGTCCATTCGGCTTGCCCGTCAATTTTGCCTCCCTGGTGTACACCACACAAAGTGTACCCATCCACCCACCCAGCCGGCCCCCACCCGGGGCCTGCCACGCGGCCTCAGGCCTGCTGCGGCCACTCCTTCCCCCCTGCAGCCGTCCACAGTTGCTCAGACAGTGTGTACGGGTGTCATGTACAAATAGGCTTGGCTAACAGAGCCCAGTGTAGACGGCCATCTTAGGCTGAAAGCACCGTATCCCGTCTGCTCTGCGAAGTTAAGCAGCCTCAAGCTCGGGTAGTACTCGGGTGGGTGACCACCGGGGAAGTCCGGGTGCTGTCTACTTTTTTGTTGCGCTATTCCGTGGTAGTTAATGGGATGTAAATGGTTTCACTACTTTTCATTTCGATTTGACTTGATTTTTGTATGCTAGACTTGTTTTTCGTATGCCCCAGCGGCTTAGACATGGCTACACTGTGGTGTGGGCGTGTGTGGCGGTGTGTGGCGCGTTTCACTTGGCCTGGGTATGCCTGCGGTGGGTCTGGGTGGTCATACAGCTTTAGCCAGTGTGTCTGTATGGTGTGGCAGGGGGGGAGCGTCCCCGCCACTCGTCGCTGCTTGCGAAACAGCATAAGTATGACGGGGTGTGGTTTTGTGGTGTTGCGACCACACTAGTGGCACACCAGTCGGTGTCGGGGTACACAATGGTGTGTGACATCACACCAGAGGGTGTGGTGCACACCAGTGTACCCAGATACCGGTACAGGGGGTAGGGTACCAGTCTAAATTAGACTTGCTTTCAGTATGGTCACCGGTTACCGTTAGCACCCATATCGAAGTTGTACTAGACGTACTTTTTGGTGCTCTTTCACGTGGTGCTATCGGCGGGGGATGGAAGTCACGGCAAGGGGTGTTTATAAGTGCAAACGCGTTTCCGCTAATAACTTGGTCAATATATGACATGTGTCGGTATACGAAAGTGGTCCGAGGTCGGCAATGACCCCCTCTATCCAATCGTCAAATCAGATTTGGTCTATCTTGCGTCCTTTTTTTTCACCCGATTTGGACTGTCTTTGTAACATCGATATCGATATATGTCTAGAGGTGGAATCGACCCAGGAATCCAACGGTGAAGTCAGATTTCGGATATTCGCAATACCCAGCAACTTCTGCGCCTTTTCCTAAACGCGTTCTTTCATTACTTTAATCAAGTCTAATTGATAATCACACGTTTCGCCGTCCACAGCCAATAGGACCCAAAACTGAAAAATTTCCATTACTCCAAAAAGTTGCGCCGTAAAACGCCGGTCTAGCACAGATAAACTCCGGGCCACTCCGAAACCATCTTCCGTTTCGAAATCACACGAAAACGCGTTTTCGCGCGACTTAAAAAAAGTCTAAAACATCACGTTCGGCCCTGGCCTCGGACCCAACCTATATATTCGGCCGCCGGTTCAGGTCCTCCTAGGGGGTGTTTTCGATGCTCTTTCACGTGGGCTATTCAGATTTGGGCTAACTCCAACCCCCATGCGTGCAGACGTGTTCGCAGTTTTCGGTCATTTTAGAATTTTCCTCTGCACAGCCAACAGGAGGGCCAACTGATTTTTTTTCGTTACTCCGAAAAGTTGCGCCGTCGAACGCCGGCCTAGCACAGATAAAATGCCAAGACATCCGAGACCG
>JAUCED010000020.1:42500-45192 GCA_033557995.1 Phytophthora crassamura
GTGCATGTTGTATGCCGTGCGGTGGTGGGTCGCTGCTGGCCGTCCATTCGGCTCCCCCGTCAATTTTGCCTCCCTGGTGTACACCACACAAAGTGTACCCATCCACCCACCCACCCGGCCCCCACCCGGGGCCTGCCACGCGGCCTCAGGCCTGCTGCGGCCACTCGTTCCCCCCTGCAGCCGTCCACAGTTGCTCAGACAGTGTGTACGGGTGTCAGGTACAAATAGGCTTGGCTAACAGAGCCCAGTGTAGACGGCCATCTTAGGCTGAAAGCACCGTATCCCGTCTGCTCTGCGAAGTTAAGCAGCCTCAAGCTCGGGTAGTACTCGGGTGGGTGACCACCGGGGAAGTCCGGGTGCTGTCTACTTTTTTGTTGCGCTATTCCGTGGTAGTTAATGGGATGCAAATGGTTTCACTACTTTTCATTTCGATTTGACTTGATTTTTGTATGCTAGACTTGTTTTTCGTATGCCCCAGCGGCTTAGACATGGCTACACTGTGGTGTGGGCGTGTGTGGCGGTGTGTGGCGCGTTTCACTTGGCCTGGGTATGCCTGCGGTGGGTCTGGGTGGTCATACAGCTTTAGCCAGTGTGTCTGTATGGTGTGGCAGGGGGGGAGCGTCCCCGCCACTCGTCGCTGCTTGCCAAACAGCATAAGTATGACGGGGTGTGGTTTTGTGGTGTTGCGACCACACTAGTGGCACACCAGTCGGTGTCGGGGTACACAATGGTGTGTGACATCACACCAGAGGGTGTGGTGCACACCAGTGTACCCAGATACCGGTACAGGGGGTAGGGTACCAGTCTAAATTAGACTTGCTTTCAGTATGGTCACCGGTTACCGTTAGCACCCATATCGAAGTTGTACTAGACGTACTTTTTGGTGCTCTTTCACGTGGTGCTATCGGCGGGGGATGGAAGTCACGGCAAGGGGTGTTTATAAGTGCAAACGCGTTTCCGCTAATAACTTGGTCAATATATGACATGTGTCGGTATACGAAAGTGGTCCGAGGTCGGCAATGACCCCCTCTATCCAATCGTCAAATCAGATTTGGTCTATCTTGCGTCCTTTTTTTTCACCCGATTTGGACTGTCTTTGTAACATCGATATCGATATATGTCTAGAGGTGGAATCGACCCAGGAATCCAACGGTGAAGTCAGATTTCGGATATTCGCAATACCCAGCAACTTCTGCGCCTTTTCCTAAACGCGTTCTTTCATTACTTTAATCAAGTCTAATTGATAATCACACGTTTCGCCGTCCACAGCCAATAGGACCCAAAACTGAAAAATTTCCATTACTCCAAAAAGTTGCGCCGTAAAACGCCGGTCTAGCACAGATAAACTCCGGGCCACTCCGAAACCATCTTCCGTTTCGAAATCACACGAAAACGCGTTTTCGCGCGACTTAAAAAAAGTCTAAAACATCACGTTCGGCCCTGGCCTCGGACCCAACCTATATATTCGGCCGCCGGTTCAGGTCCTCCTAGGGGGTGTTTTCGATGCTCTTTCACGTGGGCTATTCAGATTTGGGCTAACTCCAACCCCCATGCGTGCAGACGTGTTCGCAGTTTTCGGTCATTTTAGAATTTTCCTCTGCACAGCCAACAGGAGGGCCAACTGATTTTTTTTCGTTACTCCGAAAAGTTGCGCCGTCGAACGCCGGCCTAGCACAGATAAAATGCCAAGACATCCGAGACCGTCTTCTATTTTATTTCTAGCGAAAAGACGTTTTTCATGAATTTAGCAGAAACTTTAAACTTCATTCGGTCCTGGCCTGGGACCCAGACTAAATATTTTCCAACAACTTTTATCTCCCTAGTGGTGCTTTTTGGTGCTCTTTCACGTAGGCTATTCAGATTTGGGCTAACTCGAACCCCTGTCGCTCCACCCGGCCATATGTACCTTTAATTTCACCTTTTGTACCGAAATGATGGTAGCATTTGAAAGAAAAAAGTCAAAAGTCGACGATAAGATGTATGGAGCGAATGTCGGAAATGACGAGCCGAGACGGTTTGCAAGTGATGTGTGTATACAAAAGTTCAATATTAGTGCCTCTAGAGCGCCAGAGCGATCGAAATGGGCCTTTCCAAACGTTCGCCGGGACATGGCAACAAACCTGTTGTCACGGAGTTTATTGCCATCCCGAAAATACGGATGTACGAAAAACGCTAAACTCATCGTTCGACCGCGCTGAAGGGCGCATCGGGACCGCCATAGCGAAGAACCACTCAGATACATTTTATAGATATACAAAATATATAATATTGGCTCCAGGACATAAAATATATAAAAACTAAGGAAATAGGCCGTTTTGGCCACATTTTGCTTAATATATGGTCAAATATATATATTATAAACCATATCGATATAGTTTCCGGGCTACTTTTCGATGCTCTTTCACGTAGGCTAAGCAGCGGGGGGCGATTCCAACATTATTTTCATCGTCTACCGGTAGTATTTATAAAGTCCATATAAAAACTTCTCCAAAAAATTTAAAACCGATATGGCTGTGTTTGGGCCCCAATTTGCTAGCATCACTTTCGAGAACTCCGGCTGAAAAAATTTTGGGCGGCGTCAGCCGCTCAACCAACATTTATCTTTCCGTATAATATGCCTCGGCGGCCCCTAAGTTCGAAATTATGTGGTGTACACCACAGAATTAGCCGATGTTCGAATTCCGAAACCAAA
>JAUCED010000021.1:0-428535 GCA_033557995.1 Phytophthora crassamura
CACCCAAGTGCATGTCGTCGAGCTCCTTCCATAGCTCGGCGCAGCGGTTCGCCACCACGTGGATGGGCTCGCCAAGCTCCGACGTCACAGTCACAACGACACCCACGACGCACGTGTAGCTCGTTCCCACTCCAGCTCCGACTAGTGTCCACCAGCAGCTTCTTCACGACTGGCACGGTTGCAACCTCCCTCGTGATTATCACGCGCGAGCTCATCAGGATACCGTCCGCGGACATTTTGTGCAGGTGGCCGTGAGCTACACTCTATTCGCCCGGCAGGTACTGCTTCGTGTCCTCCCAGTCGCCGAAGTCAGAGCCGACAATTAGCAGCACGTTCGAAACGCGGCAAATCGCGCCGTACGTCCCCTCCATCGGCTGGGTGGAAGTCCTCGAAGCTGCCAATCTACTGCAGCATCACCGGCATCGTCGATATCGCCGCAGCAATCTTCAATACTAGGTGGAAGCACATCACCCCTGGTGGTGGCGGGCTGCAGCCGCCACAGCATTTCAAGCGCGCGGTCCTTCGTAGCGATGCCAGTTCCACTAGTGGTACTTTCGATGGGCACACAGCTGCCGCGCATGCAGAGACCTATCGGGAACTGTAGTAGCAATGACCACCTCGACACAAGACCTTCCCCCTCAGCTTCTCAATGCCGAAGTCCAATCCGAACTCAAGGATATGCGATGCGCTAAAATGGTGCTCCGCGCTCTTCGCCCACATCACCGTCCAGTTCTCCAGCGGCATTAGCTGCATGCTGATAAGTTCATCGATGACGTCACCGTCTGCAAGTTCGTCGCCTCTGCGCTTGCAGAATGTACGGCCACCTGCAGTTGGCTATTGATCGCGCGCTTGACTTCAGTTAACGACGGTGTGTGGAAGGGGGCCGGCAGCATCAGGAACGAGATCAAGCCCGTGAACTTCCGCTGCGACAGCGGGATGCGAGTCTGGCTGGCGTCCGACTTGGTGAACAGGCCCTCCAGCGCCTGTTTGAGCAGCGTGGTGAGAAAGCGCGTCACGCTCATCATGTCCGACGCGTTGTTCAGCGGCAGCTTCGGGTCGGGCATCGTCGTCGCCGTGTGGCCACCTAGATGGCCTTGAGCGCGTGCTCGTTCGTGAGCCCAAGCGCGGTCAGCATCCGGATGATGTTGTCGATCTTTGTCATCATTCCTGTATTGTGCCAGCAGCTGCTGGGACGTATCGGCTGTGGCTCACGGCCGTGGAGGAGTTCTTGGCCTGCTCTCGCGCGTCACTCGCTCAGGGCGAGATCACGGGAGGCGTCGCCGACTTCTTGGCTCTGCAGTCTGCTGTGCCCGTCGACGGAGGACTCCTCCGTATACGCCTGGTGTGGCACGGAGGTGGTATCCTAAGTTCGCTTATCACGAAACCAAGGTTTACGGAACCTTCATCATTATTTTATGCATTCCCATGCCATTGATACCGCCCACAGATCGCTAAACCAACGCAGTCAAGCTCAGGCGCCGGCGTGCTGCTCCGGTCCACGGCATGGCAGCGATGTCACATCGTGCCAGATATACTTTAAGACTACTTCTAACCTGCCGGTGCGTTCCATTGATCCATAACGCTTGAAGCGGATTTTCCACTTTTGTCCTCACCTACCCGGGGACCTCTGGTTGAGTGTGGATTCGTTGTTAAGTGAGATGTGCGGGACACTTTGGGCAAAGTGTCTGTCGTCTATCACAGCCTCAAGAAAACGGTTCCCGGCAAACAACCCAGGCTGATCAAACCCGGTAGAATAATATCTCACAGCGGGAAAGACTACGTCTACCAAGCGCAGATGAGTCCGAAGAAAAAACAACACTCCCTCCGAGTTCAAGCCAGTAACAAGAGTGGAGGAGTGCCCTCGCAGAAACTTGCGAGTTCAGTCTCACACAAACCCGTTGCGATCAGTTGCAGACCGCGGCGCGTGAATTCCCCAGGACTTGCGTAGCGTATCTCTGGGACGGAGTGGATGTCAAGCGCTTCGAGTCTTGAAGCGTTGGGGTAGCGCGACGTGGATTGGACGTCACTTCGCGCTGGTTGTCGTCTGGCGCACCTCGTTCTTGGGGTGGCGCCGTTCGGGGTTGCGCGGCGTTATCGGGGCCTGCGCGCTGCCTCGTCCTAGTCGAGCCCTGTAGCTTGCTCTCCTCGACGGGATGTCTTTAACGTGTCCCTCCTTCAGGCACGGAGTGTTGGGGGGTTGAGTGCACCGAAGCAGTCCTGGGCCGTCCTCCCCGTTATCGGGGCGGTCTCTGGGCGACTGAGGCTGACTTGTGACTTGCGTGCTACAAAGTATATTCGGGACTGATTTACGATTCCTAGCTATTCACTCTCTGTACCCACCTTTGCCCGGGCTCGGGGCGGTCTCTGGGCGACTGAGGCTGACTTATGACTTGCGTGCTACAAAGTATATTCGGGACTGATTTACGATTCCTAGCTATTCACTCTCTGTACCCACCTTTGCCCGGGCTGTGAGCCTCTCATTGTGTACCCATATGCCCGTGGGCCCTCTCGCTCTGTACTCAATGTCGTGCTTCAACACATGTTCCCGTCGGGGCCACTTTCCACGTCACCATCATACGGGAAATCCGGTTCCGTTCTAGATCGAGTTTCCGACTCAGGTCGGAATCCGGTTTTCCCGATCTTCCCTGTCCCACGTTGAAGGTCGCGTGTCGCATACCGATCAGATCGGGCTCAGACCCGGCACCGGTTATGTATACACTCCATGCCCCATCTGCGACGGCCTTCAGTCTTCATGTCCCATCTGCGACGGCCTTCGGTCATGTTCCATCAATCTCCTTGTGTCCAACGCTTACTCGGGAATTATCCGTCCATCGGAACTTTTCTTGAACCGCTCTACCACACAAGGGCTAGCGGATCGAACGGTAATAGAACTTATAAATCGAAATTAGTTGTCGAGTCGCCACTAGCGACCACAAAGTTGTACCCACAGAGAGAGTTGAGTCGATAATGAATGAGCCCCCTCCTCATGTTGCAGCTGCGTGGTCCATTCTTTCAGGTTGCACTTGAACCGACTGGTTCGTCGAGTCGCGCGTCAGGTGGCGCACGCTGAGCTGGATCAGCATTTCTCAGTTTGCAGTCGTGTCTTGAAGGTAACGCCTTGCTTTCTGTAATCCATGGGATGTGCATTCTGAAACTGGTGGTAGATGACTAGGTCACCCGGCATCAAGAACTACAGCATCCAGCAAGGAGGAGCTACCCCTATTTCTAGCGATCTTGGACGAGCTTCTGTCAAGCTGGATAGCGGAATGGAGCAACGTGAGAACGCAGACAGCCAGAAAAAGGGCTTAGGTTGGGTAACCGGACTACAGCGAGATTTAGGCGGACGTTCTCGTCCCTGTTGTCGCTGACGGCTTCCAACGCATTCCCATCGCTCCAAGACATGGCCAGACGAATCAAGGCCCGAATTGACAAGCGCTACGTAATGATCGTCAACCAAACACGAACGCGTGAGTCTCAAGGACAGCAAACTTTGACAACGAGCTGGCAAGACGGACGAAATAATCGGCAGGGTGATTCGGTCAGGCGTCTGACGCTGCCCTTCCGGGCCATGTCGCTCTAGAGGGACTGACGGAACCAACTCCAGCTGCTACTAGCGACGAATCGGCTGGTGACCTGGGTGCTGAAGAGGATTGCGTTGACGAGCCCACCACTGATGAGACTCTCACTGCTGATGATAGACATGAAGCAAGATGCCAGCTTCCAGCTCCTCGTGCTGAGCACCACCCGGTGCTTCCAACGCCGGATGCAACTGAACCTATCAGTCGTCGCTTACGGCCATCGCTTATGGAACTCTACCACCAAGTAATTGAGCTTGCGGTGAGAGCCCAACTAGATGCAGACAGCCGAGAATTGGAGCGTGAAGAGAGCAAGGAAGCCTTGCATCGTCAACAGAAAATGATATCGATGATCGCAGCACAGATCAAGTCCAAGCAGGTGTAGGGATCGCGACTTTCGTGCGTACCAGTAATGCAATGAAGATGTTGGAAATTATTCATACATTGCTCGAGGAGTTGATCCAGCTAGCTACACGTGTGCTCTTCTTGTTTAAGATACATACTTTTTTTGGTTCAAACTGCGTTAATCCCCGGCCCCGCAAGCCGGTAGGCAGTAAACGCACCAAGCCAAGAACAAGAACAGAACAGACAGCCAACCCGCACAAGGAACAAACCAGCGAGAGCAAGATCATCGACCATCAAAGCAGTGTGTTTGACCATTTAGTGGCGCACATCAAGCGCCAAGATGAGCGTCTCGACAAGCTAAAAGAAGCTAACATGAAGGGAACCCAAGCACAAGACAAGAGCAACAAGCGTCAGCAGGAAACGAGACAAGAACAAGAGAAGCCCAAGCGCCGCCGTACGTCGGTGACTTACCTTCACGCGACGTGGTTCGAGTGGTACGCGCATGAACCGCACTGGATGGCTGATGCACCGAAGCGGCAGCGCTCGAACGCGAAGCAGCTGGTAGCCCTGATGAAGATCTTCGTCGCTGACGACTTGGTGCTGGACCCAAGCGCCGACGACTACCGCGACCGTGTCCTCGCGATAGCGAAGAAGGCGGAGGCTGCCGTGCTGGCCTTCTCAAAACTCGCGGCTCCACAGCTATCCGCAAGCACCTATATGAGCTTTTCAAGAAGGGTGAGCTCAACGGCAAGATTGCCCATCACCTGCACCTTCGCCGAGCTTCTGCCGTTCAAGACCCTGATCGCCAAGACGCCCTTCAACCTGTAGCAGCGACAATCTAGACAACAAATCCACAGAAGAAGCATAGCAGTAGATAAAAACAGAGTAAGGTGCTCAACAAGCGTCTATTACACGATAAACACAACGTTAGTATGTCCAAAACCTAAAAAAGACACACAGACATTCAAGGCGACGGCTGGAGTCGAACCAGCAACCTCAGGGCTAGCCCTGCGCTCTTCCGTTAAGCTACATCGCCGTTGGGGGGGGGCTCTGGCCAGGCAAAACGGCCCAGGCGCCTGTGAGGCCTGTACGGCCCTGAGAGCATAGGCGACTTGAGCACTTGGACTTAAAAACGAAGAGTGAGGGAATACCAAAGCTGTCGGCGACGACTCAGCACGACATCCACTAATATTTGACGCATGTCTATAGACACTACAGGTGACATGCTTCTATTGGCAGAAAAGTTGACCAATAGGATGGAGAACACGTGGACTGACTTTACCTTAATAGTGGTCCCCAACCAGCAATCGGCCCTCATTGTTGAATTTGCCGGCTGGAAAGCACACGCTCTTGAGCCAACTTTGATTGAAAATAGAAAAGGGCTGATTTCTCAGTCCAGAGGTCATTTCAGGCTGTTTCCTTGCGCCTGTGAAGTTCACAGTGAACGCCTGCAAAAAAATCCGACAATCCTGTCGCATACCCCTATCCCTTATAGTACAGTGAAATGCCGTCTAAGTTTGTTTTGTGTGTATCACACAACGTACCATTGTTTGGGTACAGGTCCGCTGAGGTCCTTTGGTCGGATATTTTATGGTATGGTGAGAAGTAGAGGGTGGTGAACCTCTGTTTACATGACCTGCAATCGGGTATAGATGTGCGAAGTCATATATAGCATACGGAACAGACCTGTATTAACAGTGTAACCGACGGTTACCCCTGTAGAAGTTGATATTTTTGAACGTCCCATGGCGCATTCAGAGCGATAGTACGGTACTGTAAATCGAAATAGAAACGGTACAGAAACAGTAGAAACGGTATAGAAACAAGAGTAGAGAGTTGCCTCTGGTTTATTAGCGGAGCCGTAGTTCGTAAGAACATCTTTTATGTTTCTGCAACTTTACACTTTACGCAACTTTCTTGCTGCTCTCATTGCATGCTGCTCACACGGAGCCAACGCATCTTCTACACTTCACTTCGTGCGTCGCTCGAAATGACAGCGGCAGCATGCTCAGCTCAACCACATCTTCCACCTCAACCTCTGCATCTTTGAATTTCAATTGTTTCTAGTCCTTCGGTGTTGATTTCCATGAGGCCTTGTTGACGAGCAGTTGACAAACACCAAGGTGTTTGTCAACTGCTCGTCAAGCGCGCCCACGAGAGTCACAACAACAAACCGACTATGGTTCCAAGTATTTGGCAAGTAACTATGAGATTCTAAATACGACCAAATTATTCCGAGAAAAAAAACTTGCTCAGCATTGCTCATGTACTCATCAACATGAGGCTCCAGTATGGCAGATCAGAAGGTGAGCCCAGCGTCACAATCAGGGAGGTGTGTCATCCTTTTCAAAGCGTGATTTTTTTATTATCGTATACTATTATAATGACCTGATGGGGGCTGATCATACCTCACAACCATAACTCGGGATGAGCAACCAAGCCGTCTCACAGCCCGGAAAAAGCTTCGGCAGTGCCATTGAAATCACCATGTCGGTCGAGGCCGGAACTGAGCCGTGCAGCAACGCCATTAAGATCGCCACGCCAGTCGAGGCCGGAACGAAGACAAAAATCAGCGCCATTGCGATGTCATGGTTCAACCTGAACCTCGACTTTCAAGCGTGAGCCAACGTCCCCTGTACGCAGCTACAACTAGCAATTCGTGGATCAACCTAGAAGACCCCACAAACGATGGAATCTACTGGATAAGACACAACTAGTCTAGCTAGCACAGGGCAGTAGCACTCACACTTTCATTTCAATTTCATTCTCAATTTTACCGCCTACGACTCAAGCAACAGCTCCCAGCAACTCAAGGCCTGTTGAGTCTCACCAAGCGCGTGATAGTTAATTAACTATTGAAGCGTGACGACACGACCGTACACACCAAGCCATGACACGCGGTCGCAGCCCGAACCCCCGTCCCCGACAAACTCGTCGGATGAGAGAAGAAGACGCGCCGGGTAACGCCCCTGCAGACTCGTCGAACTCGCCCCCAGAAGCCCAGCAAAATGCTGGCACCGCCGGCGACATGGCCAAGAACAAGGCCACCCGCAAGCCTCCGATGCAGCTACGTTTCGCCAGATGTTCGAGTTCCTAGCGATGACACAGCAGCAGCAACAACAATTTGCGCAGCTGATGTACCAGCAAGCAATGTTCAAGCAGCAAATGCTGCAGCACTAGGCCGTTGCTCACCGACACCAAAAGAAAAAAGGAAACCCTCCTGTATTCAACGGCGAGTCGAGCGACGAATTGGAGCTGTGAATATTTAGCACGGAGCAATACTACGCTGTCAGCCACGAGGGCATGGCTCTCGAGACGTCCGACTTCGTCAGCTTGATCTTCGCGAATTTGGGCCCGGCGGCTCAAACATGGTACAGAGATTTCAAGATGTCTCTCGGCCAGAGGCCGGCCACCTGGACGCTTTTCAAACAGCGTATCCGCGAACGCTTCCGTGACTCGGACTTTCAGTTTAAGTTGTAGTCCAAGCAGTACCATCTCCGCTGGACCGGATCGCAGCAAACCTACACGACCAAGTTTCTCTACTTGCTATCGCAGCTGGACGAACCTCTTCTTGAGAGTGTAAAGCGATCGTTATTTCAGCAGAACCTGCGCGAGACTAGCGCATTTGTTGGAAATTATTATTTGTGGTCAATTGGCCGAGCGGTCTAAGGCGCCAGTTTAAGGCACTGGTCCGAAAGGGCGTGGGTTCGAATCCCACATTGGCCAACTTCTTCTTTCTTTTATCACGCTGCTGCTGTTTCTGGCGCCGCGACTCCTTTCGCAGCCTGTGCTGGACCGGCTGGTAGTTCCACTCAACCGTTCGGACGCCCCAAAACGGCACGGGTTCGAGTCCGTCTCGGGCTGCACTTGCTCGCCTCGAAAGAACCAACCTTTGTCAAATAGATCGTTCTCGTCTCGGACGCGTTGCAGCGAGTCTGCTGGCTTGTCAGGTGGGCATCGGGTCGCTGCAGGTTGTGCGGGAGTGTAGCCAGCTGTCCGATTGCCTTGGCATCATCGTAGCCGAGCCTCCGAGTCAGCTAACTCTTGGCCATCCGCCGAGGCCAACTTCTAGCTACTCGTGGACCTTTTCAATCGCGATCGGCGGTTCACGGACGCGGGTGGGTGGGCCTCGACAGCAGCAACGCCGGTAATGTTCCGTTTTGGCAGCGGGAAAGCAGATTTCGTCCGTGTTTGTAGGCCATACGGCGATGATCATAACTCGTGTCGACAGCATCAGATGGAAACGATCGATAGCGCGTCCGGGTCGCGGAGGGGCGGTGGTGAGCCGTGTGTGTCGCGCGGGCGTGTACGCGGTGTATGTGGCTGTGTGTTGGTTGTTGCGTAATGGCGTTTTTTGTTGGTGTGAGGGTTGTGGTTTGGTATTGGTGGTCAATTGGCCGAGCGGTCTAAGGCGCCAGTTTAAGGCACTGGTCCGAAAGGGCGTGGGTTCGAATCCCACATTGGCCAACTTCTTCTTTCTTTTATCACGCTGCTGCTGTTTCTGGCGCCGCGACTCCTTTCGCAGCCTGTGCTGGACCGGCTGGTAGTTCCACTCAACCGTTCGGACGCCCCAAAACGGCACGGGTTCGAGTCCGTCTCGGGCTGCACTTGCTCGCCTCGAAAGAACCAACCTTTGTCAAATAGATCGTTCTCGTCTCGGACGCGTTGCAGCGAGTCTGCTGGCTTGTCAGGTGGGCATCGGGTCGCTGCAGGTTGTGCGGGAGTGTAGCCAGCTGTCCGATTGCCTTGGCATCATCGTAGCCGAGCCTCCGAGTCAGCTAACTCTTGGCCATCCGCCGAGGCCAACTTCTAGCTACTCGTGGACCTTTTCAATCGCGATCGGCGGTTCACGGACGCGGGTGGGTGGGCCTCGACAGCAGCAACGCCGGTAATGTTCCGTTTTGGCAGCGGGAAAGCAGATTTCGTCCGTGTTTGTAGGCCATACGGCGATGATCATAACTCGTGTCGACAGCATCAGATGGAAACGATCGATAGCGCGTCCGGGTCGCGGAGGGGCGGTGGTGAGCCGTGTGTGTCGCGCGGGCGTGTACGCGGTGTATGTGGCTGTGTGTTGGTTGTTGCGTAATGGCGTTTTTTGTTGGTGTGAGGGTTGTGGTTTGGTATTGGTGGTCAATTGGCCGAGCGGTCTAAGGCGCCAGTTTAAGGCACTGGTCCGAAAGGGCGTGGGTTCGAATCCCACATTGGCCAACTTCTTCTTTCTTTTATCACGCTGCTGCTGTTTCTGGCGCCGCGACTCCTTTCGCAGCCTGTGCTGGACCGGCTGGTAGTTCCACTCAACCGTTCGGACGCCCCAAAACGGCACGGGTTCGAGTCCGTCTCGGGCTGCACTTGCTCGCCTCGAAAGAACCAACCTTTGTCAAATAGATCGTTCTCGTCTCGGACGCGTTGCAGCGAGTCTGCTGGCTTGTCAGGTGGGCATCGGGTCGCTGCAGGTTGTGCGGGAGTGTAGCCAGCTGTCCGATTGCCTTGGCATCATCGTAGCCGAGCCTCCGAGTCAGCTAACTCTTGGCCATCCGCCGAGGCCAACTTCTAGCTACTCGTGGACCTTTTCAATCGCGATCGGCGGTTCACGGACGCGGGTGGGTGGGCCTCGACAGCAGCAACGCCGGTAATGTTCCGTTTTGGCAGCGGGAAAGCAGATTTCGTCCGTGTTTGTAGGCCATACGGCGATGATCATAACTCGTGTCGACAGCATCAGATGGAAACGATCGATAGCGCGTCCGGGTCGCGGAGGGGCGGTGGTGAGCCGTGTGTGTCGCGCGGGCGTGTACGCGGTGTATGTGGCTGTGTGTTGGTTGTTGCGTAATGGCGTTTTTTGTTGGTGTGAGGGTTGTGGTTTGGTATTGGTGGTCAATTGGCCGAGCGGTCTAAGGCGCCAGTTTAAGGCACTGGTCCGAAAGGGCGTGGGTTCGAATCCCACATTGGCCAACTTCTTCTTTCTTTTATCACGCTGCTGCTGTTTCTGGCGCCGCGACTCCTTTCGCAGCCTGTGCTGGACCGGCTGGTAGTTCCACTCAACCGTTCGGACGCCCCAAAACGGCACGGGTTCGAGTCCGTCTCGGGCTGCACTTGCTCGCCTCGAAAGAACCAACCTTTGTCAAATAGATCGTTCTCGTCTCGGACGCGTTGCAGCGAGTCTGCTGGCTTGTCAGGTGGGCATCGGGTCGCTGCAGGTTGTGCGGGAGTGTAGCCAGCTGTCCGATTGCCTTGGCATCATCGTAGCCGAGCCTCCGAGTCAGCTAACTCTTGGCCATCCGCCGAGGCCAACTTCTAGCTACTCGTGGACCTTTTCAATCGCGATCGGCGGTTCACGGACGCGGGTGGGTGGGCCTCGACAGCAGCAACGCCGGTAATGTTCCGTTTTGGCAGCGGGAAAGCAGATTTCGTCCGTGTTTGTAGGCCATACGGCGATGATCATAACTCGTGTCGACAGCATCAGATGGAAACGATCGATAGCGCGTCCGGGTCGCGGAGGGGCGGTGGTGAGCCGTGTGTGTCGCGCGGGCGTGTACGCGGTGTATGTGGCTGTGTGTTGGTTGTTGCGTAATGGCGTTTTTTGTTGGTGTGAGGGTTGTGGTTTGGTATTGGTGGTCAATTGGCCGAGCGGTCTAAGGCGCCAGTTTAAGGCACTGGTCCGAAAGGGCGTGGGTTCGAATCCCACATTGGCCAACTTCTTCTTTCTTTTATCACGCTGCTGCTGTTTCTGGCGCCGCGACTCCTTTCGCAGCCTGTGCTGGACCGGCTGGTAGTTCCACTCAACCGTTCGGACGCCCCAAAACGGCACGGGTTGAGTCCGTCTCGGGCTGCACTTGCTCGCCATCGATAGCGCGTCCGGGTCGCAGAGGGGCGGTGGTGAACCGTGTGTGTCGCGCGGGCGTGTACGCGGTGTATGTGGCTGTGTGTTGGTTGTTGCGTGATGGCGTTTTTTGTTGGTGTGAGGGTTGTGGTTTGGTATTGGTGGTCAATTGGCCGAGCGGTCTAAGGCGCCAGTTTAAGGCACTGGTCCGAAAGGGCGTGGGTTCGAATCCCACATTGGCCAACTTCTTCTTTCTTTTATCACGCTGCTGCTGTTTCTGGCGCCGCGACTCCTTTCGCAGCCTGTGCTGGACCGGCTGGTAGTTCCACTCAACCGTTCGGACGCCCCAAAACGGCACGGGTTCGAGTCCGTCTCGGGCTGCACTTGCTCGCCATCGATAGCGCGTCCGGGTCGCAGAGGGGCGGTGGTGAACCGTGTGTGTCGCGCGGGCGTGTACGCGGTGTATGTGGCTGTGTGTTGGTTGTTGCGTGATGGCGTTTTTTGTTGGTGTGAGGGTTGTGGTTTGGTATTGGTGGTCAATTGGCCGAGCGGTCTAAGGCGCCAGTTTAAGGCACTGGTCCGAAAGGGCGTGGGTTCGAATCCCACATTGGCCAACTTCTTCTTTCTTTTATCACGCTGCTGCTGTTTCTGGCGCCGCGACTCCTTTCGCAGCCTGTGCTGGACCGGCTGGTAGTTCCACTCAACCGTTCGGACGCCCCAAAACGGCACGGGTTCGAGTCCGTCTCGGGCTGCACTTGCTCGCCATCGATAGCGCGTCCGGGTCGCAGAGGGGCGGTGGTGAACCGTGTGTGTCGCGCGGGCGTGTACGCGGTGTATGTGGCTGTGTGTTGGTTGTTGCGTGATGGCGTTTTTTGTTGGTGTGAGGGTTGTGGTTTGGTATTGGTGGTCAATTGGCCGAGCGGTCTAAGGCGCCAGTTTAAGGCACTGGTCCGAAAGGGCGTGGGTTCGAATCCCACATTGGCCAACTTCTTCTTTCTTTTATCACGCTGCTGCTGTTTCTGGCGCCGCGACTCCTTTCGCAGCCTGTGCTGGACCGGCTGGTAGTTCCACTCAACCGTTCGGACGCCCCAAAACGGCACGGGTTCGAGTCCGTCTCGGGCTGCACTTGCTCGCCTCGAAAGAACCAACCTTTGTCAAATAGATCGTTCTCGTCTCGGACGCGTTGCAGCGAGTCTGCTGGCTTGTCAGGTGGGCATCGGGTCGCTGCAGGTTGTGCGGGAGTGTAGCCAGCTGTCCGATTGCCTTGGCATCATCGTAGCCGAGCCTCCGAGTCAGTTAGCGCTTGGCCATCCGCCGAGGCCAACTTCTAGCTACTCGTGGACCTTTTCAATCGCGATCGGCGGTTCACGGACGCGGGTGGGTGGGCCTCGACAGCGGCAACGCCGGTAATGTTCCGTTTTGGCAGCGGGAAAGCAGATTTCGTCCGTGTTTGTAGGCCATACGGCGATGATCATAACTCGTGTCGACAGCATCAGATGGAAACGATCGATAGCGCGTCCGGGTCGCGGAGGGGCGGTGGTGAGCCGTGTGTGTCGCGCGGGCGTGTACGCGGTGTATGTGGCTGTGTGTTGGTTGTTGCGTGATGGCGTTTTTTGTTGGTGTGAGGGTTGTGGTTTGGTATTGGTGGTCAATTGGCCGAGCGGTCTAAGGCGCCAGTTTAAGGCACTGGTCCGAAAGGGCGTGGGTTCGAATCCCACATTGGCCAACTTCTTCTTTCTTTTATCACGCTGCTGCTGTTTCTGGCGCCGCGACTCCTTTCGCAGCCTGTGCTGGACCGGCTGGTAGTTCCACTCAACCGTTCGGACGCCCCAAAACGGCACGGGTTCGAGTCCGTCTCGGGCTGCACTTGCTCGCCTCGAAAGAACCAACCTTTGTCAAATAGATCGTTCTCGTCTCGGACGCGTTGCAGCGAGTCTGCTGGCTTGTCAGGTGGGCATCGGGTCGCTGCAGGTTGTGCGGGAGTGTAGCCAGCTGTCCGATTGCCTTGGCATCATCGTAGCCGAGCCTCCGAGTCAGTTAGCGCTTGGCCATCCGCCGAGGCCAACTTCTAGCTACTCGTGGACCTTTTCAATCGCGATCGGCGGTTCACGGACGCGGGTGGGTGGGCCTCGACAGCGGCAACGCCGGTAATGTTCCGTTTTGGCAGCGGGAAAGCAGATTTCGTCCGTGTTTGTAGGCCATACGGCGATGATCATAACTCGTGTCGACAGCATCAGATGGAAACGATCGATAGCGCGTCCGGGTCGCGGAGGGGCGGTGGTGAGCCGTGTGTGTCGCGCGGGCGTGTACGCGGTGTATGTGGCTGTGTGTTGGTTGTTGCGTGATGGCGTTTTTTGTTGGTGTGAGGGTTGTGGTTTGGTATTGGTGGTCAATTGGCCGAGCGGTCTAAGGCGCCAGTTTAAGGCACTGGTCCGAAAGGGCGTGGGTTCGAATCCCACATTGGCCAACTTCTTCTTTCTTTTATCACGCTGCTGCTGTTTCTGGCGCCGCGACTCCTTTCGCAGCCTGTGCTGGACCGGCTGGTAGTTCCACTCAACCGTTCGGACGCCCCAAAACGGCACGGGTTCGAGTCCGTCTCGGGCTGCACTTGCTCGCCATCGATAGCGCGTCCGGGTCGCAGAGGGGCGGTGGTGAACCGTGTGTGTCGCGCGGGCGTGTACGCGGTGTATGTGGCTGTGTGTTGGTTGTTGCGTGATGGCGTTTTTTGTTGGTGTGAGGGTTGTGGTTTGGTATTGGTGGTCAATTGGCCGAGCGGTCTAAGGCGCCAGTTTAAGGCACTGGTCCGAAAGGGCGTGGGTTCGAATCCCACATTGGCCAACTTCTTCTTTCTTTTATCACGCTGCTGCTGTTTCTGGCGCCGCGACTCCTTTCGCAGCCTGTGCTGGACCGGCTGGTAGTTCCACTCAACCGTTCGGACGCCCCAAAACGGCACGGGTTCGAGTCCGTCTCGGGCTGCACTTGCTCGCCTCGAAAGAACCAACCTTTGTCAAATAGATCGTTCTCGTCTCGGACGCGTTGCAGCGAGTCTGCTGGCTTGTCAGGTGGGCATCGGGTCGCTGCAGGTTGTGCGGGAGTGTAGCCAGCTGTCCGATTGCCTTGGCATCATCGTAGCCGAGCCTCCGAGTCAGTTAGCGCTTGGCCATCCGCCGAGGCCAACTTCTAGCTACTCGTGGACCTTTTCAATCGCGATCGGCGGTTCACGGACGCGGGTGGGTGGGCCTCGACAGCGGCAACGCCGGTAATGTTCCGTTTTGGCAGCGGGAAAGCAGATTTCGTCCGTGTTTGTAGGCCATACGGCGATGATCATAACTCGTGTCGACAGCATCAGATGGAAACGATCGATAGCGCGTCCGGGTCGCGGAGGGGCGGTGGTGAGCCGTGTGTGTCGCGCGGGCGTGTACGCGGTGTATGTGGCTGTGTGTTGGTTGTTGCGTGATGGCGTTTTTTGTTGGTGTGAGGGTTGTGGTTTGGTATTGGTGGTCAATTGGCCGAGCGGTCTAAGGCGCCAGTTTAAGGCACTGGTCCGAAAGGGCGTGGGTTCGAATCCCACATTGGCCAACTTCTTCTTTCTTTTATCACGCTGCTGCTGTTTCTGGCGCCGCGACTCCTTTCGCAGCCTGTGCTGGACCGGCTGGTAGTTCCACTCAACCGTTCGGACGCCCCAAAACGGCACGGGTTCGAGTCCGTCTCGGGCTGCACTTGCTCGCCATCGATAGCGCGTCCGGGTCGCAGAGGGGCGGTGGTGAACCGTGTGTGTCGCGCGGGCGTGTACGCGGTGTATGTGGCTGTGTGTTGGTTGTTGCGTGATGGCGTTTTTTGTTGGTGTGAGGGTTGTGGTTTGGTATTGGTGGTCAATTGGCCGAGCGGTCTAAGGCGCCAGTTTAAGGCACTGGTCCGAAAGGGCGTGGGTTCGAATCCCACATTGGCCAACTTCTTCTTTCTTTTATCACGCTGCTGCTGTTTCTGGCGCCGCGACTCCTTTCGCAGCCTGTGCTGGACCGGCTGGTAGTTCCACTCAACCGTTCGGACGCCCCAAAACGGCACGGGTTCGAGTCCGTCTCGGGCTGCACTTGCTCGCCTCGAAAGAACCAACCTTTGTCAAATAGATCGTTCTCGTCTCGGACGCGTTGCAGCGAGTCTGCTGGCTTGTCAGGTGGGCATCGGGTCGCTGCAGGTTGTGCGGGAGTGTAGCCAGCTGTCCGATTGCCTTGGCATCATCGTAGCCGAGCCTCCGAGTCAGTTAGCGCTTGGCCATCCGCCGAGGCCAACTTCTAGCTACTCGTGGACCTTTTCAATCGCGATCGGCGGTTCACGGACGCGGGTGGGTGGGCCTCGACAGCGGCAACGCCGGTAATGTTCCGTTTTGGCAGCGGGAAAGCAGATTTCGTCCGTGTTTGTAGGCCATACGGCGATGATCATAACTCGTGTCGACAGCATCAGATGGAAACGATCGATAGCGCGTCCGGGTCGCGGAGGGGCGGTGGTGAGCCGTGTGTGTCGCGCGGGCGTGTACGCGGTGTATGTGGCTGTGTTGGTTGTTGCGTGATGGCGTTTTTTGTTGGTGTGAGGGTTGTGGTTTGGTATTGGTGGTCAATTGGCCGAGCGGTCTAAGGCGCCAGTTTAAGGCACTGGTCCGAAAGGGCGTGGGTTCGAATCCCACATTGGCCAACTTCTTCTTTCTTTTATCACGCTGCTGCTGTTTCTGGCGCCGCGACTCCTTTCGCAGCCTGTGCTGGACCGGCTGGTAGTTCCACTCAACCGTTCGGACGCCCCAAAACGGCACGGGTTCGAGTCCGTCTCGGGCTGCACTTGCTCGCCTCGAAAGAACCAACCTTTGTCAAATAGATCGTTCTCGTCTCGGACGCGTTGCAGCGAGTCTGCTGGCTTGTCAGGTGGGCATCGGGTCGCTGCAGGTTGTGCGGGAGTGTAGCCAGCTGTCCGATTGCCTTGGCATCATCGTAGCCGAGCCTCCGAGTCAGTTAGCGCTTGGCCATCCGCCGAGGCCAACTTCTAGCTACTCGTGGACCTTTTCAATCGCGATCGGCGGTTCACGGACGCGGGTGGGTGGGCCTCGACAGCGGCAACGCCGGTAATGTTCCGTTTTGGCAGCGGGAAAGCAGATTTCGTCCGTGTTTGTAGGCCATACGGCGATGATCATAACTCGTGTCGACAGCATCAGATGGAAACGATCGATAGCGCGTCCGGGTCGCGGAGGGGCGGTGGTGAGCCGTGTGTGTCGCGCGGGCGTGTACGCGGTGTATGTGGCTGTGTGTTGGTTGTTGCGTAATGGCGTTTTTTGTTGGTGTGAGGGTTGTGGTTTGGTATTGGTGGTCAATTGGCCGAGCGGTCTAAGGCGCCAGTTTAAGGCACTGGTCCGAAAGGGCGTGGGTTTGAATCCCACATTGGCCAACTTCTTCTTTCTTTTATCACGCTGCTGCTGTTTCTGGCGCCGCGACTCCTTTCGCAGCCTGTGCTGGACCGGCTGGTAGTTCCACTCAACCGTTCGGACGCCCCAAAACGGCACGGGTTCGAGTCCGTCTCGGGCTGCACTTGCTCGCCATCGATAGCGCGTCCGGGTCGCAGAGGGGCGGTGGTGAACCGTGTGTGTCGCGCGGGCGTGTACGCGGTGTATGTGGCTGTGTGTTGGTTGTTGCGTGATGGCGTTTTTTGTTGGTGTGAGGGTTGTGGTTTGGTATTGGTGGTCAATTGGCCGAGCGGTCTAAGGCGCCAGTTTAAGGCACTGGTCCGAAAGGGCGTGGGTTCGAATCCCACATTGGCCAACTTCTTCTTTCTTTTATCACGCTGCTGCTGTTTCTGGCGCCGCGACTCCTTTCGCAGCCTGTGCTGGACCGGCTGGTAGTTCCACTCAACCGTTCGGACGCCCCAAAACGGCACGGGTTCGAGTCCGTCTCGGGCTGCACTTGCTCGCCTCGAAAGAACCAACCTTTGTCAAATAGATCGTTCTCGTCTCGGACGCGTTGCAGCGAGTCTGCTGGCTTGTCAGGTGGGCATCGGGTCGCTGCAGGTTGTGCGGGAGTGTAGCCAGCTGTCCGATTGCCTTGGCATCATCGTAGCCGAGCCTCCGAGTCAGTTAGCGCTTGGCCATCCGCCGAGGCCAACTTCTAGCTACTCGTGGACCTTTTCAATCGCGATCGGCGGTTCACGGACGCGGGTGGGTGGGCCTCGACAGCGGCAACGCCGGTAATGTTCCGTTTTGGCAGCGGGAAAGCAGATTTCGTCCGTGTTTGTAGGCCATACGGCGATGATCATAACTCGTGTCGACAGCATCAGATGGAAACGATCGATAGCGCGTCCGGGTCGCAGAGGGGCGGTGGTGAACCGTGTGTGTCGCGCGGGCGTGTACGCGGTGTATGTGGCTGTGTGTTGGTTGTTGCGTGATGGCGTTTTTTGTTGGTGTGAGGGTTGTGGTTTGGTATTGGTGGTCAATTGGCCGAGCGGTCTAAGGCGCCAGTTTAAGGCACTGGTCCGAAAGGGCGTGGGTTCGAATCCCACATTGGCCAACTTCTTCTTTCTTTTATCACGCTGCTGCTGTTTCTGGCGCCGCGACTCCTTTCGCAGCCTGTGCTGGACCGGCTGGTAGTTCCACTCAACCGTTCGGACGCCCCAAAACGGCACGGGTTCGAGTCCGTCTCGGGCTGCACTTGCTCGCCTCGAAAGAACCAACCTTTGTCAAATAGATCGTTCTCGTCTCGGACGCGTTGCAGCGAGTCTGCTGGCTTGTCAGGTGGGCATCGGGTCGCTGCAGGTTGTGCGGGAGTGTAGCCAGCTGTCCGATTGCCTTGGCATCATCGTAGCCGAGCCTCCGAGTCAGTTAGCGCTTGGCCATCCGCCGAGGCCAACTTCTAGCTACTCGTGGACCTTTTCAATCGCGATCGGCGGTTCACGGACGCGGGTGGGTGGGCCTCGACAGCGGCAACGCCGGTAATGTTCCGTTTTGGCAGCGGGAAAGCAGATTTCGTCCGTGTTTGTAGGCCATACGGCGATGATCATAACTCGTGTCGACAGCATCAGATGGAAACGATCGATAGCGCGTCCGGGTCGCGGAGGGGCGGTGGTGAGCCGTGTGTGTCGCGCGGGCGTGTACGCGGTGTATGTGGCTGTGTTGGTTGTTGCGTGATGGCGTTTTTTGTTGGTGTGAGGGTTGTGGTTTGGTATTGGTGGTCAATTGGCCGAGCGGTCTAAGGCGCCAGTTTAAGGCACTGGTCCGAAAGGGCGTGGGTTCGAATCCCACATTGGCCAACTTCTTCTTTCTTTTATCACGCTGCTGCTGTTTCTGGCGCCGCGACTCCTTTCGCAGCCTGTGCTGGACCGGCTGGTAGTTCCACTCAACCGTTCGGACGCCCCAAAACGGCACGGGTTCGAGTCCGTCTCGGGCTGCACTTGCTCGCCTCGAAAGAACCAACCTTTGTCAAATAGATCGTTCTCGTCTCGGACGCGTTGCAGCGAGTCTGCTGGCTTGTCAGGTGGGCATCGGGTCGCTGCAGGTTGTGCGGGAGTGTAGCCAGCTGTCCGATTGCCTTGGCATCATCGTAGCCGAGCCTCCGAGTCAGTTAGCGCTTGGCCATCCGCCGAGGCCAACTTCTAGCTACTCGTGGACCTTTTCAATCGCGATCGGCGGTTCACGGACGCGGGTGGGTGGGCCTCGACAGCGGCAACGCCGGTAATGTTCCGTTTTGGCAGCGGGAAAGCAGATTTCGTCCGTGTTTGTAGGCCATACGGCGATGATCATAACTCGTGTCGACAGCATCAGATGGAAACGATCGATAGCGCGTCCGGGTCGCGGAGGGGCGGTGGTGAGCCGTGTGTGTCGCGCGGGCGTGTACGCGGTGTATGTGGCTGTGTTGGTTGTTGCGTGATGGCGTTTTTTGTTGGTGTGAGGGTTGTGGTTTGGTACTGGTGGTCAATTGGCCGAGCGGTCTAAGGCGCCAGTTTAAGGCACTGGTCCGAAAGGGCGTGGGTTCGAATCCCACATTGGCCAACTTCTTCTTTCTTTTATCACGCTGCTGCTGTTTCTGGCGCCGCGACTCCTTTCGCAGCCTGTGCTGGACCGGCTGGTAGTTCCACTCAACCGTTCGGACGCCCCAAAACGGCACGGGTTCGAGTCCGTCTCGGGCTGCACTTGCTCGCCATCGATAGCGCGTCCGGGTCGCAGAGGGGCGGTGGTGAACCGTGTGTGTCGCGCGGGCGTGTACGCGGTGTATGTGGCTGTGTGTTGGTTGTTGCGTGATGGCGTTTTTTGTTGGTGTGAGGGTTGTGGTTTGGTATTGGTGGTCAATTGGCCGAGCGGTCTAAGGCGCCAGTTTAAGGCACTGGTCCGAAAGGGCGTGGGTTCGAATCCCACATTGGCCAACTTCTTCTTTCTTTTATCACGCTGCTGCTGTTTCTGGCGCCGCGACTCCTTTCGCAGCCTGTGCTGGACCGGCTGGTAGTTCCACTCAACCGTTCGGACGCCCCAAAACGGCACGGGTTCGAGTCCGTCTCGGGCTGCACTTGCTCGCCTCGAAAGAACCAACCTTTGTCAAATAGATCGTTCTCGTCTCGGACGCGTTGCAGCGAGTCTGCTGGCTTGTCAGGTGGGCATCGGGTCGCTGCAGGTTGTGCGGGAGTGTAGCCAGCTGTCCGATTGCCTTGGCATCATCGTAGCCGAGCCTCCGAGTCAGTTAACGCTTGGCCATCCGCCGAGACCAACTTCTAGCTACTCGTGGACCTTTTCAATCGCGATCGGCGGTTCACGGACGCGGGTGGGTGGGCCTCGACAGCGGCAACGCCGGTAATGTTCCGTTTTGGCAGCGGGAAAGCAGATTTCGTCCGTGTTTGTAGGCCATACGGCGATGATCATAACTCGTGTCGACAGCATCAGATGGAAACGATCGATAGCGCGTCCGGGTCGCGGAGGGGCGGTGGTGAGCCGTGTGTGTCGCGCGGGCGTGTACGCGGTGTATGTGGCTGTGTTGGTTGTTGCGTGATGGCGTTTTTTGTTGGTGTGAGGGTTGTGGTTTGGTATTGGTGGTCAATTGGCCGAGCGGTCTAAGGCGCCAGTTTAAGGCACTGGTCCGAAAGGGCGTGGGTTCGAATCCCACATTGGCCAACTTCTTCTTTCTTTTATCACGCTGCTGCTGTTTCTGGCGCCGCGACTCCTTTCGCAGCCTGTGCTGGACCGGCTGGTAGTTCCACTCAACCGTTCGGACGCCCCAAAACGGCACGGGTTCGAGTCCGTCTCGGGCTGCACTTGCTCGCCATCGATAGCGCGTCCGGGTCGCAGAGGGGCGGTGGTGAACCGTGTGTGTCGCGCGGGCGTGTACGCGGTGTATGTGGCTGTGTGTTGGTTGTTGCGTGATGGCGTTTTTTGTTGGTGTGAGGGTTGTGGTTTGGTATTGGTGGTCAATTGGCCGAGCGGTCTAAGGCGCCAGTTTAAGGCACTGGTCCGAAAGGGCGTGGGTTCGAATCCCACATTGGCCAACTTCTTCTTTCTTTTATCACGCTGCTGCTGTTTCTGGCGCCGCGACTCCTTTCGCAGCCTGTGCTGGACCGGCTGGTAGTTCCACTCAACCGTTCGGACGCCCCAAAACGGCACGGGTTCGAGTCCGTCTCGGGCTGCACTTGCTCGCCTCGAAAGAACCAACCTTTGTCAAATAGATCGTTCTCGTCTCGGACGCGTTGCAGCGAGTCTGCTGGCTTGTCAGGTGGGCATCGGGTCGCTGCAGGTTGTGCGGGAGTGTAGCCAGCTGTCCGATTGCCTTGGCATCATCGTAGCCGAGCCTCCGAGTCAGTTAGCGCTTGGCCATCCGCCGAGGCCAACTTCTAGCTACTCGTGGACCTTTTCAATCGCGATCGGCGGTTCACGGACGCGGGTGGGTGGGCCTCGACAGCAGCAACGCCGGTAATGTTCCGTTTTGGCAGCGGGAAAGCAGATTTCGTCCGTGTTTGTAGGCCATACGGCGATGATCATAACTCGTGTCGACAGCATCAGATGGAAACGATCGATAGCGCGTCCGGGTCGCGGAGGGGCGGTGGTGAGCCGTGTGTGTCGCGCGGGCGTGTACGCGGTGTATGTGGCTGTGTGTTGGTTGTTGCGTGATGGCGTTTTTTGTTGGTGTGAGGGTTGTGGTTTGGTATTGGTGGTCAATTGGCCGAGCGGTCTAAGGCGCCAGTTTAAGGCACTGGTCCGAAAGGGCGTGGGTTCGAATCCCACATTGGCCAACTTCTTCTTTCTTTTATCACGCTGCTGCTGTTTCTGGCGCCGCGACTCCTTTCGCAGCCTGTGCTGGACCGGCTGGTAGTTCCACTCAACCGTTCGGACGCCCCAAAACGGCACGGGTTCGAGTCCGTCTCGGGCTGCACTTGCTCGCCTCGAAAGAACCAACCTTTGTCAAATAGATCGTTCTCGTCTCGGACGCGTTGCAGCGAGTCTGCTGGCTTGTCAGGTGGGCATCGGGTCGCTGCAGGTTGTGCGGGAGTGTAGCCAGCTGTCCGATTGCCTTGGCATCATCGTAGCCGAGCCTCCGAGTCAGTTAGCGCTTGGCCATCCGCCGAGGCCAACTTCTAGCTACTCGTGGACCTTTTCAATCGCGATCGGCGGTTCACGGACGCGGGTGGGTGGGCCTCGACAGCGGCAACGCCGGTAATGTTCCGTTTTGGCAGCGGGAAAGCAGATTTCGTCCGTGTTTGTAGGCCATACGGCGATGATCATAACTCGTGTCGACAGCATCAGATGGAAACGATCGATAGCGCGTCCGGGTCGCGGAGGGGCGGTGGTGAGCCGTGTGTGTCGCGCGGGCGTGTACGCGGTGTATGTGGCTGTGTTGGTTGTTGCGTGATGGCGTTTTTTGTTGGTGTGAGGGTTGTGGTTTGGTACTGGTGGTCAATTGGCCGAGCGGTCTAAGGCGCCAGTTTAAGGCACTGGTCCGAAAGGGCGTGGGTTCGAATCCCACATTGGCCAACTTCTTCTTTCTTTTATCACGCTGCTGCTGTTTCTGGCGCCGCGACTCCTTTCGCAGCCTGTGCTGGACCGGCTGGTAGTTCCACTCAACCGTTCGGACGCCCCAAAACGGCACGGGTTCGAGTCCGTCTCGGGCTGCACTTGCTCGCCATCGATAGCGCGTCCGGGTCGCAGAGGGGTGGTGGTGAACCGTGTGTGTCGCGCGGGCGTGTACGCGGTGTATGTGGCTGTGTGTTGGTTGTTGCGTGATGGCGTTTTTTGTTGGTGTGAGGGTTGTGGTTTGGTATTGGTGGTCAATTGGCCGAGCGGTCTAAGGCGCCAGTTTAAGGCACTGGTCCGAAAGGGCGTGGGTTCGAATCCCACATTGGCCAACTTCTTCTTTCTTTTATCACGCTGCTGCTGTTTCTGGCGCCGCGACTCCTTTCGCAGCCTGTGCTGGACCGGCTGGTAGTTCCACTCAACCGTTCGGACGCCCCAAAACGGCACGGGTTCGAGTCCGTCTCGGGCTGCACTTGCTCGCCATCGATAGCGCGTCCGGGTCGCAGAGGGGCGGTGGTGAACCGTGTGTGTCGCGCGGGCGTGTACGCGGTGTATGTGGCTGTGTGTTGGTTGTTGCGTGATGGCGTTTTTTGTTGGTGTGAGGGTTGTGGTTTGGTATTGGTGGTCAATTGGCCGAGCGGTCTAAGGCGCCAGTTTAAGGCACTGGTCCGAAAGGGCGTGGGTTCGAATCCCACATTGGCCAACTTCTTCTTTCTTTTATCACGCTGCTGCTGTTTCTGGCGCCGCGACTCCTTTCGCAGCCTGTGCTGGACCGGCTGGTAGTTCCACTCAACCGTTCGGACGCCCCAAAACGGCACGGGTTCGAGTCCGTCTCGGGCTGCACTTGCTCGCCTCGAAAGAACCAACCTTTGTCAAATAGATCGTTCTCGTCTCGGACGCGTTGCAGCGAGTCTGCTGGCTTGTCAGGTGGGCATCGGGTCGCTGCAGGTTGTGCGGGAGTGTAGCCAGCTGTCCGATTGCCTTGGCATCATCGTAGCCGAGCCTCCGAGTCAGTTAGCGCTTGGCCATCCGCCGAGGCCAACTTCTAGCTACTCGTGGACCTTTTCAATCGCGATCGGCGGTTCACGGACGCGGGTGGGTGGGCCTCGACAGCGGCAACGCCGGTAATGTTCCGTTTTGGCAGCGGGAAAGCAGATTTCGTCCGTGTTTGTAGGCCATACGGCGATGATCATAACTCGTGTCGACAGCATCAGATGGAAACGATCGATAGCGCGTCCGGGTCGCGGAGGGGCGGTGGTGAGCCGTGTGTGTCGCGCGGGCGTGTACGCGGTGTATGTGGCTGTGTTGGTTGTTGCGTGATGGCGTTTTTTGTTGGTGTGAGGGTTGTGGTTTGGTATTGGTGGTCAATTGGCCGAGCGGTCTAAGGCGCCAGTTTAAGGCACTGGTCCGAAAGGGCGTGGGTTCGAATCCCACATTGGCCAACTTCTTCTTTCTTTTATCACGCTGCTGCTGTTTCTGGCGCCGCGACTCCTTTCGCAGCCTGTGCTGGACCGGCTGGTAGTTCCACTCAACCGTTCGGACGCCCCAAAACGGCACGGGTTCGAGTCCGTCTCGGGCTGCACTTGCTCGCCATCGATAGCGCGTCCGGGTCGCAGAGGGGCGGTGGTGAACCGTGTGTGTCGCGCGGGCGTGTACGCGGTGTATGTGGCTGTGTGTTGGTTGTTGCGTGATGGCGTTTTTTGTTGGTGTGAGGGTTGTGGTTTGGTACTGGTGGTCAATTGGCCGAGCGGTCTAAGGCGCCAGTTTAAGGCACTGGTCCGAAAGGGCGTGGGTTCGAATCCCACATTGGCCAACTTCTTCTTTCTTTTATCACGCTGCTGCTGTTTCTGGCGCCGCGACTCCTTTCGCAGCCTGTGCTGGACCGGCTGGTAGTTCCACTCAACCGTTCGGACGCCCCAAAACGGCACGGGTTCGAGTCCGTCTCGGGCTGCACTTGCTCGCCTCGAAAGAACCAACCTTTGTCAAATAGATCGTTCTCGTCTCGGACGCGTTGCAGCGAGTCTGCTGGCTTGTCAGGTGGGCATCGGGTCGCTGCAGGTTGTGCGGGAGTGTAGCCAGCTGTCCGATTGCCTTGGCATCATCGTAGCCGAGCCTCCGAGTCAGTTAGCGCTTGGCCATCCGCCGACGCCAACTTCTAGCTACTCGTGGACCTTTTCAATCGCGATCGGCGGTTCACGGACGCGGGTGGGTGGGCCTCGACAGCGGCAACGCCGGTAATGTTCCGTTTTGGCAGCGGGAAAGCAGATTTCGTCCGTGTTTGTAGGCCATACGGCGATGATCATAACTCGTGTCGACAGCATCAGATGGAAACGATCGATAGCGCGTCCGGGTCGCGGAGGGGCGGTGGTGAGCCGTGTGTGTCGCGCGGGCGTGTACGCGGTGTATGTGGCTGTGTGTTGGTTGTTGCGTGATGGCGTTTTTTGTTGGTGTGAGGGTTGTGGTTTGGTACTGGTGGTCAATTGGCCGAGCGGTCTAAGGCGCCAGTTTAAGGCACTGGTCCGAAAGGGCGTGGGTTCGAATCCCACATTGGCCAACTTCTTCTTTCTTTTATCACGCTGCTGCTGTTTCTGGCGCCGCGACTCCTTTCGCAGCCTGTGCTGGACCGGCTGGTAGTTCCACTCAACCGTTCGGACGCCCCAAAACGGCACGGGTTCGAGTCCGTCTCGGGCTGCACTTGCTCGCCATCGATAGCGCGTCCGGGTCGCAGAGGGGCGGTGGTGAACCGTGTGTGTCGCGCGGGCGTGTACGCGGTGTATGTGGCTGTGTGTTGGTTGTTGCGTGTTGGCGTTTTTTGTTGGTGTGAGGGTTGTGGTTTGGTATTGGTGGTCAATTGGCCGAGCGGTCTAAGGCGCCAGTTTAAGGCACTGGTCCGAAAGGGCGTGGGTTCGAATCCCACATTGGCCAACTTCTTCTTTCTTTTATCACGCTGCTGCTGTTTCTGGCGCCGCGACTCCTTTCGCAGCCTGTGCTGGACCGGCTGGTAGTTCCACTCAACCGTTCGGACGCCCCAAAACGGCACGGGTTCGAGTCCGTCTCGGGCTGCACTTGCTCGCCTCGAAAGAACCAACCTTTGTCAAATAGATCGTTCTCGTCTCGGACGCGTTGCAGCGAGTCTGCTGGCTTGTCAGGTGGGCATCGGGTCGCTGCAGGTTGTGCGGGAGTGTAGCCAGCTGTCCGATTGCCTTGGCATCATCGTAGCCGAGCCTCCGAGTCAGTTAGCGCTTGGCCATCCGCCGACGCCAACTTCTAGCTACTCGTGGACCTTTTCAATCGCGATCGGCGGTTCACGGACGCGGGTGGGTGGGCCTCGACAGCGGCAACGCCGGTAATGTTCCGTTTTGGCAGCGGGAAAGCAGATTTCGTCCGTGTTTGTAGGCCATACGGCGATGATCATAACTCGTGTCGACAGCATCAGATGGAAACGATCGATAGCGCGTCCGGGTCGCGGAGGGGCGGTGGTGAGCCGTGTGTGTCGCGCGGGCGTGTACGCGGTGTATGTGGCTGTGTGTTGGTTGTTGCGTAATGGCGTTTTTTGTTGGTGTGAGGGTTGTGGTTTGGTACTGGTGGTCAATTGGCCGAGCGGTCTAAGGCGCCAGTTTAAGGCACTGGTCCGAAAGGGCGTGGGTTCGAATCCCACATTGGCCAACTTCTTCTTTCTTTTATCACGCTGCTGCTGTTTCTGGCGCCGCGACTCCTTTCGCAGCCTGTGCTGGACCGGCTGGTAGTTCCACTCAACCGTTCGGACGCCCCAAAACGGCACGGGTTCGAGTCCGTCTCGGGCTGCACTTGCTCGCCTCGAAAGAACCAACCTTTGTCAAATAGATCGTTCTCGTCTCGGACGCGTTGCAGCGAGTCTGCTGGCTTGTCAGGTGGGCATCGGGTCGCTGCAGGTTGTGCGGGAGTGTAGCCAGCTGTCCGATTGCCTTGGCATCATCGTAGCCGAGCCTCCGAGTCAGTTAGCGCTTGGCCATCCGCCGAGGCCAACTTCTAGCTACTCGTGGACCTTTTCAATCGCGATCGGCGGTTCACGGACGCGGGTGGGTGGGCCTCGACAGCGGCAACGCCGGTAATGTTCCGTTTTGGCAGCGGGAAAGCAGATTTCGTCCGTGTTTGTAGGCCATACGGCGATGATCATAACTCGTGTCGACAGCATCAGATGGAAACGATCGATAGCGCGTCCGGGTCGCGGAGGGGCGGTGATGAGCCGTGTGTGTCGCGCGGGCGTGTACGCGGTGTATGTGGCTGTGTGTTGGTTGTTGCGTGATGGCGTTTTTTGTTGGTGTGAGGGTTGTGGTTTGGTATTGGTGGTCAATTGGCCGAGCGGTCTAAGGCGCCAGTTTAAGGCACTGGTCCGAAAGGGCGTGGGTTCGAATCCCACATTGGCCAACTTCTTCTTTCTTTTATCACGCTGCTGCTGTTTCTGGCGCCGCGACTCCTTTCGCAGCCTGTGCTGGACCGGCTGGTAGTTCCACTCAACCGTTCGGACGCCCCATAACGGCACGGGTTCGAGTCCGTCTCGGGCTGCACTTGCTCGCCTCGAAAGAACCAACCTTTGTCAAATAGATCGTTCTCGTCTCGGACGCGTTGCAGCGAGTCTGCTGGCTTGTCAGGTGGGCATCGGGTCGCTGCAGGTTGTGCGGGAGTGTAGCCAGCTGTCCGATTGCCTTGGCATCATCGTAGCCGAGCCTCCGAGTCAGCTAACTCTTGGCCATCCGCCGAGACCAACTTCTAGCTACTCGTGGACCTTTTCAATCGCGATCGGCGGTTCACGGACGCGGGTGGGTGGGCCTCGACAGCAGCAACGCCGGTAATGTTCCGTTTTGGCAGCGGGAAAGCAGATTTCGTCCGTGTTTGTAGGCCATACGGCGATGATCATAACTCGTGTCGACAGCATCAGATGGAAACGATCGATAGCGCGTCCGGGTCGCGGAGGGGCGGTGATGAGCCGTGTGTGTCGCGCGGGCGTGTACGCGGTGTATGTGGCTGTGTGTTGGTTGTTGCGTAATGGCGTTTTTTGTTGGTGTGAGGGTTGTGGTTTGGTATTGGTGGTCAATTGGCCGAGCGGTCTAAGGCGCCAGTTTAAGGCACTGGTCCGAAAGGGCGTGGGTTCGAATCCCACATTGGCCAACTTCTTCTTTCTTTTATCACGCTGCTGCTGTTTCTGGCGCCGCGACTCCTTTCGCAGCCTGTGCTGGACCGGCTGGTAGTTCCACTCAACCGTTCGGACGCCCCAAAACGGCACGGGTTCGAGTCCGTCTCGGGCTGCACTTGCTCGCCTCGAAAGAACCAACCTTTGTCAAATAGATCGTTCTCGTCTCGGACGCGTTGCAGCGAGTCTGCTGGCTTGTCAGGTGGGCATCGGGTCGCTGCAGGTTGTGCGGGAGTGTAGCCAGCTGTCCGATTGCCTTGGCATCATCGTAGCCGAGCCTCCGAGTCAGCTAACTCTTGGCCATCCGCCGAGACCAACTTCTAGCTACTCGTGGACCTTTTCAATCGCGATCGGCGGTTCACGGACGCGGGTGGGTGGGCCTCGACAGCAGCAACGCCGGTAATGTTCCGTTTTGGCAGCGGGAAAGCAGATTTCGTCCGTGTTTGTAGGCCATACGGCGATGATCATAACTCGTGTCGACAGCATCAGATGGAAACGATCGATAGCGCGTCCGGGTCGCGGAGGGGCGGTGGTGAGCCGTGTGTGTCGCGCGGGCGTGTACGCGGTGTATGTGGCTGTGTGTTGGTTGTTGCGTAATGGCGTTTTTTGTTGGTGTGAGGGTTGTGGTTTGGTATTGGTGGTCAATTGGCCGAGCGGTCTAAGGCGCCAGTTTAAGGCACTGGTCCGAAAGGGCGTGGGTTCGAATCCCACATTGGCCAACTTCTTCTTTCTTTTATCACGCTGCTGCTGTTTCTGGCGCCGCGACTCCTTTCGCAGCCTGTGCTGGACCGGCTGGTAGTTCCACTCAACCGTTCGGACGCCCCAAAACGGCACGGGTTCGAGTCCGTCTCGGGCTGCACTTGCTCGCCTCGAAAGAACCAACCTTTGTCAAATAGATCGTTCTCGTCTCGGACGCGTTGCAGCGAGTCTGCTGGCTTGTCAGGTGGGCATCGGGTCGCTGCAGGTTGTGCGGGAGTGTAGCCAGCTGTCCGATTGCCTTGGCATCATCGTAGCCGAGCCTCCGAGTCAGCTAACTCTTGGCCATCCGCCGAGACCAACTTCTAGCTACTCGTGGACCTTTTCAATCGCGATCGGCGGTTCACGGACGCGGGTGGGTGGGCCTCGACAGCAGCAACGCCGGTAATGTTCCGTTTTGGCAGCGGGAAAGCAGATTTCGTCCGTGTTTGTAGGCCATACGGCGATGATCATAACTCGTGTCGACAGCATCAGATGGAAACGATCGATAGCGCGTCCGGGTCGCGGAGGGGCGGTGGTGAGCCGTGTGTGTCGCGCGGGCGTGTACGCGGTGTATGTGGCTGTGTGTTGGTTGTTGCGTAATGGCGTTTTTTGTTGGTGTGAGGGTTGTGGTTTGGTATTGGTGGTCAATTGGCCGAGCGGTCTAAGGCGCCAGTTTAAGGCACTGGTCCGAAAGGGCGTGGGTTCGAATCCCACATTGGCCAACTTCTTCTTTCTTTTATCACGCTGCTGCTGTTTCTGGCGCCGCGACTCCTTTCGCAGCCTGTGCTGGACCGGCTGGTAGTTCCACTCAACCGTTCGGACGCCCCAAAACGGCACGGGTTCGAGTCCGTCTCGGGCTGCACTTGCTCGCCTCGAAAGAACCAACCTTTGTCAAATAGATCGTTCTCGTCTCGGACGCGTTGCAGCGAGTCTGCTGGCTTGTCAGGTGGGCATCGGGTCGCTGCAGGTTGTGCGGGAGTGTAGCCAGCTGTCCGATTGCCTTGGCATCATCGTAGCCGAGCCTCCGGGTCAGCTAACTCTTGGCCATCCGCCGAGACCAACTTCTAGCTACTCGTGGACCTTTTCAATCGCGATCGGCGGTTCACGGACGCGGGTGGGTGGGCCTCGACAGCAGCAACGCCGGTAATGTTCCGTTTTGGCAGCGGGAAAGCAGATTTCGTCCGTGTTTGTAGGCCATACGGCGATGATCATAACTCGTGTCGACAGCATCAGATGGAAACGATCGATAGCGCGTCCGGGTCGCGGAGGGGCGGTGGTGAGCCGTGTGTGTCGCGCGGGCGTGTACGCGGTGTATGTGGCTGTGTGTTGGTTGTTGCGTAATGGCGTTTTTTGTTGGTGTGAGGGTTGTGGTTTGGTATTGGTGGTCAATTGGCCGAGCGGTCTAAGGCGCCAGTTTAAGGCACTGGTCCGAAAGGGCGTGGGTTCGAATCCCACATTGGCCAACTTCTTCTTTCTTTTATCACGCTGCTGCTGTTTCTGGCGCCGCGACTCCTTTCGCAGCCTGTGCTGGACCGGCTGGTAGTTCCACTCAACCGTTCGGACGCCCCAAAACGGCACGGGTTCGAGTCCGTCTCGGGCTGCACTTGCTCGCCTCGAAAGAACCAACCTTTGTCAAATAGATCGTTCTCGTCTCGGACGCGTTGCAGCGAGTCTGCTGGCTTGTCAGGTGGGCATCGGGTCGCTGCAGGTTGTGCGGGAGTGTAGCCAGCTGTCCGATTGCCTTGGCATCATCGTAGCCGAGCCTCCGGGTCAGCTAACTCTTGGCCATCCGCCGAGACCAACTTCTAGCTACTCGTGGACCTTTTCAATCGCGATCGGCGGTTCACGGACGCGGGTGGGTGGGCCTCGACAGCAGCAACGCCGGTAATGTTCCGTTTTGGCAGCGGGAAAGCAGATTTCGTCCGTGTTTGTAGGCCATACGGCGATGATCATAACTCGTGTCGACAGCATCAGATGGAAACGATCGATAGCGCGTCCGGGTCGCGGAGGGGCGGTGGTGAGCCGTGTGTGTCGCGCGGGCGTGTACGCGGTGTATGTGGCTGTGTGTTGGTTGTTGCGTAATGGCGTTTTTTGTTGGTGTGAGGGTTGTGGTTTGGTATTGGTGGTCAATTGGCCGAGCGGTCTAAGGCGCCAGTTTAAGGCACTGGTCCGAAAGGGCGTGGGTTCGAATCCCACATTGGCCAACTTCTTCTTTCTTTTATCACGCTGCTGCTGTTTCTGGCGCCGCGACTCCTTTCGCAGCCTGTGCTGGACCGGCTGGTAGTTCCACTCAACCGTTCGGACGCCCCAAAACGGCACGGGTTCGAGTCCGTCTCGGGCTGCACTTGCTCGCCTCGAAAGAACCAACCTTTGTCAAATAGATCGTTCTCGTCTCGGACGCGTTGCAGCGAGTCTGCTGGCTTGTCAGGTGGGCATCGGGTCGCTGCAGGTTGTGCGGGAGTGTAGCCAGCTGTCCGATTGCCTTGGCATCATCGTAGCCGAGCCTCCGAGTCAGCTAACTCTTGGCCATCCGCCGAGGCCAACTTCTAGCTACTCGTGGACCTTTTCAATCGCGATCGGCGGTTCACGGACGCGGGTGGGTGGGCCTCGACAGCAGCAACGCCGGTAATGTTCCGTTTTGGCAGCGGGAAAGCAGATTTCGTCCGTGTTTGTAGGCCATACGGCGATGATCATAACTCGTGTCGACAGCATCAGATGGAAACGATCGATAGCGCGTCCGGGTCGCGGAGGGGCGGTGGTGAGCCGTGTGTGTCGCGCGGGCGTGTACGCGGTGTATGTGGCTGTGTGTTGGTTGTTGCGTAATGGCGTTTTTTGTTGGTGTGAGGGTTGTGGTTTGGTATTGGTGGTCAATTGGCCGAGCGGTCTAAGGCGCCAGTTTAAGGCACTGGTCCGAAAGGGCGTGGGTTCGAATCCCACATTGGCCAACTTCTTCTTTCTTTTATCACGCTGCTGCTGTTTCTGGCGCCGCGACTCCTTTCGCAGCCTGTGCTGGACCGGCTGGTAGTTCCACTCAACCGTTCGGACGCCCCAAAACGGCACGGGTTCGAGTCCGTCTCGGGCTGCACTTGCTCGCCTCGAAAGAACCAACCTTTGTCAAATAGATCGTTCTCGTCTCGGACGCGTTGCAGCGAGTCTGCTGGCTTGTCAGGTGGGCATCGGGTCGCTGCAGGTTGTGCGGGAGTGTAGCCAGCTGTCCGATTGCCTTGGCATCATCGTAGCCGAGCCTCCGAGTCAGCTAACTCTTGGCCATCCGCCGAGGCCAACTTCTAGCTACTCGTGGACCTTTTCAATCGCGATCGGCGGTTCACGGACGCGGGTGGGTGGGCCTCGACAGCAGCAACGCCGGTAATGTTCCGTTTTGGCAGCGGGAAAGCAGATTTCGTCCGTGTTTGTAGGCCATACGGCGATGATCATAACTCGTGTCGACAGCATCAGATGGAAACGATCGATAGCGCGTCCGGGTCGCGGAGGGGCGGTGGTGAGCCGTGTGTGTCGCGCGGGCGTGTACGCGGTGTATGTGGCTGTGTGTTGGTTGTTGCGTAATGGCGTTTTTTGTTGGTGTGAGGGTTGTGGTTTGGTATTGGTGGTCAATTGGCCGAGCGGTCTAAGGCGCCAGTTTAAGGCACTGGTCCGAAAGGGCGTGGGTTCGAATCCCACATTGGCCAACTTCTTCTTTCTTTTATCACGCTGCTGCTGTTTCTGGCGCCGCGACTCCTTTCGCAGCCTGTGCTGGACCGGCTGGTAGTTCCACTCAACCGTTCGGACGCCCCAAAACGGCACGGGTTCGAGTCCGTCTCGGGCTGCACTTGCTCGCCTCGAAAGAACCAACCTTTGTCAAATAGATCGTTCTCGTCTCGGACGCGTTGCAGCGAGTCTGCTGGCTTGTCAGGTGGGCATCGGGTCGCTGCAGGTTGTGCGGGAGTGTAGCCAGCTGTCCGATTGCCTTGGCATCATCGTAGCCGAGCCTCCGGGTCAGCTAACTCTTGGCCATCCGCCGAGACCAACTTCTAGCTACTCGTGGACCTTTTCAATCGCGATCGGCGGTTCACGGACGCGGGTGGGTGGGCCTCGACAGCAGCAACGCCGGTAATGTTCCGTTTTGGCAGCGGGAAAGCAGATTTCGTCCGTGTTTGTAGGCCATACGGCGATGATCATAACTCGTGTCGACAGCATCAGATGGAAACGATCGATAGCGCGTCCGGGTCGCGGAGGGGCGGTGGTGAGCCGTGTGTGTCGCGCGGGCGTGTACGCGGTGTATGTGGCTGTGTGTTGGTTGTTGCGTAATGGCGTTTTTTGTTGGTGTGAGGGTTGTGGTTTGGTATTGGTGGTCAATTGGCCGAGCGGTCTAAGGCGCCAGTTTAAGGCACTGGTCCGAAAGGGCGTGGGTTCGAATCCCACATTGGCCAACTTCTTCTTTCTTTTATCACGCTGCTGCTGTTTCTGGCGCCGCGACTCCTTTCGCAGCCTG
This sequence comes from Phytophthora crassamura, assembly GCA_033557995.1. Taxonomy (NCBI): domain Eukaryota; phylum Oomycota; class Peronosporomycetes; order Peronosporales; family Peronosporaceae; genus Phytophthora; species Phytophthora crassamura. The sequence continues at coordinate 32,155 of JAUCED010000021.1, forward strand.
TGCTGGACCGGCTGGTAGTTCCACTCAACCGTTCGGACGCCCCAAAACGGCACGGGTTCGAGTCCGTCTCGGGCTGCACTTGCTCGCCTCGAAAGAACCAACCTTTGTCAAATAGATCGTTCTCGTCTCGGACGCGTTGCAGCGAGTCTGCTGGCTTGTCAGGTGGGCATCGGGTCGCTGCAGGTTGTGCGGGAGTGTAGCCAGCTGTCCGATTGCCTTGGCATCATCGTAGCCGAGCCTCCGAGTCAGCTAACTCTTGGCCATCCGCCGAGGCCAACTTCTAGCTACTCGTGGACCTTTTCAATCGCGATCGGCGGTTCACGGACGCGGGTGGGTGGGCCTCGACAGCAGCAACGCCGGTAATGTTCCGTTTTGGCAGCGGGAAAGCAGATTTCGTCCGTGTTTGTAGGCCATACGGCGATGATCATAACTCGTGTCGACAGCATCAGATGGAAACGATCGATAGCGCGTCCGGGTCGCGGAGGGGCGGTGGTGAGCCGTGTGTGTCGCGCGGGCGTGTACGCGGTGTATGTGGCTGTGTGTTGGTTGTTGCGTAATGGCGTTTTTTGTTGGTGTGAGGGTTGTGGTTTGGTATTGGTGGTCAATTGGCCGAGCGGTCTAAGGCGCCAGTTTAAGGCACTGGCCCGAAAGGGCGTGGGTTTGAATCCCACATTGGCCAACTTCTTCTTTCTTTTATCACGCTGCTGCTGTTTCTGGCGCCGCGACTCCTTTCGCAGCCTGTGCTGGACCGGCTGGTAGTTCCACTCAACCGTTCGGACGCCCCAAAACGGCACGGGTTCGAGTCCGTCTCGGGCTGCACTTGCTCGCCTCGAAAGAACCAACCTTTGTCAAATAGATCGTTCTCGTCTCGGACGCGTTGCAGCGAGTCTGCTGGCTTGTCAGGTGGGCATCGGGTCGCTGCAGGTTGTGCGGGAGTGTAGCCAGCTGTCCGATTGCCTTGGCATCATCGTAGCCGAGCCTCCGAGTCAGCTAACTCTTGGCCATCCGCCGAGGCCAACTTCTAGCTACTCGTGGACCTTTTCAATCGCGATCGGCGGTTCACGGACGCGGGTGGGTGGGCCTCGACAGCGGCAACGCCGGTAATGTTCCGTTTTGGCAGCGGGAAAGCAGATTTCGTCCGTGTTTGTAGGCCATACGGCGATGATCATAACTCGTGTCGACAGCATCAGATGGAAACGATCGATAGCGCGTCCGGGTCGCGGAGGGGCGGTGGTGAGCCGTGTGTGTCGCGCGGGCGTGTACGCGGTGTATGTGGCTGTGTGTTGGTTGTTGCGTGATGGCGTTTTTTGTTGGTGTGAGGGTTGTGGTTTGGTATTGGTGGTCAATTGGCCGAGCGGTCTAAGGCGCCAGTTTAAGGCACTGGTCCGAAAGGGCGTGGGTTCGAATCCCACATTGGCCAACTTCTTCTTTCTTTTATCACGCTGCTGCTGTTTCTGGCGCCGCGACTCCTTTCGCAGCCTGTGCTGGACCGGCTGGTAGTTCCACTCAACCGTTCGGACGCCCCAAAACGGCACGGGTTCGAGTCCGTCTCGGGCTGCACTTGCTCGCCTCGAAAGAACCAACCTTTGTCAAATAGATCGTTCTCGTCTCGGACGCGTTGCAGCGAGTCTGCTGGCTTGTCAGGTGGGCATCGGGTCGCTGCAGGTTGTGCGGGAGTGTAGCCAGCTGTCCGATTGCCTTGGCATCATCGTAGCCGAGCCTCCGAGTCAGTTAGCGCTTGGCCATCCGCCGAGGCCAACTTCTAGCTACTCGTGGACCTTTTCAATCGCGATCGGCGGTTCACGGACGCGGGTGGGTGGGCCTCGACAGCGGCAACGCCGGTAATGTTCCGTTTTGGCAGCGGGAAAGCAGATTTCGTCCGTGTTTGTAGGCCATACGGCGATGATCATAACTCGTGTCGACAGCATCAGATGGAAACGATCGATAGCGCGTCCGGGTCGCGGAGGGGCGGTGGTGAGCCGTGTGTGTCGCGCGGGCGTGTACGCGGTGTATGTGGCTGTGTTGGTTGTTGCGTGATGGCGTTTTTTGTTGGTGTGAGGGTTGTGGTTTGGTACTGGTGGTCAATTGGCCGAGCGGTCTAAGGCGCCAGTTTAAGGCACTGGTCCGAAAGGGCGTGGGTTCGAATCCCACATTGGCCAACTTCTTCTTTCTTTTATCACGCTGCTGCTGTTTCTGGCGCCGCGACTCCTTTCGCAGCCTGTGCTGGACCGGCTGGTAGTTCCACTCAACCGTTCGGACGCCCCAAAACGGCACGGGTTCGAGTCCGTCTCGGGCTGCACTTGCTCGCCTCGAAAGAACCAACCTTTGTCAAATAGATCGTTCTCGTCTCGGACGCGTTGCAGCGAGTCTGCTGGCTTGTCAGGTGGGCATCGGGTCGCTGCAGGTTGTGCGGGAGTGTAGCCAGCTGTCCGATTGCCTTGGCATCATCGTAGCCGAGCCTCCGAGTCAGTTAGCGCTTGGCCATCCGCCGACGCCAACTTCTAGCTACTCGTGGACCTTTTCAATCGCGATCGGCGGTTCACGGACGCGGGTGGGTGGGCCTCGACAGCAGCAACGCCGGTAATGTTCCGTTTTGGCAGCGGGAAAGCAGATTTCGTCCGTGTTTGTAGGCCATACGGCGATGATCATAACTCGTGTCGACAGCATCAGATGGAAACGATCGATAGCGCGTCCGGGTCGCGGAGGGGCGGTGGTGAGCCGTGTGTGTCGCGCGGGCGTGTACGCGGTGTATGTGGCTGTGTTGGTTGTTGCGTGATGGCGTTTTTTGTTGGTGTGAGGGTTGTGGTTTGGTATTGGTGGTCAATTGGCCGAGCGGTCTAAGGCGCCAGTTTAAGGCACTGGCCCGAAAGGGCGTGGGTTTGAATCCCACATTGGCCAACTTCTTCTTTCTTTTATCACGCTGCTGCTGTTTCTGGCGCCGCGACTCCTTTCGCAGCCTGTGCTGGACCGGCTGGTAGTTCCACTCAACCGTTCGGACGCCCCAAAACGGCACGGGTTCGAGTCCGTCTCGGGCTGCACTTGCTCGCCTCGAAAGAACCAACCTTTGTCAAATAGATCGTTCTCGTCTCGGACGCGTTGCAGCGAGTCTGCTGGCTTGTCAGGTGGGCATCGGGTCGCTGCAGGTTGTGCGGGAGTGTAGCCAGCTGTCCGATTGCCTTGGCATCATCGTAGCCGAGCCTCCGAGTCAGCTAACTCTTGGCCATCCGCCGAGGCCAACTTCTAGCTACTCGTGGACCTTTTCAATCGCGATCGGCGGTTCACGGACGCGGGTGGGTGGGCCTCGACAGCAGCAACGCCGGTAATGTTCCGTTTTGGCAGCGGGAAAGCAGATTTCGTCCGTGTTTGTAGGCCATACGGCGATGATCATAACTCGTGTCGACAGCATCAGATGGAAACGATCGATAGCGCGTCCGGGTCGCGGAGGGGCGGTGGTGAGCCGTGTGTGTCGCGCGGGCGTGTACGCGGTGTATGTGGCTGTGTTGGTTGTTGCGTGATGGCGTTTTTTGTTGGTGTGAGGGTTGTGGTTTGGTATTGGTGGTCAATTGGCCGAGCGGTCTAAGGCGCCAGTTTAAGGCACTGGTCCGAAAGGGCGTGGGTTCGAATCCCACATTGGCCAACTTCTTCTTTCTTTTATCACGCTGCTGCTGTTTCTGGCGCCGCGACTCCTTTCGCAGCCTGTGCTGGACCGGCTGGTAGTTCCACTCAACCGTTCGGACGCCCCAAAACGGCACGGGTTCGAGTCCGTCTCGGGCTGCACTTGCTCGCCTCGAAAGAACCAACCTTTGTCAAATAGATCGTTCTCGTCTCGGACGCGTTGCAGCGAGTCTGCTGGCTTGTCAGGTGGGCATCGGGTCGCTGCAGGTTGTGCGGGAGTGTAGCCAGCTGTCCGATTGCCTTGGCATCATCGTAGCCGAGCCTCCGAGTCAGTTAGCGCTTGGCCATCCGCCGACGCCAACTTCTAGCTACTCGTGGACCTTTTCAATCGCGATCGGCGGTTCACGGACGCGGGTGGGTGGGCCTCGACAGCGGCAACGCCGGTATGTTCCGTTTTGGCAGCGGGAAAGCAGATTTCGTCCGTGTTTGTAGGCCATACGGCGATGATCATAACTCGTGTCGACAGCATCAGATGGAAACGATCGATAGCGCGTCCGGGTCGCGGAGGGGCGGTGGTGAGCCGTGTGTGTCGCGCGGGCGTGTACGCGGTGTATGTGGCTGTGTGTTGGTTGTTGCGTAATGGCGTTTTTTGTTGGTGTGAGGGTTGTGGTTTGGTATTGGTGGTCAATTGGCCGAGCGGTCTAAGGCGCCAGTTTAAGGCACTGGTCCGAAAGGGCGTGGGTTCGAATCCCACATTGGCCAACTTCTTCTTTCTTTTATCACGCTGCTGCTGTTTCTGGCGCCGCGACTCCTTTCGCAGCCTGTGCTGGACCGGCTGGTAGTTCCACTCAACCGTTCGGACGCCCCAAAACGGCACGGGTTCGAGTCCGTCTCGGGCTGCACTTGCTCGCCTCGAAAGAACCAACCTTTGTCAAATAGATCGTTCTCGTCTCGGACGCGTTGCAGCGAGTCTGCTGGCTTGTCAGGTGGGCATCGGGTCGCTGCAGGTTGTGCGGGAGTGTAGCCAGCTGTCCGATTGCCTTGGCATCATCGTAGCCGAGCCTCCGAGTCAGCTAACTCTTGGCCATCCGCCGAGACCAACTTCTAGCTACTCGTGGACCTTTTCAATCGCGATCGGCGGTTCACGGACGCGGGTGGGTGGGCCTCGACAGCAGCAACGCCGGTAATGTTCCGTTTTGGCAGCGGGAAAGCAGATTTCGTCCGTGTTTGTAGGCCATACGGCGATGATCATAACTCGTGTCGACAGCATCAGATGGAAACGATCGATAGCGCGTCCGGGTCGCGGAGGGGCGGTGGTGAGCCGTGTGTGTAGCGCGGGCGTGTACGCGGTGTATGTGGCTGTGTTGGTTGTTGCGTGATGGCGTTTTTTGTTGGTGTGAGGGTTGTGGTTTGGTACTGGTGGTCAATTGGCCGAGCGGTCTAAGGCGCCAGTTTAAGGCACTGGTCCGAAAGGGCGTGGGTTCGAATCCCACATTGGCCAACTTCTTCTTTCTTTTATCACGCTGCTGCTGTTTCTGGCGCCGCGACTCCTTTCGCAGCCTGTGCTGGACCGGCTGGTAGTTCCACTCAACCGTTCGGACGCCCCAAAACGGCACGGGTTCGAGTCCGTCTCGGGCTGCACTTGCTCGCCTCGAAAGAACCAACCTTTGTCAAATAGATCGTTCTCGTCTCGGACGCGTTGCAGCGAGTCTGCTGGCTTGTCAGGTGGGCATCGGGTCGCTGCAGGTTGTGCGGGAGTGTAGCCAGCTGTCCGATTGCCTTGGCATCATCGTAGCCGAGCCTCCGAGTCAGTTAGCGCTTGGCCATCCGCCGACGCCAACTTCTAGCTACTCGTGGACCTTTTCAATCGCGATCGGCGGTTCACGGACGCGGGTGGGTGGGCCTCGACAGCAGCAACGCCGGTAATGTTCCGTTTTGGCAGCGGGAAAGCAGATTTCGTCCGTGTTTGTAGGCCATACGGCGATGATCATAACTCGTGTCGACAGCATCAGATGGAAACGATCGATAGCGCGTCCGGGTCGCGGAGGGGCGGTGGTGAGCCGTGTGTGTCGCGCGGGCGTGTACGCGGTGTATGTGGCTGTGTTGGTTGTTGCGTGATGGCGTTTTTTGTTGGTGTGAGGGTTGTGGTTTGGTATTGGTGGTCAATTGGCCGAGCGGTCTAAGGCGCCAGTTTAAGGCACTGGCCCGAAAGGGCGTGGGTTTGAATCCCACATTGGCCAACTTCTTCTTTCTTTTATCACGCTGCTGCTGTTTCTGGCGCCGCGACTCCTTTCGCAGCCTGTGCTGGACCGGCTGGTAGTTCCACTCAACCGTTCGGACGCCCCAAAACGGCACGGGTTCGAGTCCGTCTCGGGCTGCACTTGCTCGCCTCGAAAGAACCAACCTTTGTCAAATAGATCGTTCTCGTCTCGGACGCGTTGCAGCGAGTCTGCTGGCTTGTCAGGTGGGCATCGGGTCGCTGCAGGTTGTGCGGGAGTGTAGCCAGCTGTCCGATTGCCTTGGCATCATCGTAGCCGAGCCTCCGGGTCAGCTAACTCTTGGCCATCCGCCGAGACCAACTTCTAGCTACTCGTGGACCTTTTCAATCGCGATCGGCGGTTCACGGACGCGGGTGGGTGGGCCTCGACAGCAGCAACGCCGGTAATGTTCCGTTTTGGCAGCGGGAAAGCAGATTTCGTCCGTGTTTGTAGGCCATACGGCGATGATCATAACTCGTGTCGACAGCATCAGATGGAAACGATCGATAGCGCGTCCGGGTCGCGGAGGGGCGGTGGTGAGCCGTGTGTGTCGCGCGGGCGTGTACGCGGTGTATGTGGCTGTGTGTTGGTTGTTGCGTAATGGCGTTTTTTGTTGGTGTGAGGGTTGTGGTTTGGTACTGGTGGTCAATTGGCCGAGCGGTCTAAGGCGCCAGTTTAAGGCACTGGTCCGAAAGGGCGTGGGTTCGAATCCCACATTGGCCAACTTCTTCTTTCTTTTATCACGCTGCTGCTGTTTCTGGCGCCGCGACTCCTTTCGCAGCCTGTGCTGGACCGGCTGGTAGTTCCACTCAACCGTTCGGACGCCCCAAAACGGCACGGGTTCGAGTCCGTCTCGGGCTGCACTTGCTCGCCTCGAAAGAACCAACCTTTGTCAAATAGATCGTTCTCGTCTCGGACGCGTTGCAGCGAGTCTGCTGGCTTGTCAGGTGGGCATCGGGTCGCTGCAGGTTGTGCGGGAGTGTAGCCAGCTGTCCGATTGCCTTGGCATCATCGTAGCCGAGCCTCCGAGTCAGCTAACTCTTGGCCATCCGCCGAGGCCAACTTCTAGCTACTCGTGGACCTTTTCAATCGCGATCGGCGGTTCACGGACGCGGGTGGGTGGGCCTCGACAGCGGCAACGCCGGTAATGTTCCGTTTTGGCAGCGGGAAAGCAGATTTCGTCCGTGTTTGTAGGCCATACGGCGATGATCATAACTCGTGTCGACAGCATCAGATGGAAACGATCGATAGCGCGTCCGGGTCGCGGAGGGGCGGTGGTGAGCCGTGTGTGTCGCGCGGGCGTGTACGCGGTGTATGTGGCTGTGTGTTGGTTGTTGCGTAATGGCGTTTTTTGTTGGTGTGAGGGTTGTGGTTTGGTATTGGTGGTCAATTGGCCGAGCGGTCTAAGGCGCCAGTTTAAGGCACTGGTCCGAAAGGGCGTGGGTTCGAATCCCACATTGGCCAACTTCTTCTTTCTTTTATCACGCTGCTGCTGTTTCTGGCGCCGCGACTCCTTTCGCAGCCTGTGCTGGACCGGCTGGTAGTTCCACTCAACCGTTCGGACGCCCCAAAACGGCACGGGTTCGAGTCCGTCTCGGGCTGCACTTGCTCGCCTCGAAAGAACCAACCTTTGTCAAATAGATCGTTCTCGTCTCGGACGCGTTGCAGCGAGTCTGCTGGCTTGTCAGGTGGGCATCGGGTCGCTGCAGGTTGTGCGGGAGTGTAGCCAGCTGTCCGATTGCCTTGGCATCATCGTAGCCGAGCCTCCGAGTCAGCTAACTCTTGGCCATCCGCCGAGGCCAACTTCTAGCTACTCGTGGACCTTTTCAATCGCGATCGGCGGTTCACGGACGCGGGTGGGTGGGCCTCGACAGCAGCAACGCCGGTAATGTTCCGTTTTGGCAGCGGGAAAGCAGATTTCGTCCGTGTTTGTAGGCCATACGGCGATGATCATAACTCGTGTCGACAGCATCAGATGGAAACGATCGATAGCGCGTCCGGGTCGCGGAGGGGCGGTGGTGAGCCGTGTGTGTCGCGCGGGCGTGTACGCGGTGTATGTGGCTGTGTGTTGGTTGTTGCGTAATGGCGTTTTTTGTTGGTGTGAGGGTTGTGGTTTGGTATTGGTGGTCAATTGGCCGAGCGGTCTAAGGCGCCAGTTTAAGGCACTGGTCCGAAAGGGCGTGGGTTCGAATCCCACATTGGCCAACTTCTTCTTTCTTTTATCACGCTGCTGCTGTTTCTGGCGCCGCGACTCCTTTCGCAGCCTGTGCTGGACCGGCTGGTAGTTCCACTCAACCGTTCGGACGCCCCAAAACGGCACGGGTTCGAGTCCGTCTCGGGCTGCACTTGCTCGCCTCGAAAGAACCAACCTTTGTCAAATAGATCGTTCTCGTCTCGGACGCGTTGCAGCGAGTCTGCTGGCTTGTCAGGTGGGCATCGGGTCGCTGCAGGTTGTGCGGGAGTGTAGCCAGCTGTCCGATTGCCTTGGCATCATCGTAGCCGAGCCTCCGAGTCAGCTAACTCTTGGCCATCCGCCGAGGCCAACTTCTAGCTACTCGTGGACCTTTTCAATCGCGATCGGCGGTTCACGGACGCGGGTGGGTGGGCCTCGACAGCAGCAACGCCGGTAATGTTCCGTTTTGGCAGCGGGAAAGCAGATTTCGTCCGTGTTTGTAGGCCATACGGCGATGATCATAACTCGTGTCGACAGCATCAGATGGAAACGATCGATAGCGCGTCCGGGTCGCGGAGGGGCGGTGGTGAGCCGTGTGTGTCGCGCGGGCGTGTACGCGGTGTATGTGGCTGTGTGTTGGTTGTTGCGTAATGGCGTTTTTTGTTGGTGTGAGGGTTGTGGTTTGGTATTGGTGGTCAATTGGCCGAGCGGTCTAAGGCGCCAGTTTAAGGCACTGGTCCGAAAGGGCGTGGGTTCGAATCCCACATTGGCCAACTTCTTCTTTCTTTTATCACGCTGCTGCTGTTTCTGGCGCCGCGACTCCTTTCGCAGCCTGTGCTGGACCGGCTGGTAGTTCCACTCAACCGTTCGGACGCCCCAAAACGGCACGGGTTCGAGTCCGTCTCGGGCTGCACTTGCTCGCCTCGAAAGAACCAACCTTTGTCAAATAGATCGTTCTCGTCTCGGACGCGTTGCAGCGAGTCTGCTGGCTTGTCAGGTGGGCATCGGGTCGCTGCAGGTTGTGCGGGAGTGTAGCCAGCTGTCCGATTGCCTTGGCATCATCGTAGCCGAGCCTCCGAGTCAGCTAACTCTTGGCCATCCGCCGAGGCCAACTTCTAGCTACTCGTGGACCTTTTCAATCGCGATCGGCGGTTCACGGACGCGGGTGGGTGGGCCTCGACAGCAGCAACGCCGGTAATGTTCCGTTTTGGCAGCGGGAAAGCAGATTTCGTCCGTGTTTGTAGGCCATACGGCGATGATCATAACTCGTGTCGACAGCATCAGATGGAAACGATCGATAGCGCGTCCGGGTCGCGGAGGGGCGGTGGTGAGCCGTGTGTGTCGCGCGGGCGTGTACGCGGTGTATGTGGCTGTGTGTTGGTTGTTGCGTGATGGCGTTTTTTGTTGGTGTGAGGGTTGTGGTTTGGTATTGGTGGTCAATTGGCCGAGCGGTCTAAGGCGCCAGTTTAAGGCACTGGTCCGAAAGGGCGTGGGTTCGAATCCCACATTGGCCAACTTCTTCTTTCTTTTATCACGCTGCTGCTGTTTCTGGCGCCGCGACTCCTTTCGCAGCCTGTGCTGGACCGGCTGGTAGTTCCACTCAACCGTTCGGACGCCCCAAAACGGCACGGGTTCGAGTCCGTCTCGGGCTGCACTTGCTCGCCTCGAAAGAACCAACCTTTGTCAAATAGATCGTTCTCGTCTCGGACGCGTTGCAGCGAGTCTGCTGGCTTGTCAGGTGGGCATCGGGTCGCTGCAGGTTGTGCGGGAGTGTAGCCAGCTGTCCGATTGCCTTGGCATCATCGTAGCCGAGCCTCCGAGTCAGCTAACTCTTGGCCATCCGCCGAGGCCAACTTCTAGCTACTCGTGGACCTTTTCAATCGCGATCGGCGGTTCACGGACGCGGGTGGGTGGGCCTCGACAGCAGCAACGCCGGTAATGTTCCGTTTTGGCAGCGGGAAAGCAGATTTCGTCCGTGTTTGTAGGCCATACGGCGATGATCATAACTCGTGTCGACAGCATCAGATGGAAACGATCGATAGCGCGTCCGGGTCGCGGAGGGGCGGTGGTGAGCCGTGTGTGTCGCGCGGGCGTGTACGCGGTGTATGTGGCTGTGTTGGTTGTTGCGTGATGGCGTTTTTTGTTGGTGTGAGGGTTGTGGTTTGGTATTGGTGGTCAATTGGCCGAGCGGTCTAAGGCGCCAGTTTAAGGCACTGGCCCGAAAGGGCGTGGGTTCGAATCCCACATTGGCCAACTTCTTCTTTCTTTTATCACGCTGCTGCTGTTTCTGGCGCTGCGACTCCTTTCGCAGCCTGTGCTGGACCGGCTGGTAGTTCCACTCAACCGTTCGGACGCCCCAAAACGGCACGGGTTCGAGTCCGTCTCGGGCTGCACTTGCTCGCCTCGAAAGAACCAACCTTTGTCAAATAGATCGTTCTCGTCTCGGACGCGTTGCAGCGAGTCTGCTGGCTTGTCAGGTGGGCATCGGGTCGCTGCAGGTTGTGCGGGAGTGTAGCCAGCTGTCCGATTGCCTTGGCATCATCGTAGCCGAGCCTCCGAGTCAGTTAGCGCTTGGCCATCCGCCGAGGCCAACTTCTAGCTACTCGTGGACCTTTTCAATCGCGATCGGCGGTTCACGGACGCGGGTGGGTGGGCCTCGACAGCGGCAACGCCGGTAATGTTCCGTTTTGGCAGCGGGAAAGCAGATTTCGTCCGTGTTTGTAGGCCATACGGCGATGATCATAACTCGTGTCGACAGCATCAGATGGAAACGATCGATAGCGCGTCCGGGTCGCGGAGGGGCGGTGGTGAGCCGTGTGTGTCGCGCGGGCGTGTACGCGGTGTATGTGGCTGTGTGTTGGTTGTTGCGTAATGGCGTTTTTTGTTGGTGTGAGGGTTGTGGTTTGGTATTGGTGGTCAATTGGCCGAGCGGTCTAAGGCGCCAGTTTAAGGCACTGGTCCGAAAGGGCGTGGGTTTGAATCCCACATTGGCCAACTTCTTCTTTCTTTTATCACGCTGCTGCTGTTTCTGGCGCCGCGACTCCTTTCGCAGCCTGTGCTGGACCGGCTGGTAGTTCCACTCAACCGTTCGGACGCCCCAAAACGGCACGGGTTCGAGTCCGTCTCGGGCTGCACTTGCTCGCCTCGAAAGAACCAACCTTTGTCAAATAGATCGTTCTCGTCTCGGACGCGTTGCAGCGAGTCTGCTGGCTTGTCAGGTGGGCATCGGGTCGCTGCAGGTTGTGCGGGAGTGTAGCCAGCTGTCCGATTGCCTTGGCATCATCGTAGCCGAGCCTCCGAGTCAGCTAACTCTTGGCCATCCGCCGAGGCCAACTTCTAGCTACTCGTGGACCTTTTCAATCGCGATCGGCGGTTCACGGACGCGGGTGGGTGGGCCTCGACAGCAGCAACGCCGGTAATGTTCCGTTTTGGCAGCGGGAAAGCAGATTTCGTCCGTGTTTGTAGGCCATACGGCGATGATCATAACTCGTGTCGACAGCATCAGATGGAAACGATCGATAGCGCGTCCGGGTCGCGGAGGGGCGGTGGTGAGCCGTGTGTGTCGCGCGGGCGTGTACGCGGTGTATGTGGCTGTGTTGGTTGTTGCGTGATGGCGTTTTTTGTTGGTGTGAGGGTTGTGGTTTGGTATTGGTGGTCAATTGGCCGAGCGGTCTAAGGCGCCAGTTTAAGGCACTGGTCCGAAAGGGCGTGGGTTCGAATCCCACATTGGCCAACTTCTTCTTTCTTTTATCACGCTGCTGCTGTTTCTGGCGCTGCGACTCCTTTCGCAGCCTGTGCTGGACCGGCTGGTAGTTCCACTCAACCGTTCGGACGCCCCAAAACGGCACGGGTTCGAGTCCGTCTCGGGCTGCACTTGCTCGCCTCGAAAGAACCAACCTTTGTCAAATAGATCGTTCTCGTCTCGGACGCGTTGCAGCGAGTCTGCTGGCTTGTCAGGTGGGCATCGGGTCGCTGCAGGTTGTGCGGGAGTGTAGCCAGCTGTCCGATTGCCTTGGCATCATCGTAGCCGAGCCTCCGAGTCAGCTAACTCTTGGCCATCCGCCGAGGCCAACTTCTAGCTACTCGTGGACCTTTTCAATCGCGATCGGCGGTTCACGGACGCGGGTGGGTGGGCCTCGACAGCGGCAACGCCGGTAATGTTCCGTTTTGGCAGCGGGAAAGCAGATTTCGTCCGTGTTTGTAGGCCATACGGCGATGATCATAACTCGTGTCGACAGCATCAGATGGAAACGATCGATAGCGCGTCCGGGTCGCGGAGGGGCGGTGGTGAGCCGTGTGTGTCGCGCGGGCGTGTACGCGGTGTATGTGGCTGTGTGTTGGTTGTTGCGTGATGGCGTTTTTTGTTGGTGTGAGGGTTGTGGTTTGGTACTGGTGGTCAATTGGCCGAGCGGTCTAAGGCGCCAGTTTAAGGCACTGGTCCGAAAGGGCGTGGGTTCGAATCCCACATTGGCCAACTTCTTCTTTCTTTTATCACGCTGCTGCTGTTTCTGGCGCCGCGACTCCTTTCGCAGCCTGTGCTGGACCGGCTGGTAGTTCCACTCAACCGTTCGGACGCCCCAAAACGGCACGGGTTCGAGTCCGTCTCGGGCTGCACTTGCTCGCCTCGAAAGAACCAACCTTTGTCAAATAGATCGTTCTCGTCTCGGACGCGTTGCAGCGAGTCTGCTGGCTTGTCAGGTGGGCATCGGGTCGCTGCAGGTTGTGCGGGAGTGTAGCCAGCTGTCCGATTGCCTTGGCATCATCGTAGCCGAGCCTCCGAGTCAGCTAACTCTTGGCCATCCGCCGAGGCCAACTTCTAGCTACTCGTGGACCTTTTCAATCGCGATCGGCGGTTCACGGACGCGGGTGGGTGGGCCTCGACAGCAGCAACGCCGGTAATGTTCCGTTTTGGCAGCGGGAAAGCAGATTTCGTCCGTGTTTGTAGGCCATACGGCGATGATCATAACTCGTGTCGACAGCATCAGATGGAAACGATCGATAGCGCGTCCGGGTCGCGGAGGGGCGGTGGTGAGCCGTGTGTGTCGCGCGGGCGTGTACGCGGTGTATGTGGCTGTGTGTTGGTTGTTGCGTAATGGCGTTTTTTGTTGGTGTGAGGGTTGTGGTTTGGTATTGGTGGTCAATTGGCCGAGCGGTCTAAGGCGCCAGTTTAAGGCACTGGTCCGAAAGGGCGTGGGTTCGAATCCCACATTGGCCAACTTCTTCTTTCTTTTATCACGCTGCTGCTGTTTCTGGCGCCGCGACTCCTTTCGCAGCCTGTGCTGGACCGGCTGGTAGTTCCACTCAACCGTTCGGACGCCCCAAAACGGCACGGGTTCGAGTCCGTCTCGGGCTGCACTTGCTCGCCTCGAAAGAACCAACCTTTATCAAATAGATCGTTCTCGTCTCGGACGCGTTGCAGCGAGTCTGCTGGCTTGTCAGGTGGGCATCGGGTCGCTGCAGGTTGTGCGGGAGTGTAGCCAGCTGTCCGATTGCCTTGGCATCATCGTAGCCGAGCCTCCGAGTCAGTTAGCGCTTGGCCATCCGCCGAGGCCAACTTCTAGCTACTCGTGGACCTTTTCAATCGCGATCGGCGGTTCACGGACGCGGGTGGGTGGGCCTCGACAGCGGCAACGCCGGTAATGTTCCGTTTTGGCAGCGGGAAAGCAGATTTCGTCCGTGTTTGTAGGCCATACGGCGATGATCATAACTCGTGTCGACAGCATCAGATGGAAACGATCGATAGCGCGTCCGGGTCGCGGAGGGGCGGTGGTGAGCCGTGTGTGTCGCGCGGGCGTGTACGCGGTGTATGTGGCTGTGTGTTGGTTGTTGCGTAATGGCGTTTTTTGTTGGTGTGAGGGTTGTGGTTTGGTATTGGTGGTCAATTGGCCGAGCGGTCTAAGGCGCCAGTTTAAGGCACTGGTCCGAAAGGGCGTGGGTTCGAATCCCACATTGGCCAACTTCTTCTTTCTTTTATCACGCTGCTGCTGTTTCTGGCGCCGCGACTCCTTTCGCAGCCTGTGCTGGACCGGCTGGTAGTTCCACTCAACCGTTCGGACGCCCCAAAACGGCACGGGTTCGAGTCCGTCTCGGGCTGCACTTGCTCGCCTCGAAAGACCAACCTTTATCAAATAGATCGTTCTCGTCTCGGACGCGTTGCAGCGAGTCTGCTGGCTTGTCAGGTGGGCATCGGGTCGCTGCAGGTTGTGCGGGAGTGTAGCCAGCTGTCCGATTGCCTTGGCATCATCGTAGCCGAGCCTCCGAGTCAGCTAACTCTTGGCCATCCGCCGAGGCCAACTTCTAGCTACTCGTGGACCTTTTCAATCGCGATCGGCGGTTCACGGACGCGGGTGGGTGGGCCTCGACAGCAGCAACGCCGGTAATGTTCCGTTTTGGCAGCGGGAAAGCAGATTTCGTCCGTGTTTGTAGGCCATACGGCGATGATCATAACTCGTGTCGACAGCATCAGATGGAAACGATCGATAGCGCGTCCGGGTCGCGGAGGGGCGGTGGTGAGCCGTGTGTGTCGCGCGGGCGTGTACGCGGTGTATGTGGCTGTGTGTTGGTTGTTGCGTAATGGCGTTTTTTGTTGGTGTGAGGGTTGTGGTTTGGTATTGGTGGTCAATTGGCCGAGCGGTCTAAGGCGCCAGTTTAAGGCACTGGTCCGAAAGGGCGTGGGTTCGAATCCCACATTGGCCAACTTCTTCTTTCTTTTATCACGCTGCTGCTGTTTCTGGCGCCGCGACTCCTTTCGCAGCCTGTGCTGGACCGGCTGGTAGTTCCACTCAACCGTTCGGACGCCCCAAAACGGCACGGGTTCGAGTCCGTCTCGGGCTGCACTTGCTCGCCTCGAAAGAACCAACCTTTATCAAATAGATCGTTCTCGTCTCGGACGCGTTGCAGCGAGTCTGCTGGCTTGTCAGGTGGGCATCGGGTCGCTGCAGGTTGTGCGGGAGTGTAGCCAGCTGTCCGATTGCCTTGGCATCATCGTAGCCGAGCCTCCGAGTCAGTTAGCGCTTGGCCATCCGCCGAGGCCAACTTCTAGCTACTCGTGGACCTTTTCAATCGCGATCGGCGGTTCACGGACGCGGGTGGGTGGGCCTCGACAGCGGCAACGCCGGTAATGTTCCGTTTTGGCAGCGGGAAAGCAGATTTCGTCCGTGTTTGTAGGCCATACGGCGATGATCATAACTCGTGTCGACAGCATCAGATGGAAACGATCGATAGCGCGTCCGGGTCGCGGAGGGGCGGTGGTGAGCCGTGTGTGTCGCGCGGGCGTGTACGCGGTGTATGTGGCTGTGTGTTGGTTGTTGCGTAATGGCGTTTTTTGTTGGTGTGAGGGTTGTGGTTTGGTATTGGTGGTCAATTGGCCGAGCGGTCTAAGGCGCCAGTTTAAGGCACTGGTCCGAAAGGGCGTGGGTTCGAATCCCACATTGGCCAACTTCTTCTTTCTTTTATCACGCTGCTGCTGTTTCTGGCGCCGCGACTCCTTTCGCAGCCTGTGCTGGACCGGCTGGTAGTTCCACTCAACCGTTCGGACGCCCCAAAACGGCACGGGTTCGAGTCCGTCTCGGGCTGCACTTGCTCGCCTCGAAAGACCAACCTTTATCAAATAGATCGTTCTCGTCTCGGACGCGTTGCAGCGAGTCTGCTGGCTTGTCAGGTGGGCATCGGGTCGCTGCAGGTTGTGCGGGAGTGTAGCCAGCTGTCCGATTGCCTTGGCATCATCGTAGCCGAGCCTCCGAGTCAGCTAACTCTTGGCCATCCGCCGAGGCCAACTTCTAGCTACTCGTGGACCTTTTCAATCGCGATCGGCGGTTCACGGACGCGGGTGGGTGGGCCTCGACAGCAGCAACGCCGGTAATGTTCCGTTTTGGCAGCGGGAAAGCAGATTTCGTCCGTGTTTGTAGGCCATACGGCGATGATCATAACTCGTGTCGACAGCATCAGATGGAAACGATCGATAGCGCGTCCGGGTCGCGGAGGGGCGGTGGTGAGCCGTGTGTGTCGCGCGGGCGTGTACGCGGTGTATGTGGCTGTGTGTTGGTTGTTGCGTAATGGCGTTTTTTGTTGGTGTGAGGGTTGTGGTTTGGTATTGGTGGTCAATTGGCCGAGCGGTCTAAGGCGCCAGTTTAAGGCACTGGTCCGAAAGGGCGTGGGTTCGAATCCCACATTGGCCAACTTCTTCTTTCTTTTATCACGCTGCTGCTGTTTCTGGCGCCGCGACTCCTTTCGCAGCCTGTGCTGGACCGGCTGGTAGTTCCACTCAACCGTTCGGACGCCCCAAAACGGCACGGGTTCGAGTCCGTCTCGGGCTGCACTTGCTCGCCTCGAAAGAACCAACCTTTATCAAATAGATCGTTCTCGTCTCGGACGCGTTGCAGCGAGTCTGCTGGCTTGTCAGGTGGGCATCGGGTCGCTGCAGGTTGTGCGGGAGTGTAGCCAGCTGTCCGATTGCCTTGGCATCATCGTAGCCGAGCCTCCGAGTCAGTTAGCGCTTGGCCATCCGCCGACGCCAACTTCTAGCTACTCGTGGACCTTTTCAATCGCGATCGGCGGTTCACGGACGCGGGTGGGTGGGCCTCGACAGCAGCAACGCCGGTAATGTTCCGTTTTGGCAGCGGGAAAGCAGATTTCGTCCGTGTTTGTAGGCCATACGGCGATGATCATAACTCGTGTCGACAGCATCAGATGGAAACGATCGATAGCGCGTCCGGGTCGCGGAGGGGCGGTGGTGAGCCGTGTGTGTCGCGCGGGCGTGTACGCGGTGTATGTGGCTGTGTGTTGGTTGTTGCGTGATGGCGTTTTTTGTTGGTGTGAGGGTTGTGGTTTGGTATTGGTGGTCAATTGGCCGAGCGGTCTAAGGCGCCAGTTTAAGGCACTGGTCCGAAAGGGCGTGGGTTCGAATCCCACATTGGCCAACTTCTTCTTTCTTTTATCACGCTGCTGCTGTTTCTGGCGCCGCGACTCCTTTCGCAGCCTGTGCTGGACCGGCTGGTAGTTCCACTCAACCGTTCGGACGCCCCAAAACGGCACGGGTTCGAGTCCGTCTCGGGCTGCACTTGCTCGCCTCGAAAGAACCAACCTTTATCAAATAGATCGTTCTCGTCTCGGACGCGTTGCAGCGAGTCTGCTGGCTTGTCAGGTGGGCATCGGGTCGCTGCAGGTTGTGCGGGAGTGTAGCCAGCTGTCCGATTGCCTTGGCATCATCGTAGCCGAGCCTCCGAGTCAGTTAGCGCTTGGCCATCCGCCGACGCCAACTTCTAGCTACTCGTGGACCTTTTCAATCGCGATCGGCGGTTCACGGACGCGGGTGGGTGGGCCTCGACAGCAGCAACGCCGGTAATGTTCCGTTTTGGCAGCGGGAAAGCAGATTTCGTCCGTGTTTGTAGGCCATACGGCGATGATCATAACTCGTGTCGACAGCATCAGATGGAAACGATCGATAGCGCGTCCGGGTCGCGGAGGGGCGGTGGTGAGCCGTGTGTGTCGCGCGGGCGTGTACGCGGTGTATGTGGCTGTGTGTTGGTTGTTGCGTGATGGCGTTTTTTGTTGGTGTGAGGGTTGTGGTTTGGTATTGGTGGTCAATTGGCCGAGCGGTCTAAGGCGCCAGTTTAAGGCACTGGTCCGAAAGGGCGTGGGTTCGAATCCCACATTGGCCAACTTCTTCTTTCTTTTATCACGCTGCTGCTGTTTCTGGCGCCGCGACTCCTTTCGCAGCCTGTGCTGGACCGGCTGGTAGTTCCACTCAACCGTTCGGACGCCCCAAAACGGCACGGGTTCGAGTCCGTCTCGGGCTGCACTTGCTCGCCTCGAAAGAACCAACCTTTGTCAAATAGATCGTTCTCGTCTCGGACGCGTTGCAGCGAGTCTGCTGGCTTGTCAGGTGGGCATCGGGTCGCTGCAGGTTGTGCGGGAGTGGGAGCCAGCTGTCCGATTGCCTTGGCATCATCGTAGCCGAGCCTCCGAGTCAGTTAGCGCTTGGCCATCCGCCGACGCCAACTTCTAGCTACTCGTGGACCTTTTCAATCGCGATCGGCGGTTCACGGACGCGGGTGGGTGGGCCTCGACAGCAGCAACGCCGGTAATGTTCCGTTTTGGCAGCGGGAAAGCAGATTTCGTCCGTGTTTGTAGGCCATACGGCGATGATCATAACTCGTGTCGACAGCATCAGATGGAAACGATCGATAGCGCGTCCGGGTCGCGGAGGGGCGGTGGTGAGCCGTGTGTGTCGCGCGGGCGTGTACGCGGTGTATGTGGCTGTGTGTTGGTTGTTGCGTAATGGCTTTTTTGTTGGTGTGAGGGTTGTGGTTTGGTATTGGTGGTCAATTGGCCGAGCGGTCTAAGGCGCCAGTTTAAGGCACTGGTCCGAAAGGGCGTGGGTTCGAATCCCACATTGGCCAACTTCTTCTTTCTTTTATCACGCTGCTGCTGTTTCTGGCGCCGCGACTCCTTTCGCAGCCTGTGCTGGACCGGCTGGTAGTTCCACTCAACCGTTCGGACGCCCCAAAACGGCACGGGTTCGAGTCCGTCTCGGGCTGCACTTGCTCGCCTCGAAAGAACCAACCTTTGTCAAATAGATCGTTCTCGTCTCGGACGCGTTGCAGCGAGTCTGCTGGCTTGTCAGGTGGGCATCGGGTCGCTGCAGGTTGTGCGGGAGTGTAGCCAGCTGTCCGATTGCCTTGGCATCATCGTAGCCGAGCCTCCGAGTCAGCTAACTCTTGGCCATCCGCCGAGACCAACTTCTAGCTACTCGTGGACCTTTTCAATCGCGATCGGCGGTTCACGGACGCGGGTGGGTGGGCCTCGACAGCAGCAACGCCGGTAATGTTCCGTTTTGGCAGCGGGAAAGCAGATTTCGTCCGTGTTTGTAGGCCATACGGCGATGATCATAACTCGTGTCGACAGCATCAGATGGAAACGATCGATAGCGCGTCCGGGTCGCGGAGGGGCGGTGGTGAGCCGTGTGTGTCGCGCGGGCGTGTACGCGGTGTATGTGGCTGTGTTGGTTGTTGCGTGATGGCGTTTTTTGTTGGTGTGAGGGTTGTGGTTTGGTATTGGTGGTCAATTGGCCGAGCGGTCTAAGGCGCCAGTTTAAGGCACTGGTCCGAAAGGGCGTGGGTTCGAATCCCACATTGGCCAACTTCTTCTTTCTTTTATCACGCTGCTGCTGTTTCTGGCGCCGCGACTCCTTTCGCAGCCTGTGCTGGACCGGCTGGTAGTTCCACTCAACCGTTCGGACGCCCCAAAACGGCACGGGTTCGAGTCCGTCTCGGGCTGCACTTGCTCGCCTCGAAAGAACCAACCTTTATCAAATAGATCGTTCTCGTCTCGGACGCGTTGCAGCGAGTCTGCTGGCTTGTCAGGTGGGCATCGGGTCGCTGCAGGTTGTGCGGGAGTGTAGCCAGCTGTCCGATTGCCTTGGCATCATCGTAGCCGAGCCTCCGAGTCAGCTAACTCTTGGCCATCCGCCGAGGCCAACTTCTAGCTACTCGTGGACCTTTTCAATCGCGATCGGCGGTTCACGGACGCGGGTGGGTGGGCCTCGACAGCAGCAACGCCGGTAATGTTCCGTTTTGGCAGCGGGAAAGCAGATTTCGTCCGTGTTTGTAGGCCATACGGCGATGATCATAACTCGTGTCGACAGCATCAGATGGAAACGATCGATAGCGCGTCCGGGTCGCGGAGGGGCGGTGGTGAGCCGTGTGTGTCGCGCGGGCGTGTACGCGGTGTATGTGGCTGTGTGTTGGTTGTTGCGTAATGGCTTTTTTGTTGGTGTGAGGGTTGTGGTTTGGTATTGGTGGTCAATTGGCCGAGCGGTCTAAGGCGCCAGTTTAAGGCACTGGTCCGAAAGGGCGTGGGTTCGAATCCCACATTGGCCAACTTCTTCTTTCTTTTATCACGCTGCTGCTGTTTCTGGCGCCGCGACTCCTTTCGCAGCCTGTGCTGGACCGGCTGGTAGTTCCACTCAACCGTTCGGACGCCCCAAAACGGCACGGGTTCGAGTCCGTCTCGGGCTGCACTTGCTCGCCTCGAAAGAACCAACCTTTGTCAAATAGATCGTTCTCGTCTCGGACGCGTTGCAGCGAGTCTGCTGGCTTGTCAGGTGGGCATCGGGTCGCTGCAGGTTGTGCGGGAGTGGGAGCCAGCTGTCCGATTGCCTTGGCATCATCGTAGCCGAGCCTCCGAGTCAGCTAACTCTTGGCCATCCGCCGAGACCAACTTCTAGCTACTCGTGGACCTTTTCAATCGCGATCGGCGGTTCACGGACGCGGGTGGGTGGGCCTCGACAGCAGCAACGCCGGTAATGTTCCGTTTTGGCAGCGGGAAAGCAGATTTCGTCCGTGTTTGTAGGCCATACGGCGATGATCATAACTCGTGTCGACAGCATCAGATGGAAACGATCGATAGCGCGTCCGGGTCGCGGAGGGGCGGTGGTGAGCCGTGTGTGTCGCGCGGGCGTGTACGCGGTGTATGTGGCTGTGTGTTGGTTGTTGCGTGATGGCGTTTTTTGTTGGTGTGAGGGTTGTGGTTTGGTATTGGTGGTCAATTGGCCGAGCGGTCTAAGGCGCCAGTTTAAGGCACTGGTCCGAAAGGGCGTGGGTTCGAATCCCACATTGGCCAACTTCTTCTTTCTTTTATCACGCTGCTGCTGTTTCTGGCGCCGCGACTCCTTTCGCAGCCTGTGCTGGACCGGCTGGTAGTTCCACTCAACCGTTCGGACGCCCCAAAACGGCACGGGTTCGAGTCCGTCTCGGGCTGCACTTGCTCGCCTCGAAAGAACCAACCTTTGTCAAATAGATCGTTCTCGTCTCGGACGCGTTGCAGCGAGTCTGCTGGCTTGTCAGGTGGGCATCGGGTCGCTGCAGGTTGTGCGGGAGTGGGAGCCAGCTGTCCGATTGCCTTGGCATCATCGTAGCCGAGCCTCCGAGTCAGCTAACTCTTGGCCATCCGCCGAGACCAACTTCTAGCTACTCGTGGACCTTTTCAATCGCGATCGGCGGTTCACGGACGCGGGTGGGTGGGCCTCGACAGCAGCAACGCCGGTAATGTTCCGTTTTGGCAGCGGGAAAGCAGATTTCGTCCGTGTTTGTAGGCCATACGGCGATGATCATAACTCGTGTCGACAGCATCAGATGGAAACGATCGATAGCGCGTCCGGGTCGCGGAGGGGCGGTGGTGAGCCGTGTGTGTCGCGCGGGCGTGTACGCGGTGTATGTGGCTGTGTTGGTTGTTGCGTGATGGCGTTTTTTGTTGGTGTGAGGGTTGTGGTTTGGTATTGGTGGTCAATTGGCCGAGCGGTCTAAGGCGCCAGTTTAAGGCACTGGTCCGAAAGGGCGTGGGTTCGAATCCCACATTGGCCAACTTCTTCTTTCTTTTATCACGCTGCTGCTGTTTCTGGCGCCGCGACTCCTTTCGCAGCCTGTGCTGGACCGGCTGGTAGTTCCACTCAACCGTTCGGACGCCCCAAAACGGCACGGGTTCGAGTCCGTCTCGGGCTGCACTTGCTCGCCTCGAAAGAACCAACCTTTGTCAAATAGATCGTTCTCGTCTCGGACGCGTTGCAGCGAGTCTGCTGGCTTGTCAGGTGGGCATCGGGTCGCTGCAGGTTGTGCGGGAGTGTAGCCAGCTGTCCGATTGCCTTGGCATCATCGTAGCCGAGCCTCCGAGTCAGCTAACTCTTGGCCATCCGCCGAGGCCAACTTCTAGCTACTCGTGGACCTTTTCAATCGCGATCGGCGGTTCACGGACGCGGGTGGGTGGGCCTCGACAGCAGCAACGCCGGTAATGTTCCGTTTTGGCAGCGGGAAAGCAGATTTCGTCCGTGTTTGTAGGCCATACGGCGATGATCATAACTCGTGTCGACAGCATCAGATGGAAACGATCGATAGCGCGTCCGGGTCGCGGAGGGGCGGTGGTGAGCCGTGTGTGTCGCGCGGGCGTGTACGCGGTGTATGTGGCTGTGTGTTGGTTGTTGCGTGATGGCGTTTTTTGTTGGTGTGAGGGTTGTGGTTTGGTATTGGTGGTCAATTGGCCGAGCGGTCTAAGGCGCCAGTTTAAGGCACTGGTCCGAAAGGGCGTGGGTTCGAATCCCACATTGGCCAACTTCTTCTTTCTTTTATCACGCTGCTGCTGTTTCTGGCGCCGCGACTCCTTTCGCAGCCTGTGCTGGACCGGCTGGTAGTTCCACTCAACCGTTCGGACGCCCCAAAACGGCACGGGTTCGAGTCCATCTCGGGCTGCACTTGCTCGCCTCGAAAGAACCAACCTTTATCAAATAGATCGTTCTCGTCTCGGACGCGTTGCAGCGAGTCTGCTGGCTTGTCAGGTGGGCATCGGGTCGCTGCAGGTTGTGCGGGAGTGTAGCCAGCTGTCCGATTGCCTTGGCATCATCGTAGCCGAGCCTCCGAGTCAGTTAGCGCTTGGCCATCCGCCGAGGCCAACTTCTAGCTACTCGTGGACCTTTTCAATCGCGATCGGCGGTTCACGGACGCGGGTGGGTGGGCCTCGACAGCGGCAACGCCGGTAATGTTCCGTTTTGGCAGCGGGAAAGCAGATTTCGTCCGTGTTTGTAGGCCATACGGCGATGATCATAACTCGTGTCGACAGCATCAGATGGAAACGATCGATAGCGCGTCCGGGTCGCGGAGGGGCGGTGGTGAGCCGTGTGTGTCGCGCGGGCGTGTACGCGGTGTATGTGGCTGTGTGTTGGTTGTTGCGTAATGGCGTTTTTTGTTGGTGTGAGGGTTGTGGTTTGGTATTGGTGGTCAATTGGCCGAGCGGTCTAAGGCGCCAGTTTAAGGCACTGGTCCGAAAGGGCGTGGGTTCGAATCCCACATTGGCCAACTTCTTCTTTCTTTTATCACGCTGCTGCTGTTTCTGGCGCCGCGACTCCTTTCGCAGCCTGTGCTGGACCGGCTGGTAGTTCCACTCAACCGTTCGGACGCCCCAAAACGGCACGGGTTCGAGTCCGTCTCGGGCTGCACTTGCTCGCCTCGAAAGAACCAACCTTTGTCAAATAGATCGTTCTCGTCTCGGACGCGTTGCAGCGAGTCTGCTGGCTTGTCAGGTGGGCATCGGGTCGCTGCAGGTTGTGCGGGAGTGTAGCCAGCTGTCCGATTGCCTTGGCATCATCGTAGCCGAGCCTCCGAGTCAGCTAACTCTTGGCCATCCGCCGAGGCCAACTTCTAGCTACTCGTGGACCTTTTCAATCGCGATCGGCGGTTCACGGACGCGGGTGGGTGGGCCTCGACAGCAGCAACGCCGGTAATGTTCCGTTTTGGCAGCGGGAAAGCAGATTTCGTCCGTGTTTGTAGGCCATACGGCGATGATCATAACTCGTGTCGACAGCATCAGATGGAAACGATCGATAGCGCGTCCGGGTCGCGGAGGGGCGGTGGTGAGCCGTGTGTGTCGCGCGGGCGTGTACGCGGTGTATGTGGCTGTGTTGGTTGTTGCGTAATGGCGTTTTTTGTTGGTGTGAGGGTTGTGGTTTGGTATTGGTGGTCAATTGGCCGAGCGGTCTAAGGCGCCAGTTTAAGGCACTGGTCCGAAAGGGCGTGGGTTCGAATCCCACATTGGCCAACTTCTTCTTTCTTTTATCACGCTGCTGCTGTTTCTGGCGCCGCGACTCCTTTCGCAGCCTGTGCTGGACCGGCTGGTAGTTCCACTCAACCGTTCGGACGCCCCAAAACGGCACGGGTTCGAGTCCGTCTCGGGCTGCACTTGCTCGCCTCGAAAGAACCAACCTTTGTCAAATAGATCGTTCTCGTCTCGGACGCGTTGCAGCGAGTCTGCTGGCTTGTCAGGTGGGCATCGGGTCGCTGCAGGTTGTGCGGGAGTGTAGCCAGCTGTCCGATTGCCTTGGCATCATCGTAGCCGAGCCTCCGAGTCAGCTAACTCTTGGCCATCCGCCGAGGCCAACTTCTAGCTACTCGTGGACCTTTTCAATCGCGATCGGCGGTTCACGGACGCGGGTGGGTGGGCCTCGACAGCAGCAACGCCGGTAATGTTCCGTTTTGGCAGCGGGAAAGCAGATTTCGTCCGTGTTTGTAGGCCATACGGCGATGATCATAACTCGTGTCGACAGCATCAGATGGAAACGATCGATAGCGCGTCCGGGTCGCGGAGGGGCGGTGGTGAGCCGTGTGTGTCGCGCGGGCATGTACGCGGTGTATGTGGCTGTGTTGGTTGTTGCGTAATGGCGTTTTTTGTTGGTGTGAGGGTTGTGGTTTGGTATTGGTGGTCAATTGGCCGAGCGGTCTAAGGCGCCAGTTTAAGGCACTGGTCCGAAAGGGCGTGGGTTCGAATCCCACATTGGCCAACTTCTTCTTTCTTTTATCACGCTGCTGCTGTTTCTGGCGCCGCGACTCCTTTCGCAGCCTGTGCTGGACCGGCTGGTAGTTCCACTCAACCGTTCGGACGCCCCAAAACGGCACGGGTTCGAGTCCGTCTCGGGCTGCACTTGCTCGCCTCGAAAGAACCAACCTTTGTCAAATAGATCGTTCTCGTCTCGGACGCGTTGCAGCGAGTCTGCTGGCTTGTCAGGTGGGCATCGGGTCGCTGCAGGTTGTGCGGGAGTGTAGCCAGCTGTCCGATTGCCTTGGCATCATCGTAGCCGAGCCTCCGAGTCAGCTAACTCTTGGCCATCCGCCGAGGCCAACTTCTAGCTACTCGTGGACCTTTTCAATCGCGATCGGCGGTTCACGGACGCGGGTGGGTGGGCCTCGACAGCAGCAACGCCGGTAATGTTCCGTTTTGGCAGCGGGAAAGCAGATTTCGTCCGTGTTTGTAGGCCATACGGCGATGATCATAACTCGTGTCGACAGCATCAGATGGAAACGATCGATAGCGCGTCCGGGTCGCGGAGGGGCGGTGGTGAGCCGTGTGTGTCGCGCGGGCGTGTACGCGGTGTATGTGGCTGTGTTGGTTGTTGCGTGATGGCGTTTTTTGTTGGTGTGAGGGTTGTGGTTTGGTATTGGTGGTCAATTGGCCGAGCGGTCTAAGGCGCCAGTTTAAGGCACTGGTCCGAAAGGGCGTGGGTTCGAATCCCACATTGGCCAACTTCTTCTTTCTTTTATCACGCTGCTGCTGTTTCTGGCGCCGCGACTCCTTTCGCAGCCTGTGCTGGACCGGCTGGTAGTTCCACTCAACCGTTCGGACGCCCCAAAACGGCACGGGTTCGAGTCCGTCTCGGGCTGCACTTGCTCGCCTCGAAAGAACCAACCTTTGTCAAATAGATCGTTCTCGTCTCGGACGCGTTGCAGCGAGTCTGCTGGCTTGTCAGGTGGGCATCGGGTCGCTGCAGGTTGTGCGGGAGTGTAGCCAGCTGTCCGATTGCCTTGGCATCATCGTAGCCGAGCCTCCGAGTCAGTTAGCGCTTGGCCATCCGCCGAGGCCAACTTCTAGCTACTCGTGGACCTTTTCAATCGCGATCGGCGGTTCACGGACGCGGGTGGGTGGGCCTCGACAGCAGCAACGCCGGTAATGTTCCGTTTTGGCAGCGGGAAAGCAGATTTCGTCCGTGTTTGTAGGCCATACGGCGATGATCATAACTCGTGTCGACAGCATCAGATGGAAACGATCGATAGCGCGTCCGGGTCGCGGAGGGGCGGTGGTGAGCCGTGTGTGTCGCGCGGGCGTGTACGCGGTGTATGTGGCTGTGTGTTGGTTGTTGCGTAATGGCGTTTTTTGTTGGTGTGAGGGTTGTGGTTTGGTATTGGTGGTCAATTGGCCGAGCGGTCTAAGGCGCCAGTTTAAGGCACTGGTCCGAAAGGGCGTGGGTTCGAATCCCACATTGGCCAACTTCTTCTTTCTTTTATCACGCTGCTGCTGTTTCTGGCGCTGCGACTCCTTTCGCAGCCTGTGCTGGACCGGCTGGTAGTTCCACTCAACCGTTCGGACGCCCCAAAACGGCACGGGTTCGAGTCCGTCTCGGGCTGCACTTGCTCGCCTCGAAAGAACCAACCTTTATCAAATAGATCGTTCTCGTCTCGGACGCGTTGCAGCGAGTCTGCTGGCTTGTCAGGTGGGCATCGGGTCGCTGCAGGTTGTGCGGGAGTGTAGCCAGCTGTCCGATTGCCTTGGCATCATCGTAGCCGAGCCTCCGAGTCAGTTAGCGCTTGGCCATCCGCCGAGGCCAACTTCTAGCTACTCGTGGACCTTTTCAATCGCGATCGGCGGTTCACGGACGCGGGTGGGTGGGCCTCGACAGCGGCAACGCCGGTAATGTTCCGTTTTGGCAGCGGGAAAGCAGATTTCGTCCGTGTTTGTAGGCCATACGGCGATGATCATAACTCGTGTCGACAGCATCAGATGGAAACGATCGATAGCGCGTCCGGGTCGCGGAGGGGCGGTGGTGAGCCGTGTGTGTCGCGCGGGCGTGTACGCGGTGTATGTGGCTGTGTGTTGGTTGTTGCGTGATGGCGTTTTTTGTTGGTGTGAGGGTTGTGGTTTGGTATTGGTGGTCAATTGGCCGAGCGGTCTAAGGCGCCAGTTTAAGGCACTGGTCCGAAAGGGCGTGGGTTCGAATCCCACATTGGCCAACTTCTTCTTTCTTTTATCACGCTGCTGCTGTTTCTGGCGCCGCGACTCCTTTCGCAGCCTGTGCTGGACCGGCTGGTAGTTCCACTCAACCGTTCGGACGCCCCAAAACGGCACGGGTTCGAGTCCGTCTCGGGCTGCACTTGCTCGCCTCGAAAGAACCAACCTTTGTCAAATAGATCGTTCTCGTCTCGGACGCGTTGCAGCGAGTCTGCTGGCTTGTCAGGTGGGCATCGGGTCGCTGCAGGTTGTGCGGGAGTGTAGCCAGCTGTCCGATTGCCTTGGCATCATCGTAGCCGAGCCTCCGAGTCAGTTAGCGCTTGGCCATCCACCGAGGCCAACTTCTAGCTACTCGTGGACCTTTTCAATCGCGATCGGCGGTTCACGGACGCGGGTGGGTGGGCCTCGACAGCAGCAACGCCGGTAATGTTCCGTTTTGGCAGCGGGAAAGCAGATTTCGTCCGTGTTTGTAGGCCATACGGCGATGATCATAACTCGTGTCGACAGCATCAGATGGAAACGATCGATAGCGCGTCCGGGTCGCGGAGGGGCGGTGATGAGCCGTGTGTGTCGCGCGGGCGTGTACGCGGTGTATGTGGCTGTGTGTTGGTTGTTGCGTAATGGCGTTTTTTGTTGGTGTGAGGGTTGTGGTTTGGTATTGGTGGTCAATTGGCCGAGCGGTCTAAGGCGCCAGTTTAAGGCACTGGTCCGAAAGGGCGTGGGTTCGAATCCCACATTGGCCAACTTCTTCTTTCTTTTATCACGCTGCTGCTGTTTCTGGCGCCGCGACTCCTTTCGCAGCCTGTGCTGGACCGGCTGGTAGTTCCACTCAACCGTTCGGACGCCCCAAAACGGCACGGGTTCGAGTCCGTCTCGGGCTGCACTTGCTCGCCTCGAAAGAACCAACCTTTATCAAATAGATCGTTCTCGTCTCGGACGCGTTGCAGCGAGTCTGCTGGCTTGTCAGGTGGGCATCGGGTCGCTGCAGGTTGTGCGGGAGTGTAGCCAGCTGTCCGATTGCCTTGGCATCATCGTAGCCGAGCCTCCGAGTCAGCTAACTCTTGGCCATCCGCCGAGACCAACTTCTAGCTACTCGTGGACCTTTTCAATCGCGATCGGCGGTTCACGGACGCGGGTGGGTGGGCCTCGACAGCAGCAACGCCGGTAATGTTCCGTTTTGGCAGCGGGAAAGCAGATTTCGTCCGTGTTTGTAGGTCATACGGCGATGATCATAACTCGTGTCGACAGCATCAGATGGAAACGATCGATAGCGCGTCCGGGTCGCGGAGGGGCGGTGATGAGCCGTGTGTGTCGCGCGGGCGTGTACGCGGTGTATGTGGCTGTGTGTTGGTTGTTGCGTAATGGCGTTTTTTGTTGGTGTGAGGGTTGTGGTTTGGTATTGGTGGTCAATTGGCCGAGCGGTCTAAGGCGCCAGTTTAAGGCACTGGTCCGAAAGGGCGTGGGTTCGAATCCCACATTGGCCAACTTCTTCTTTCTTTTATCACGCTGCTGCTGTTTCTGGCGCCGCGACTCCTTTCGCAGCCTGTGCTGGACCGGCTGGTAGTTCCACTCAACCGTTCGGACGCCCCAAAACGGCACGGGTTCGAGTCCGTCTCGGGCTGCACTTGCTCGCCTCGAAAGAACCAACCTTTGTCAAATAGATCGTTCTCGTCTCGGACGCGTTGCAGCGAGTCTGCTGGCTTGTCAGGTGGGCATCGGGTCGCTGCAGGTTGTGCGGGAGTGTAGCCAGCTGTCCGATTGCCTTGGCATCATCGTAGCCGAGCCTCCGAGTCAGTTAGCGCTTGGCCATCCGCCGAGGCCAACTTCTAGCTACTCGTGGACCTTTTCAATCGCGATCGGCGGTTCACGGACGCGGGTGGGTGGGCCTCGACAGCAGCAACGCCGGTAATGTTCCGTTTTGGCAGCGGGAAAGCAGATTTCGTCCGTGTTTGTAGGCCATACGGCGATGATCATAACTCGTGTCGACAGCATCAGATGGAAACGATCGATAGCGCGTCCGGGTCGCGGAGGGGCGGTGATGAGCCGTGTGTGTCGCGCGGGCGTGTACGCGGTGTATGTGGCTGTGTGTTGGTTGTTGCGTAATGGCGTTTTTTGTTGGTGTGAGGGTTGTGGTTTGGTATTGGTGGTCAATTGGCCGAGCGGTCTAAGGCGCCAGTTTAAGGCACTGGTCCGAAAGGGCGTGGGTTCGAATCCCACATTGGCCAACTTCTTCTTTCTTTTATCACGCTGCTGCTGTTTCTGGCGCCGCGACTCCTTTCGCAGCCTGTGCTGGACCGGCTGGTAGTTCCACTCAACCGTTCGGACGCCCCAAAACGGCACGGGTTCGAGTCCGTCTCGGGCTGCACTTGCTCGCCTCGAAAGAACCAACCTTTGTCAAATAGATCGTTCTCGTCTCGGACGCGTTGCAGCGAGTCTGCTGGCTTGTCAGGTGGGCATCGGGTCGCTGCAGGTTGTGCGGGAGTGGGAGCCAGCTGTCCGATTGCCTTGGCATCATCGTAGCCGAGCCTCCGGGTCAGCTAACTCTTGGCCATCCGCCGAGACCAACTTCTAGCTACTCGTGGACCTTTTCAATCGCGATCGGCGGTTCACGGACGCGGGTGGGTGGGCCTCGACAGCAGCAACGCCGGTAATGTTCCGTTTTGGCAGCGGGAAAGCAGATTTCGTCCGTGTTTGTAGGCCATACGGCGATGATCATAACTCGTGTCGACAGCATCAGATGGAAACGATCGATAGCGCGTCCGGGTCGCGGAGGGGCGGTGGTGCGCCGTGTGTGTCGCGCGGGCGTGTACGCGGTGTATGTGGCTGTGTGTTGGTTGTTGCGTAATGGCGTTTTTTGTTGGTGTGAGGGTTGTGGTTTGGTATTGGTGGTCAATTGGCCGAGCGGTCTAAGGCGCCAGTTTAAGGCACTGGTCCGAAAGGGCGTGGGTTCGAATCCCACATTGGCCAACTTCTTCTTTCTTTTATCACGCTGCTGCTGTTTCTGGCGCCGCGACTCCTTTCGCAGCCTGTGCTGGACCGGCTGGTAGTTCCACTCAACCGTTCGGACGCCCCAAAACGGCACGGGTTCGAGTCCGTCTCGGGCTGCACTTGCTCGCCTCGAAAGAACCAACCTTTATCAAATAGATCGTTCTCGTCTCGGACGCGTTGCAGCGAGTCTGCTGGCTTGTCAGGTGGGCATCGGGTCGCTGCAGGTTGTGCGGGAGTGTAGCCAGCTGTCCGATTGCCTTGGCATCATCGTAGCCGAGCCTCCGAGTCAGTTAGCGCTTGGCCATCCGCCGACGCCAACTTCTAGCTACTCGTGGACCTTTTCAATCGCGATCGGCGGTTCACGGACGCGGGTGGGTGGGCCTCGACAGCAGCAACGCCGGTAATGTTCCGTTTTGGCAGCGGGAAAGCAGATTTCGTCCGTGTTTGTAGGCCATACGGCGATGATCATAACTCGTGTCGACAGCATCAGATGGAAACGATCGATAGCGCGTCCGGGTCGCGGAGGGGCGGTGGTGAGCCGTGTGTGTCGCGCGGGCGTGTACGCGGTGTATGTGGCTGTGTGTTGGTTGTTGCGTGATGGCGTTTTTTGTTGGTGTGAGGGTTGTGGTTTGGTATTGGTGGTCAATTGGCCGAGCGGTCTAAGGCGCCAGTTTAAGGCACTGGTCCGAAAGGGCGTGGGTTCGAATCCCACATTGGCCAACTTCTTCTTTCTTTTATCACGCTGCTGCTGTTTCTGGCGCCGCGACTCCTTTCGCAGCCTGTGCTGGACCGGCTGGTAGTTCCACTCAACCGTTCGGACGCCCCAAAACGGCACGGGTTCGAGTCCGTCTCGGGCTGCACTTGCTCGCCTCGAAAGAACCAACCTTTGTCAAATAGATCGTTCTCGTCTCGGACGCGTTGCAGCGAGTCTGCTGGCTTGTCAGGTGGGCATCGGGTCGCTGCAGGTTGTGCGGGAGTGGGAGCCAGCTGTCCGATTGCCTTGGCATCATCGTAGCCGAGCCTCCGAGTCAGTTAGCGCTTGGCCATCCGCCGACGCCAACTTCTAGCTACTCGTGGACCTTTTCAATCGCGATCGGCGGTTCACGGACGCGGGTGGGTGGGCCTCGACAGCAGCAACGCCGGTAATGTTCCGTTTTGGCAGCGGGAAAGCAGATTTCGTCCGTGTTTGTAGGCCATACGGCGATGATCATAACTCGTGTCGACAGCATCAGATGGAAACGATCGATAGCGCGTCCGGGTCGCGGAGGGGCGGTGGTGAGCCGTGTGTGTCGCGCGGGCGTGTACGCGGTGTATGTGGCTGTGTGTTGGTTGTTGCGTAATGGCTTTTTTGTTGGTGTGAGGGTTGTGGTTTGGTATTGGTGGTCAATTGGCCGAGCGGTCTAAGGCGCCAGTTTAAGGCACTGGTCCGAAAGGGCGTGGGTTCGAATCCCACATTGGCCAACTTCTTCTTTCTTTTATCACGCTGCTGCTGTTTCTGGCGCCGCGACTCCTTTCGCAGCCTGTGCTGGACCGGCTGGTAGTTCCACTCAACCGTTCGGACGCCCCAAAACGGCACGGGTTCGAGTCCGTCTCGGGCTGCACTTGCTCGCCTCGAAAGAACCAACCTTTGTCAAATAGATCGTTCTCGTCTCGGACGCGTTGCAGCGAGTCTGCTGGCTTGTCAGGTGGGCATCGGGTCGCTGCAGGTTGTGCGGGAGTGTAGCCAGCTGTCCGATTGCCTTGGCATCATCGTAGCCGAGCCTCCGAGTCAGCTAACTCTTGGCCATCCGCCGAGACCAACTTCTAGCTACTCGTGGACCTTTTCAATCGCGATCGGCGGTTCACGGACGCGGGTGGGTGGGCCTCGACAGCAGCAACGCCGGTAATGTTCCGTTTTGGCAGCGGGAAAGCAGATTTCGTCCGTGTTTGTAGGCCATACGGCGATGATCATAACTCGTGTCGACAGCATCAGATGGAAACGATCGATAGCGCGTCCGGGTCGCGGAGGGGCGGTGGTGAGCCGTGTGTGTCGCGCGGGCGTGTACGCGGTGTATGTGGCTGTGTTGGTTGTTGCGTGATGGCGTTTTTTGTTGGTGTGAGGGTTGTGGTTTGGTATTGGTGGTCAATTGGCCGAGCGGTCTAAGGCGCCAGTTTAAGGCACTGGTCCGAAAGGGCGTGGGTTCGAATCCCACATTGGCCAACTTCTTCTTTCTTTTATCACGCTGCTGCTGTTTCTGGCGCCGCGACTCCTTTCGCAGCCTGTGCTGGACCGGCTGGTAGTTCCACTCAACCGTTCGGACGCCCCAAAACGGCACGGGTTCGAGTCCGTCTCGGGCTGCACTTGCTCGCCTCGAAAGAACCAACCTTTATCAAATAGATCGTTCTCGTCTCGGACGCGTTGCAGCGAGTCTGCTGGCTTGTCAGGTGGGCATCGGGTCGCTGCAGGTTGTGCGGGAGTGTAGCCAGCTGTCCGATTGCCTTGGCATCATCGTAGCCGAGCCTCCGAGTCAGCTAACTCTTGGCCATCCGCCGAGGCCAACTTCTAGCTACTCGTGGACCTTTTCAATCGCGATCGGCGGTTCACGGACGCGGGTGGGTGGGCCTCGACAGCAGCAACGCCGGTAATGTTCCGTTTTGGCAGCGGGAAAGCAGATTTCGTCCGTGTTTGTAGGCCATACGGCGATGATCATAACTCGTGTCGACAGCATCAGATGGAAACGATCGATAGCGCGTCCGGGTCGCGGAGGGGCGGTGGTGAGCCGTGTGTGTCGCGCGGGCGTGTACGCGGTGTATGTGGCTGTGTGTTGGTTGTTGCGTAATGGCTTTTTTGTTGGTGTGAGGGTTGTGGTTTGGTATTGGTGGTCAATTGGCCGAGCGGTCTAAGGCGCCAGTTTAAGGCACTGGTCCGAAAGGGCGTGGGTTCGAATCCCACATTGGCCAACTTCTTCTTTCTTTTATCACGCTGCTGCTGTTTCTGGCGCCGCGACTCCTTTCGCAGCCTGTGCTGGACCGGCTGGTAGTTCCACTCAACCGTTCGGACGCCCCAAAACGGCACGGGTTCGAGTCCGTCTCGGGCTGCACTTGCTCGCCTCGAAAGAACCAACCTTTGTCAAATAGATCGTTCTCGTCTCGGACGCGTTGCAGCGAGTCTGCTGGCTTGTCAGGTGGGCATCGGGTCGCTGCAGGTTGTGCGGGAGTGGGAGCCAGCTGTCCGATTGCCTTGGCATCATCGTAGCCGAGCCTCCGAGTCAGCTAACTCTTGGCCATCCGCCGAGACCAACTTCTAGCTACTCGTGGACCTTTTCAATCGCGATCGGCGGTTCACGGACGCGGGTGGGTGGGCCTCGACAGCAGCAACGCCGGTAATGTTCCGTTTTGGCAGCGGGAAAGCAGATTTCGTCCGTGTTTGTAGGCCATACGGCGATGATCATAACTCGTGTCGACAGCATCAGATGGAAACGATCGATAGCGCGTCCGGGTCGCGGAGGGGCGGTGGTGAGCCGTGTGTGTCGCGCGGGCGTGTACGCGGTGTATGTGGCTGTGTGTTGGTTGTTGCGTGATGGCGTTTTTTGTTGGTGTGAGGGTTGTGGTTTGGTATTGGTGGTCAATTGGCCGAGCGGTCTAAGGCGCCAGTTTAAGGCACTGGTCCGAAAGGGCGTGGGTTCGAATCCCACATTGGCCAACTTCTTCTTTCTTTTATCACGCTGCTGCTGTTTCTGGCGCCGCGACTCCTTTCGCAGCCTGTGCTGGACCGGCTGGTAGTTCCACTCAACCGTTCGGACGCCCCAAAACGGCACGGGTTCGAGTCCGTCTCGGGCTGCACTTGCTCGCCTCGAAAGAACCAACCTTTGTCAAATAGATCGTTCTCGTCTCGGACGCGTTGCAGCGAGTCTGCTGGCTTGTCAGGTGGGCATCGGGTCGCTGCAGGTTGTGCGGGAGTGGGAGCCAGCTGTCCGATTGCCTTGGCATCATCGTAGCCGAGCCTCCGAGTCAGCTAACTCTTGGCCATCCGCCGAGACCAACTTCTAGCTACTCGTGGACCTTTTCAATCGCGATCGGCGGTTCACGGACGCGGGTGGGTGGGCCTCGACAGCAGCAACGCCGGTAATGTTCCGTTTTGGCAGCGGGAAAGCAGATTTCGTCCGTGTTTGTAGGCCATACGGCGATGATCATAACTCGTGTCGACAGCATCAGATGGAAACGATCGATAGCGCGTCCGGGTCGCGGAGGGGCGGTGGTGAGCCGTGTGTGTCGCGCGGGCGTGTACGCGGTGTATGTGGCTGTGTTGGTTGTTGCGTGATGGCGTTTTTTGTTGGTGTGAGGGTTGTGGTTTGGTATTGGTGGTCAATTGGCCGAGCGGTCTAAGGCGCCAGTTTAAGGCACTGGTCCGAAAGGGCGTGGGTTCGAATCCCACATTGGCCAACTTCTTCTTTCTTTTATCACGCTGCTGCTGTTTCTGGCGCCGCGACTCCTTTCGCAGCCTGTGCTGGACCGGCTGGTAGTTCCACTCAACCGTTCGGACGCCCCAAAACGGCACGGGTTCGAGTCCGTCTCGGGCTGCACTTGCTCGCCTCGAAAGAACCAACCTTTGTCAAATAGATCGTTCTCGTCTCGGACGCGTTGCAGCGAGTCTGCTGGCTTGTCAGGTGGGCATCGGGTCGCTGCAGGTTGTGCGGGAGTGTAGCCAGCTGTCCGATTGCCTTGGCATCATCGTAGCCGAGCCTCCGAGTCAGCTAACTCTTGGCCATCCGCCGAGGCCAACTTCTAGCTACTCGTGGACCTTTTCAATCGCGATCGGCGGTTCACGGACGCGGGTGGGTGGGCCTCGACAGCAGCAACGCCGGTAATGTTCCGTTTTGGCAGCGGGAAAGCAGATTTCGTCCGTGTTTGTAGGCCATACGGCGATGATCATAACTCGTGTCGACAGCATCAGATGGAAACGATCGATAGCGCGTCCGGGTCGCGGAGGGGCGGTGGTGAGCCGTGTGTGTCGCGCGGGCGTGTACGCGGTGTATGTGGCTGTGTGTTGGTTGTTGCGTGATGGCGTTTTTTGTTGGTGTGAGGGTTGTGGTTTGGTATTGGTGGTCAATTGGCCGAGCGGTCTAAGGCGCCAGTTTAAGGCACTGGTCCGAAAGGGCGTGGGTTCGAATCCCACATTGGCCAACTTCTTCTTTCTTTTATCACGCTGCTGCTGTTTCTGGCGCCGCGACTCCTTTCGCAGCCTGTGCTGGACCGGCTGGTAGTTCCACTCAACCGTTCGGACGCCCCAAAACGGCACGGGTTCGAGTCCATCTCGGGCTGCACTTGCTCGCCTCGAAAGAACCAACCTTTATCAAATAGATCGTTCTCGTCTCGGACGCGTTGCAGCGAGTCTGCTGGCTTGTCAGGTGGGCATCGGGTCGCTGCAGGTTGTGCGGGAGTGTAGCCAGCTGTCCGATTGCCTTGGCATCATCGTAGCCGAGCCTCCGAGTCAGTTAGCGCTTGGCCATCCGCCGAGGCCAACTTCTAGCTACTCGTGGACCTTTTCAATCGCGATCGGCGGTTCACGGACGCGGGTGGGTGGGCCTCGACAGCGGCAACGCCGGTAATGTTCCGTTTTGGCAGCGGGAAAGCAGATTTCGTCCGTGTTTGTAGGCCATACGGCGATGATCATAACTCGTGTCGACAGCATCAGATGGAAACGATCGATAGCGCGTCCGGGTCGCGGAGGGGCGGTGGTGAGCCGTGTGTGTCGCGCGGGCGTGTACGCGGTGTATGTGGCTGTGTGTTGGTTGTTGCGTAATGGCGTTTTTTGTTGGTGTGAGGGTTGTGGTTTGGTATTGGTGGTCAATTGGCCGAGCGGTCTAAGGCGCCAGTTTAAGGCACTGGTCCGAAAGGGCGTGGGTTCGAATCCCACATTGGCCAACTTCTTCTTTCTTTTATCACGCTGCTGCTGTTTCTGGCGCCGCGACTCCTTTCGCAGCCTGTGCTGGACCGGCTGGTAGTTCCACTCAACCGTTCGGACGCCCCAAAACGGCACGGGTTCGAGTCCGTCTCGGGCTGCACTTGCTCGCCTCGAAAGAACCAACCTTTGTCAAATAGATCGTTCTCGTCTCGGACGCGTTGCAGCGAGTCTGCTGGCTTGTCAGGTGGGCATCGGGTCGCTGCAGGTTGTGCGGGAGTGTAGCCAGCTGTCCGATTGCCTTGGCATCATCGTAGCCGAGCCTCCGAGTCAGCTAACTCTTGGCCATCCGCCGAGGCCAACTTCTAGCTACTCGTGGACCTTTTCAATCGCGATCGGCGGTTCACGGACGCGGGTGGGTGGGCCTCGACAGCAGCAACGCCGGTAATGTTCCGTTTTGGCAGCGGGAAAGCAGATTTCGTCCGTGTTTGTAGGCCATACGGCGATGATCATAACTCGTGTCGACAGCATCAGATGGAAACGATCGATAGCGCGTCCGGGTCGCGGAGGGGCGGTGGTGAGCCGTGTGTGTCGCGCGGGCGTGTACGCGGTGTATGTGGCTGTGTTGGTTGTTGCGTAATGGCGTTTTTTGTTGGTGTGAGGGTTGTGGTTTGGTATTGGTGGTCAATTGGCCGAGCGGTCTAAGGCGCCAGTTTAAGGCACTGGTCCGAAAGGGCGTGGGTTCGAATCCCACATTGGCCAACTTCTTCTTTCTTTTATCACGCTGCTGCTGTTTCTGGCGCCGCGACTCCTTTCGCAGCCTGTGCTGGACCGGCTGGTAGTTCCACTCAACCGTTCGGACGCCCCAAAACGGCACGGGTTCGAGTCCGTCTCGGGCTGCACTTGCTCGCCTCGAAAGAACCAACCTTTGTCAAATAGATCGTTCTCGTCTCGGACGCGTTGCAGCGAGTCTGCTGGCTTGTCAGGTGGGCATCGGGTCGCTGCAGGTTGTGCGGGAGTGTAGCCAGCTGTCCGATTGCCTTGGCATCATCGTAGCCGAGCCTCCGAGTCAGCTAACTCTTGGCCATCCGCCGAGGCCAACTTCTAGCTACTCGTGGACCTTTTCAATCGCGATCGGCGGTTCACGGACGCGGGTGGGTGGGCCTCGACAGCAGCAACGCCGGTAATGTTCCGTTTTGGCAGCGGGAAAGCAGATTTCGTCCGTGTTTGTAGGCCATACGGCGATGATCATAACTCGTGTCGACAGCATCAGATGGAAACGATCGATAGCGCGTCCGGGTCGCGGAGGGGCGGTGGTGAGCCGTGTGTGTCGCGCGGGCATGTACGCGGTGTATGTGGCTGTGTTGGTTGTTGCGTAATGGCGTTTTTTGTTGGTGTGAGGGTTGTGGTTTGGTATTGGTGGTCAATTGGCCGAGCGGTCTAAGGCGCCAGTTTAAGGCACTGGTCCGAAAGGGCGTGGGTTCGAATCCCACATTGGCCAACTTCTTCTTTCTTTTATCACGCTGCTGCTGTTTCTGGCGCCGCGACTCCTTTCGCAGCCTGTGCTGGACCGGCTGGTAGTTCCACTCAACCGTTCGGACGCCCCAAAACGGCACGGGTTCGAGTCCGTCTCGGGCTGCACTTGCTCGCCTCGAAAGAACCAACCTTTGTCAAATAGATCGTTCTCGTCTCGGACGCGTTGCAGCGAGTCTGCTGGCTTGTCAGGTGGGCATCGGGTCGCTGCAGGTTGTGCGGGAGTGTAGCCAGCTGTCCGATTGCCTTGGCATCATCGTAGCCGAGCCTCCGAGTCAGCTAACTCTTGGCCATCCGCCGAGGCCAACTTCTAGCTACTCGTGGACCTTTTCAATCGCGATCGGCGGTTCACGGACGCGGGTGGGTGGGCCTCGACAGCAGCAACGCCGGTAATGTTCCGTTTTGGCAGCGGGAAAGCAGATTTCGTCCGTGTTTGTAGGCCATACGGCGATGATCATAACTCGTGTCGACAGCATCAGATGGAAACGATCGATAGCGCGTCCGGGTCGCGGAGGGGCGGTGGTGAGCCGTGTGTGTCGCGCGGGCGTGTACGCGGTGTATGTGGCTGTGTTGGTTGTTGCGTGATGGCGTTTTTTGTTGGTGTGAGGGTTGTGGTTTGGTATTGGTGGTCAATTGGCCGAGCGGTCTAAGGCGCCAGTTTAAGGCACTGGTCCGAAAGGGCGTGGGTTCGAATCCCACATTGGCCAACTTCTTCTTTCTTTTATCACGCTGCTGCTGTTTCTGGCGCCGCGACTCCTTTCGCAGCCTGTGCTGGACCGGCTGGTAGTTCCACTCAACCGTTCGGACGCCCCAAAACGGCACGGGTTCGAGTCCGTCTCGGGCTGCACTTGCTCGCCTCGAAAGAACCAACCTTTGTCAAATAGATCGTTCTCGTCTCGGACGCGTTGCAGCGAGTCTGCTGGCTTGTCAGGTGGGCATCGGGTCGCTGCAGGTTGTGCGGGAGTGTAGCCAGCTGTCCGATTGCCTTGGCATCATCGTAGCCGAGCCTCCGAGTCAGTTAGCGCTTGGCCATCCGCCGAGGCCAACTTCTAGCTACTCGTGGACCTTTTCAATCGCGATCGGCGGTTCACGGACGCGGGTGGGTGGGCCTCGACAGCAGCAACGCCGGTAATGTTCCGTTTTGGCAGCGGGAAAGCAGATTTCGTCCGTGTTTGTAGGCCATACGGCGATGATCATAACTCGTGTCGACAGCATCAGATGGAAACGATCGATAGCGCGTCCGGGTCGCGGAGGGGCGGTGGTGAGCCGTGTGTGTCGCGCGGGCGTGTACGCGGTGTATGTGGCTGTGTGTTGGTTGTTGCGTAATGGCGTTTTTTGTTGGTGTGAGGGTTGTGGTTTGGTATTGGTGGTCAATTGGCCGAGCGGTCTAAGGCGCCAGTTTAAGGCACTGGTCCGAAAGGGCGTGGGTTCGAATCCCACATTGGCCAACTTCTTCTTTCTTTTATCACGCTGCTGCTGTTTCTGGCGCTGCGACTCCTTTCGCAGCCTGTGCTGGACCGGCTGGTAGTTCCACTCAACCGTTCGGACGCCCCAAAACGGCACGGGTTCGAGTCCGTCTCGGGCTGCACTTGCTCGCCTCGAAAGAACCAACCTTTGTCAAATAGATCGTTCTCGTCTCGGACGCGTTGCAGCGAGTCTGCTGGCTTGTCAGGTGGGCATCGGGTCGCTGCAGGTTGTGCGGGAGTGTAGCCAGCTGTCCGATTGCCTTGGCATCATCGTAGCCGAGCCTCCGAGTCAGTTAGCGCTTGGCCATCCGCCGAGGCCAACTTCTAGCTACTCGTGGACCTTTTCAATCGCGATCGGCGGTTCACGGACGCGGGTGGGTGGGCCTCGACAGCAGCAACGCCGGTAATGTTCCGTTTTGGCAGCGGGAAAGCAGATTTCGTCCGTGTTTGTAGGCCATACGGCGATGATCATAACTCGTGTCGACAGCATCAGATGGAAACGATCGATAGCGCGTCCGGGTCGCGGAGGGGCGGTGATGAGCCGTGTGTGTCGCGCGGGCGTGTACGCGGTGTATGTGGCTGTGTGTTGGTTGTTGCGTAATGGCGTTTTTTGTTGGTGTGAGGGTTGTGGTTTGGTATTGGTGGTCAATTGGCCGAGCGGTCTAAGGCGCCAGTTTAAGGCACTGGTCCGAAAGGGCGTGGGTTCGAATCCCACATTGGCCAACTTCTTCTTTCTTTTATCACGCTGCTGCTGTTTCTGGCGCCGCGACTCCTTTCGCAGCCTGTGCTGGACCGGCTGGTAGTTCCACTCAACCGTTCGGACGCCCCAAAACGGCACGGGTTCGAGTCCGTCTCGGGCTGCACTTGCTCGCCTCGAAAGAACCAACCTTTATCAAATAGATCGTTCTCGTCTCGGACGCGTTGCAGCGAGTCTGCTGGCTTGTCAGGTGGGCATCGGGTCGCTGCAGGTTGTGCGGGAGTGTAGCCAGCTGTCCGATTGCCTTGGCATCATCGTAGCCGAGCCTCCGAGTCAGCTAACTCTTGGCCATCCGCCGAGACCAACTTCTAGCTACTCGTGGACCTTTTCAATCGCGATCGGCGGTTCACGGACGCGGGTGGGTGGGCCTCGACAGCAGCAACGCCGGTAATGTTCCGTTTTGGCAGCGGGAAAGCAGATTTCGTCCGTGTTTGTAGGTCATACGGCGATGATCATAACTCGTGTCGACAGCATCAGATGGAAACGATCGATAGCGCGTCCGGGTCGCGGAGGGGCGGTGATGAGCCGTGTGTGTCGCGCGGGCGTGTACGCGGTGTATGTGGCTGTGTGTTGGTTGTTGCGTAATGGCGTTTTTTGTTGGTGTGAGGGTTGTGGTTTGGTATTGGTGGTCAATTGGCCGAGCGGTCTAAGGCGCCAGTTTAAGGCACTGGTCCGAAAGGGCGTGGGTTCGAATCCCACATTGGCCAACTTCTTCTTTCTTTTATCACGCTGCTGCTGTTTCTGGCGCCGCGACTCCTTTCGCAGCCTGTGCTGGACCGGCTGGTAGTTCCACTCAACCGTTCGGACGCCCCAAAACGGCACGGGTTCGAGTCCGTCTCGGGCTGCACTTGCTCGCCTCGAAAGAACCAAC
Organism: Phytophthora crassamura; assembly: GCA_033557995.1. Classification (NCBI taxonomy): domain Eukaryota; phylum Oomycota; class Peronosporomycetes; order Peronosporales; family Peronosporaceae; genus Phytophthora; species Phytophthora crassamura. The sequence goes on from JAUCED010000021.1 coordinate 72,237, forward strand.
CTTTGTCAAATAGATCGTTCTCGTCTCGGACGCGTTGCAGCGAGTCTGCTGGCTTGTCAGGTGGGCATCGGGTCGCTGCAGGTTGTGCGGGAGTGTAGCCAGCTGTCCGATTGCCTTGGCATCATCGTAGCCGAGCCTCCGAGTCAGTTAGCGCTTGGCCATCCGCCGAGGCCAACTTCTAGCTACTCGTGGACCTTTTCAATCGCGATCGGCGGTTCACGGACGCGGGTGGGTGGGCCTCGACAGCAGCAACGCCGGTAATGTTCCGTTTTGGCAGCGGGAAAGCAGATTTCGTCCGTGTTTGTAGGCCATACGGCGATGATCATAACTCGTGTCGACAGCATCAGATGGAAACGATCGATAGCGCGTCCGGGTCGCGGAGGGGCGGTGATGAGCCGTGTGTGTCGCGCGGGCGTGTACGCGGTGTATGTGGCTGTGTGTTGGTTGTTGCGTAATGGCGTTTTTTGTTGGTGTGAGGGTTGTGGTTTGGTATTGGTGGTCAATTGGCCGAGCGGTCTAAGGCGCCAGTTTAAGGCACTGGTCCGAAAGGGCGTGGGTTCGAATCCCACATTGGCCAACTTCTTCTTTCTTTTATCACGCTGCTGCTGTTTCTGGCGCCGCGACTCCTTTCGCAGCCTGTGCTGGACCGGCTGGTAGTTCCACTCAACCGTTCGGACGCCCCAAAACGGCACGGGTTCGAGTCCGTCTCGGGCTGCACTTGCTCGCCTCGAAAGAACCAACCTTTGTCAAATAGATCGTTCTCGTCTCGGACGCGTTGCAGCGAGTCTGCTGGCTTGTCAGGTGGGCATCGGGTCGCTGCAGGTTGTGCGGGAGTGGGAGCCAGCTGTCCGATTGCCTTGGCATCATCGTAGCCGAGCCTCCGGGTCAGCTAACTCTTGGCCATCCGCCGAGACCAACTTCTAGCTACTCGTGGACCTTTTCAATCGCGATCGGCGGTTCACGGACGCGGGTGGGTGGGCCTCGACAGCAGCAACGCCGGTAATGTTCCGTTTTGGCAGCGGGAAAGCAGATTTCGTCCGTGTTTGTAGGCCATACGGCGATGATCATAACTCGTGTCGACAGCATCAGATGGAAACGATCGATAGCGCGTCCGGGTCGCGGAGGGGCGGTGGTGCGCCGTGTGTGTCGCGCGGGCGTGTACGCGGTGTATGTGGCTGTGTGTTGGTTGTTGCGTAATGGCGTTTTTTGTTGGTGTGAGGGTTGTGGTTTGGTATTGGTGGTCAATTGGCCGAGCGGTCTAAGGCGCCAGTTTAAGGCACTGGTCCGAAAGGGCGTGGGTTTGAATCCCACATTGGCCAACTTCTTCTTTCTTTTATCACGCTGCTGCTGTTTCTGGCGCCGCGACTCCTTTCGCAGCCTGTGCTGGACCGGCTGGTAGTTCCACTCAACCGTTCGGACGCCCCAAAACGGCACGGGTTCGAGTCCGTCTCGGGCTGCACTTGCTCGCCTCGAAAGAACCAACCTTTGTCAAATAGATCGTTCTCGTCTCGGACGCGTTGCAGCGAGTCTGCTGGCTTGTCAGGTGGGCATCGGGTCGCTGCAGGTTGTGCGGGAGTGTAGCCAGCTGTCCGATTGCCTTGGCATCATCGTAGCCGAGCCTCCGAGTCAGCTAACTCTTGGCCATCCGCCGAGGCCAACTTCTAGCTACTCGTGGACCTTTTCAATCGCGATCGGCGGTTCACGGACGCGGGTGGGTGGGCCTCGACAGCGGCAACGCCGGTAATGTTCCGTTTTGGCAGCGGGAAAGCAGATTTCGTCCGTGTTTGTAGGCCATACGGCGATGATCATAACTCGTGTCGACAGCATCAGATGGAAACGATCGATAGCGCGTCCGGGTCGCGGAGGGGCGGTGGTGCGCCGTGTGTGTCGCGCGGGCGTGTACGCGGTGTATGTGGCTGTGTGTTGGTTGTTGCGTAATGGCGTTTTTTGTTGGTGTGAGGGTTGTGGTTTGGTATTGGTGGTCAATTGGCCGAGCGGTCTAAGGCGCCAGTTTAAGGCACTGGTCCGAAAGGGCGTGGGTTTGAATCCCACATTGGCCAACTTCTTCTTTCTTTTATCACGCTGCTGCTGTTTCTGGCGCCGCGACTCCTTTCGCAGCCTGTGCTGGACCGGCTGGTAGTTCCACTCAACCGTTCGGACGCCCCAAAACGGCACGGGTTCGAGTCCGTCTCGGGCTGCACTTGCTCGCCTCGAAAGAACCAACCTTTGTCAAATAGATCGTTCTCGTCTCGGACGCGTTGCAGCGAGTCTGCTGGCTTGTCAGGTGGGCATCGGGTCGCTGCAGGTTGTGCGGGAGTGTAGCCAGCTGTCCGATTGCCTTGGCATCATCGTAGCCGAGCCTCCGAGTCAGCTAACTCTTGGCCATCCGCCGAGGCCAACTTCTAGCTACTCGTGGACCTTTTCAATCGCGATCGGCGGTTCACGGACGCGGGTGGGTGGGCCTCGACAGCGGCAACGCCGGTAATGTTCCGTTTTGGCAGCGGGAAAGCAGATTTCGTCCGTGTTTGTAGGCCATACGGCGATGATCATAACTCGTGTCGACAGCATCAGATGGAAACGATCGATAGCGCGTCCGGGTCGCGGAGGGGCGGTGGTGAGCCGTGTGTGTCGCGCGGGCGTGTACGCGGTGTATGTGGCTGTGTGTTGGTTGTTGCGTGATGGCGTTTTTTGTTGGTGTGAGGGTTGTGGTTTGGTATTGGTGGTCAATTGGCCGAGCGGTCTAAGGCGCCAGTTTAAGGCACTGGTCCGAAAGGGCGTGGGTTCGAATCCCACATTGGCCAACTTCTTCTTTCTTTTATCACGCTGCTGCTGTTTCTGGCGCCGCGACTCCTTTCGCAGCCTGTGCTGGACCGGCTGGTAGTTCCACTCAACCGTTCGGACGCCCCAAAACGGCACGGGTTCGAGTCCGTCTCGGGCTGCACTTGCTCGCCTCGAAAGAACCAACCTTTGTCAAATAGATCGTTCTCGTCTCGGACGCGTTGCAGCGAGTCTGCTGGCTTGTCAGGTGGGCATCGGGTCGCTGCAGGTTGTGCGGGAGTGTAGCCAGCTGTCCGATTGCCTTGGCATCATCGTAGCCGAGCCTCCGAGTCAGCTAACTCTTGGCCATCCGCCGAGGCCAACTTCTAGCTACTCGTGGACCTTTTCAATCGCGATCGGCGGTTCACGGACGCGGGTGGGTGGGCCTCGACAGCAGCAACGCCGGTAATGTTCCGTTTTGGCAGCGGGAAAGCAGATTTCGTCCGTGTTTGTAGGCCATACGGCGATGATCATAACTCGTGTCGACAGCATCAGATGGAAACGATCGATAGCGCGTCCGGGTCGCGGAGGGGCGGTGGTGAGCCGTGTGTGTCGCGCGGGCGTGTACGCGGTGTATGTGGCTGTGTGTTGGTTGTTGCGTAATGGCGTTTTTTGTTGGTGTGAGGGTTGTGGTTTGGTATTGGTGGTCAATTGGCCGAGCGGTCTAAGGCGCCAGTTTAAGGCACTGGTCCGAAAGGGCGTGGGTTCGAATCCCACATTGGCCAACTTCTTCTTTCTTTTATCACGCTGCTGCTGTTTCTGGCGCCGCGACTCCTTTCGCAGCCTGTGCTGGACCGGCTGGTAGTTCCACTCAACCGTTCGGACGCCCCAAAACGGCACGGGTTCGAGTCCGTCTCGGGCTGCACTTGCTCGCCTCGAAAGAACCAACCTTTATCAAATAGATCGTTCTCGTCTCGGACGCGTTGCAGCGAGTCTGCTGGCTTGTCAGGTGGGCATCGGGTCGCTGCAGGTTGTGCGGGAGTGGGAACCAGCTGTCCGATTGCCTTGGCATCATCGTAGCCGAGCCTCCGAGTCAGCTAACTCTTGGCCATCCGCCGAGACCAACTTCTAGCTACTCGTGGACCTTTTCAATCGCGATCGGCGGTTCACGGACGCGGGTGGGTGGGCCTCGACAGCAGCAACGCCGGTAATGTTCCGTTTTGGCAGCGGGAAAGCAGATTTCGTCCGTGTTTGTAGGCCATACGGCGATGATCATAACTCGTGTCGACAGCATCAGATGGAAACGATCGATAGCGCGTCCGGGTCGCGGAGGGGCGGTGGTGAGCCGTGTGTGTCGCGCGGGCGTGTACGCGGTGTATGTGGCTGTGTTGGTTGTTGCGTAATGGCGTTTTTTGTTGGTGTGAGGGTTGTGGTTTGGTATTGGTGGTCAATTGGCCGAGCGGTCTAAGGCGCCAGTTTAAGGCACTGGTCCGAAAGGGCGTGGGTTCGAATCCCACATTGGCCAACTTCTTCTTTCTTTTATCACGCTGCTGCTGTTTCTGGCGCCGCGACTCCTTTCGCAGCCTGTGCTGGACCGGCTGGTAGTTCCACTCAACCGTTCGGACGCCCCAAAACGGCACGGGTTCGAGTCCGTCTCGGGCTGCACTTGCTCGCCTCGAAAGAACCAACCTTTGTCAAATAGATCGTTCTCGTCTCGGACGCGTTGCAGCGAGTCTGCTGGCTTGTCAGGTGGGCATCGGGTCGCTGCAGGTTGTGCGGGAGTGTAGCCAGCTGTCCGATTGCCTTGGCATCATCGTAGCCGAGCCTCCGAGTCAGTTAGCGCTTGGCCATCCGCCGAGGCCAACTTCTAGCTACTCGTGGACCTTTTCAATCGCGATCGGCGGTTCACGGACGCGGGTGGGTGGGCCTCGACAGCGGCAACGCCGGTAATGTTCCGTTTTGGCAGCGGGAAAGCAGATTTCGTCCGTGTTTGTAGGCCATACGGCGATGATCATAACTCGTGTCGACAGCATCAGATGGAAACGATCGATAGCGCGTCCGGGTCGCGGAGGGGCGGTGGTGAGCCGTGTGTGTCGCGCGGGCGTGTACGCGGTGTATGTGGCTGTGTTGGTTGTTGCGTGATGGCGTTTTTTGTTGGTGTGAGGGTTGTGGTTTGGTATTGGTGGTCAATTGGCCGAGCGGTCTAAGGCGCCAGTTTAAGGCACTGGTCCGAAAGGGCGTGGGTTCGAATCCCACATTGGCCAACTTCTTCTTTCTTTTATCACGCTGCTGCTGTTTCTGGCGCCGCGACTCCTTTCGCAGCCTGTGCTGGACCGGCTGGTAGTTCCACTCAACCGTTCGGACGCCCCAAAACGGCACGGGTTCGAGTCCGTCTCGGGCTGCACTTGCTCGCCTCGAAAGAACCAACCTTTGTCAAATAGATCGTTCTCGTCTCGGACGCGTTGCAGCGAGTCTGCTGGCTTGTCAGGTGGGCATCGGGTCGCTGCAGGTTGTGCGGGAGTGTAGCCAGCTGTCCGATTGCCTTGGCATCATCGTAGCCGAGCCTCCGAGTCAGTTAGCGCTTGGCCATCCGCCGAGGCCAACTTCTAGCTACTCGTGGACCTTTTCAATCGCGATCGGCGGTTCACGGACGCGGGTGGGTGGGCCTCGACAGCGGCAACGCCGGTAATGTTCCGTTTTGGCAGCGGGAAAGCAGATTTCGTCCGTGTTTGTAGGCCATACGGCGATGATCATAACTCGTGTCGACAGCATCAGATGGAAACGATCGATAGCGCGTCCGGGTCGCGGAGGGGCGGTGGTGAGCCGTGTGTGTCGCGCGGGCGTGTACGCGGTGTATGTGGCTGTGTTGGTTGTTGCGTAATGGCGTTTTTTGTTGGTGTGAGGGTTGTGGTTTGGTATTGGTGGTCAATTGGCCGAGCGGTCTAAGGCGCCAGTTTAAGGCACTGGTCCGAAAGGGCGTGGGTTCGAATCCCACATTGGCCAACTTCTTCTTTCTTTTATCACGCTGCTGCTGTTTCTGGCGCCGCGACTCCTTTCGCAGCCTGTGCTGGACCGGCTGGTAGTTCCACTCAACCGTTCGGACGCCCCAAAACGGCACGGGTTCGAGTCCGTCTCGGGCTGCACTTGCTCGCCTCGAAAGAACCAACCTTTGTCAAATAGATCGTTCTCGTCTCGGACGCGTTGCAGCGAGTCTGCTGGCTTGTCAGGTGGGCATCGGGTCGCTGCAGGTTGTGCGGGAGTGTAGCCAGCTGTCCGATTGCCTTGGCATCATCGTAGCCGAGCCTCCGAGTCAGTTAGCGCTTGGCCATCCGCCGAGGCCAACTTCTAGCTACTCGTGGACCTTTTCAATCGCGATCGGCGGTTCACGGACGCGGGTGGGTGGGCCTCGACAGCGGCAACGCCGGTAATGTTCCGTTTTGGCAGCGGGAAAGCAGATTTCGTCCGTGTTTGTAGGCCATACGGCGATGATCATAACTCGTGTCGACAGCATCAGATGGAAACGATCGATAGCGCGTCCGGGTCGCGGAGGGGCGGTGGTGAGCCGTGTGTGTCGCGCGGGCGTGTACGCGGTGTATGTGGCTGTGTGTTGGTTGTTGCGTGATGGCGTTTTTTGTTGGTGTGAGGGTTGTGGTTTGGTATTGGTGGTCAATTGGCCGAGCGGTCTAAGGCGCCAGTTTAAGGCACTGGTCCGAAAGGGCGTGGGTTCGAATCCCACATTGGCCAACTTCTTCTTTCTTTTATCACGCTGCTGCTGTTTCTGGCGCCGCGACTCCTTTCGCAGCCTGTGCTGGACCGGCTGGTAGTTCCACTCAACCGTTCGGACGCCCCAAAACGGCACGGGTTCGAGTCCGTCTCGGGCTGCACTTGCTCGCCTCGAAAGAACCAACCTTTGTCAAATAGATCGTTCTCGTCTCGGACGCGTTGCAGCGAGTCTGCTGGCTTGTCAGGTGGGCATCGGGTCGCTGCAGGTTGTGCGGGAGTGTAGCCAGCTGTCCGATTGCCTTGGCATCATCGTAGCCGAGCCTCCGAGTCAGTTAGCGCTTGGCCATCCGCCGAGGCCAACTTCTAGCTACTCGTGGACCTTTTCAATCGCGATCGGCGGTTCACGGACGCGGGTGGGTGGGCCTCGACAGCGGCAACGCCGGTAATGTTCCGTTTTGGCAGCGGGAAAGCAGATTTCGTCCGTGTTTGTAGGCCATACGGCGATGATCATAACTCGTGTCGACAGCATCAGATGGAAACGATCGATAGCGCGTCCGGGTCGCGGAGGGGCGGTGGTGAGCCGTGTGTGTCGCGCGGGCGTGTACGCGGTGTATGTGGCTGTGTGTTGGTTGTTGCGTGATGGCGTTTTTTGTTGGTGTGAGGGTTGTGGTTTGGTATTGGTGGTCAATTGGCCGAGCGGTCTAAGGCGCCAGTTTAAGGCACTGGTCCGAAAGGGCGTGGGTTCGAATCCCACATTGGCCAACTTCTTCTTTCTTTTATCACGCTGCTGCTGTTTCTGGCGCCGCGACTCCTTTCGCAGCCTGTGCTGGACCGGCTGGTAGTTCCACTCAACCGTTCGGACGCCCCAAAACGGCACGGGTTCGAGTCCGTCTCGGGCTGCACTTGCTCGCCTCGAAAGAACCAACCTTTGTCAAATAGATCGTTCTCGTCTCGGACGCGTTGCAGCGAGTCTGCTGGCTTGTCAGGTGGGCATCGGGTCGCTGCAGGTTGTGCGGGAGTGTAGCCAGCTGTCCGATTGCCTTGGCATCATCGTAGCCGAGCCTCCGAGTCAGTTAGCGCTTGGCCATCCGCCGAGGCCAACTTCTAGCTACTCGTGGACCTTTTCAATCGCGATCGGCGGTTCACGGACGCGGGTGGGTGGGCCTCGACAGCAGCAACGCCGGTAATGTTCCGTTTTGGCAGCGGGAAAGCAGATTTCGTCCGTGTTTGTAGGCCATACGGCGATGATCATAACTCGTGTCGACAGCATCAGATGGAAACGATCGATAGCGCGTCCGGGTCGCGGAGGGGCGGTGATGAGCCGTGTGTGTCGCGCGGGCGTGTACGCGGTGTATGTGGCTGTGTGTTGGTTGTTGCGTAATGGCGTTTTTTGTTGGTGTGAGGGTTGTGGTTTGGTATTGGTGGTCAATTGGCCGAGCGGTCTAAGGCGCCAGTTTAAGGCACTGGTCCGAAAGGGCGTGGGTTCGAATCCCACATTGGCCAACTTCTTCTTTCTTTTATCACGCTGCTGCTGTTTCTGGCGCCGCGACTCCTTTCGCAGCCTGTGCTGGACCGGCTGGTAGTTCCACTCAACCGTTCGGACGCCCCAAAACGGCACGGGTTCGAGTCCGTCTCGGGCTGCACTTGCTCGCCTCGAAAGAACCAACCTTTATCAAATAGATCGTTCTCGTCTCGGACGCGTTGCAGCGAGTCTGCTGGCTTGTCAGGTGGGCATCGGGTCGCTGCAGGTTGTGCGGGAGTGTAGCCAGCTGTCCGATTGCCTTGGCATCATCGTAGCCGAGCCTCCGAGTCAGCTAACTCTTGGCCATCCGCCGAGGCCAACTTCTAGCTACTCGTGGACCTTTTCAATCGCGATCGGCGGTTCACGGACGCGGGTGGGTGGGCCTCGACAGCAGCAACGCCGGTAATGTTCCGTTTTGGCAGCGGGAAAGCAGATTTCGTCCGTGTTTGTAGGCCATACGGCGATGATCATAACTCGTGTCGACAGCATCAGATGGAAACGATCGATAGCGCGTCCGGGTCGCGGAGGGGCGGTGGTGAGCCGTGTGTGTCGCGCGGGCGTGTACGCGGTGTATGTGGCTGTGTGTTGGTTGTTGCGTAATGGCGTTTTTTGTTGGTGTGAGGGTTGTGGTTTGGTATTGGTGGTCAATTGGCCGAGCGGTCTAAGGCGCCAGTTTAAGGCACTGGTCCGAAAGGGCGTGGGTTCGAATCCCACATTGGCCAACTTCTTCTTTCTTTTATCACGCTGCTGCTGTTTCTGGCGCCGCGACTCCTTTCGCAGCCTGTGCTGGACCGGCTGGTAGTTCCACTCAACCGTTCGGACGCCCCAAAACGGCACGGGTTCGAGTCCGTCTCGGGCTGCACTTGCTCGCCTCGAAAGAACCAACCTTTGTCAAATAGATCGTTCTCGTCTCGGACGCGTTGCAGCGAGTCTGCTGGCTTGTCAGGTGGGCATCGGGTCGCTGCAGGTTGTGCGGGAGTGTAGCCAGCTGTCCGATTGCCTTGGCATCATCGTAGCCGAGCCTCCGAGTCAGCTAACTCTTGGCCATCCGCCGAGGCCAACTTCTAGCTACTCGTGGACCTTTTCAATCGCGATCGGCGGTTCACGGACGCGGGTGGGTGGGCCTCGACAGCGGCAACGCCGGTAATGTTCCGTTTTGGCAGCGGGAAAGCAGATTTCGTCCGTGTTTGTAGGCCATACGGCGATGATCATAACTCGTGTCGACAGCATCAGATGGAAACGATCGATAGCGCGTCCGGGTCGCGGAGGGGCGGTGGTGAGCCGTGTGTGTCGCGCGGGCGTGTACGCGGTGTATGTGGCTGTGTGTTGGTTGTTGCGTAATGGCGTTTTTTGTTGGTGTGAGGGTTGTGGTTTGGTATTGGTGGTCAATTGGCCGAGCGGTCTAAGGCGCCAGTTTAAGGCACTGGTCCGAAAGGGCGTGGGTTCGAATCCCACATTGGCCAACTTCTTCTTTCTTTTATCACGCTGCTGCTGTTTCTGGCGCCGCGACTCCTTTCGCAGCCTGTGCTGGACCGGCTGGTAGTTCCACTCAACCGTTCGGACGCCCCAAAACGGCACGGGTTCGAGTCCGTCTCGGGCTGCACTTGCTCGCCTCGAAAGAACCAACCTTTATCAAATAGATCGTTCTCGTCTCGGACGCGTTGCAGCGAGTCTGCTGGCTTGTCAGGTGGGCATCGGGTCGCTGCAGGTTGTGCGGGAGTGTAGCCAGCTGTCCGATTGCCTTGGCATCATCGTAGCCGAGCCTCCGAGTCAGCTAACTCTTGGCCATCCGCCGAGGCCAACTTCTAGCTACTCGTGGACCTTTTCAATCGCGATCGGCGGTTCACGGACGCGGGTGGGTGGGCCTCGACAGCAGCAACGCCGGTAATGTTCCGTTTTGGCAGCGGGAAAGCAGATTTCGTCCGTGTTTGTAGGCCATACGGCGATGATCATAACTCGTGTCGACAGCATCAGATGGAAACGATCGATAGCGCGTCCGGGTCGCGGAGGGGCGGTGGTGAGCCGTGTGTGTCGCGCGGGCGTGTACGCGGTGTGTGTTGGTTGTTGCGTAATGGCTTTTTTGTTGGTGTGAGGGTTGTGGTTTGGTATTGGTGGTCAATTGGCCGAGCGGTCTAAGGCGCCAGTTTAAGGCACTGGTCCGAAAGGGCGTGGGTTCGAATCCCACATTGGCCAACTTCTTCTTTCTTTTATCACGCTGCTGCTGTTTCTGGCGCCGCGACTCCTTTCGCAGCCTGTGCTGGACCGGCTGGTAGTTCCACTCAACCGTTCGGACGCCCCAAAACGGCACGGGTTCGAGTCCGTCTCGGGCTGCACTTGCTCGCCTCGAAAGAACCAACCTTTATCAAATAGATCGTTCTCGTCTCGGACGCGTTGCAGCGAGTCTGCTGGCTTGTCAGGTGGGCATCGGGTCGCTGCAGGTTGTGCGGGAGTGTAGCCAGCTGTCCGATTGCCTTGGCATCATCGTAGCCGAGCCTCCGAGTCAGCTAACTCTTGGCCATCCGCCGAGGCCAACTTCTAGCTACTCGTGGACCTTTTCAATCGCGATCGGCGGTTCACGGACGCGGGTGGGTGGGCCTCGACAGCAGCAACGCCGGTAATGTTCCGTTTTGGCAGCGGGAAAGCAGATTTCGTCCGTGTTTGTAGGCCATACGGCGATGATCATAACTCGTGTCGACAGCATCAGATGGAAACGATCGATAGCGCGTCCGGGTCGCGGAGGGGCGGTGGTGAGCCGTGTGTGTCGCGCGGGCGTGTACGCGGTGTATGTGGCTGTGTGTTGGTTGTTGCGTAATGGCGTTTTTTGTTGGTGTGAGGGTTGTGGTTTGGTACTGGTGGTCAATTGGCCGAGCGGTCTAAGGCGCCAGTTTAAGGCACTGGTCCGAAAGGGCGTGGGTTCGAATCCCACATTGGCCAACTTCTTCTTTCTTTTATCACGCTGCTGCTGTTTCTGGCGCCGCGACTCCTTTCGCAGCCTGTGCTGGACCGGCTGGTAGTTCCACTCAACCGTTCGGACGCCCCAAAACGGCACGGGTTCGAGTCCGTCTCGGGCTGCACTTGCTCGCCTCGAAAGAACCAACCTTTATCAAATAGATCGTTCTCGTCTCGGACGCGTTGCAGCGAGTCTGCTGGCTTGTCAGGTGGGCATCGGGTCGCTGCAGGTTGTGCGGGAGTGTAGCCAGCTGTCCGATTGCCTTGGCATCATCGTAGCCGAGCCTCCGAGTCAGCTAACTCTTGGCCATCCGCCGAGGCCAACTTCTAGCTACTCGTGGACCTTTTCAATCGCGATCGGCGGTTCACGGACGCGGGTGGGTGGGCCTCGACAGCAGCAACGCCGGTAATGTTCCGTTTTGGCAGCGGGAAAGCAGATTTCGTCCGTGTTTGTAGGCCATACGGCGATGATCATAACTCGTGTCGACAGCATCAGATGGAAACGATCGATAGCGCGTCCGGGTCGCGGAGGGGCGGTGGTGAGCCGTGTGTGTCGCGCGGGCGTGTACGCGGTGTATGTGGCTGTGTGTTGGTTGTTGCGTAATGGCGTTTTTTGTTGGTGTGAGGGTTGTGGTTTGGTATTGGTGGTCAATTGGCCGAGCGGTCTAAGGCGCCAGTTTAAGGCACTGGTCCGAAAGGGCGTGGGTTCGAATCCCACATTGGCCAACTTCTTCTTTCTTTTATCACGCTGCTGCTGTTTCTGGCGCCGCGACTCCTTTCGCAGCCTGTGCTGGACCGGCTGGTAGTTCCACTCAACCGTTCGGACGCCCCAAAACGGCACGGGTTCGAGTCCGTCTCGGGCTGCACTTGCTCGCCTCGAAAGAACCAACCTTTGTCAAATAGATCGTTCTCGTCTCGGACGCGTTGCAGCGAGTCTGCTGGCTTGTCAGGTGGGCATCGGGTCGCTGCAGGTTGTGCGGGAGTGTAGCCAGCTGTCCGATTGCCTTGGCATCATCGTAGCCGAGCCTCCGAGTCAGCTAACTCTTGGCCATCCGCCGAGGCCAACTTCTAGCTACTCGTGGACCTTTTCAATCGCGATCGGCGGTTCACGGACGCGGGTGGGTGGGCCTCGACAGCAGCAACGCCGGTAATGTTCCGTTTTGGCAGCGGGAAAGCAGATTTCGTCCGTGTTTGTAGGCCATACGGCGATGATCATAACTCGTGTCGACAGCATCAGATGGAAACGATCGATAGCGCGTCCGGGTCGCGGAGGGGCGGTGGTGAGCCGTGTGTGTCGCGCGGGCGTGTACGCGGTGTATGTGGCTGTGTGTTGGTTGTTGCGTAATGGCGTTTTTTGTTGGTGTGAGGGTTGTGGTTTGGTATTGGTGGTCAATTGGCCGAGCGGTCTAAGGCGCCAGTTTAAGGCACTGGTCCGAAAGGGCGTGGGTTCGAATCCCACATTGGCCAACTTCTTCTTTCTTTTATCACGCTGCTGCTGTTTCTGGCGCTGCGACTCCTTTCGCAGCCTGTGCTGGACCGGCTGGTAGTTCCACTCAACCGTTCGGACGCCCCAAAACGGCACGGGTTCGAGTCCGTCTCGGGCTGCACTTGCTCGCCTCGAAAGAACCAACCTTTGTCAAATAGATCGTTCTCGTCTCGGACGCGTTGCAGCGAGTCTGCTGGCTTGTCAGGTGGGCATCGGGTCGCTGCAGGTTGTGCGGGAGTGTAGCCAGCTGTCCGATTGCCTTGGCATCATCGTAGCCGAGCCTCCGAGTCAGCTAACTCTTGGCCATCCGCCGAGGCCAACTTCTAGCTACTCGTGGACCTTTTCAATCGCGATCGGCGGTTCACGGACGCGGGTGGGTGGGCCTCGACAGCAGCAACGCCGGTAATGTTCCGTTTTGGCAGCGGGAAAGCAGATTTCGTCCGTGTTTGTAGGCCATACGGCGATGATCATAACTCGTGTCGACAGCATCAGATGGAAACGATCGATAGCGCGTCCGGGTCGCGGAGGGGCGGTGGTGAGCCGTGTGTGTCGCGCGGGCGTGTACGCGGTGTATGTGGCTGTGTGTTGGTTGTTGCGTAATGGCGTTTTTTGTTGGTGTGAGGGTTGTGGTTTGGTATTGGTGGTCAATTGGCCGAGCGGTCTAAGGCGCCAGTTTAAGGCACTGGTCCGAAAGGGCGTGGGTTCGAATCCCACATTGGCCAACTTCTTCTTTCTTTTATCACGCTGCTGCTGTTTCTGGCGCTGCGACTCCTTTCGCAGCCTGTGCTGGACCGGCTGGTAGTTCCACTCAACCGTTCGGACGCCCCAAAACGGCACGGGTTCGAGTCCGTCTCGGGCTGCACTTGCTCGCCTCGAAAGAACCAACCTTTGTCAAATAGATCGTTCTCGTCTCGGACGCGTTGCAGCGAGTCTGCTGGCTTGTCAGGTGGGCATCGGGTCGCTGCAGGTTGTGCGGGAGTGTAGCCAGCTGTCCGATTGCCTTGGCATCATCGTAGCCGAGCCTCCGAGTCAGTTAGCGCTTGGCCATCCGCCGAGGCCAACTTCTAGCTACTCGTGGACCTTTTCAATCGCGATCGGCGGTTCACGGACGCGGGTGGGTGAGCCTCGACAGCGGCAACGCCGGTAATGTTCCGTTTTGGCAGCGGGAAAGCAGATTTCGTCCGTGTTTGTAGGCCATACGGCGATGATCATAACTCGTGTCGACAGCATCAGATGGAAACGATCGATAGCGCGTCCGGGTCGCGGAGGGGCGGTGGTGAGCCGTGTGTGTCGCGCGGGCGTGTACGCGGTGTATGTGGCTGTGTGTTGGTTGTTGCGTAATGGCGTTTTTTGTTGGTGTGAGGGTTGTGGTTTGGTATTGGTGGTCAATTGGCCGAGCGGTCTAAGGCGCCAGTTTAAGGCACTGGTCCGAAAGGGCGTGGGTTCGAATCCCACATTGGCCAACTTCTTCTTTCTTTTATCACGCTGCTGCTGTTTCTGGCGCCGCGACTCCTTTCGCAGCCTGTGCTGGACCGGCTGGTAGTTCCACTCAACCGTTCGGACGCCCCAAAACGGCACGGGTTCGAGTCCGTCTCGGGCTGCACTTGCTCGCCTCGAAAGAACCAACCTTTGTCAAATAGATCGTTCTCGTCTCGGACGCGTTGCAGCGAGTCTGCTGGCTTGTCAGGTGGGCATCGGGTCGCTGCAGGTTGTGCGGGAGTGTAGCCAGCTGTCCGATTGCCTTGGCATCATCGTAGCCGAGCCTCCGAGTCAGCTAACTCTTGGCCATCCGCCGAGACCAACTTCTAGCTACTCGTGGACCTTTTCAATCGCGATCGGCGGTTCACGGACGCGGGTGGGTGGGCCTCGACAGCAGCAACGCCGGTAATGTTCCGTTTTGGCAGCGGGAAAGCAGATTTCGTCCGTGTTTGTAGGCCATACGGCGATGATCATAACTCGTGTCGACAGCATCAGATGGAAACGATCGATAGCGCGTCCGGGTCGCGGAGGGGCGGTGGTGAGCCGTGTGTGTCGCGCGGGCGTGTACGCGGTGTATGTGGCTGTGTTGGTTGTTGCGTGATGGCGTTTTTTGTTGGTGTGAGGGTTGTGGTTTGGTATTGGTGGTCAATTGGCCGAGCGGTCTAAGGCGCCAGTTTAAGGCACTGGTCCGAAAGGGCGTGGGTTCGAATCCCACATTGGCCAACTTCTTCTTTCTTTTATCACGCTGCTGCTGTTTCTGGCGCCGCGACTCCTTTCGCAGCCTGTGCTGGACCGGCTGGTAGTTCCACTCAACCGTTCGGACGCCCCAAAACGGCACGGGTTCGAGTCCGTCTCGGGCTGCACTTGCTCGCCTCGAAAGAACCAACCTTTGTCAAATAGATCGTTCTCGTCTCGGACGCGTTGCAGCGAGTCTGCTGGCTTGTCAGGTGGGCATCGGGTCGCTGCAGGTTGTGCGGGAGTGTAGCCAGCTGTCCGATTGCCTTGGCATCATCGTAGCCGAGCCTCCGAGTCAGTTAGCGCTTGGCCATCCGCCGAGGCCAACTTCTAGCTACTCGTGGACCTTTTCAATCGCGATCGGCGGTTCACGGACGCGGGTGGGTGGGCCTCGACAGCGGCAACGCCGGTAATGTTCCGTTTTGGCAGCGGGAAAGCAGATTTCGTCCGTGTTTGTAGGCCATACGGCGATGATCATAACTCGTGTCGACAGCATCAGATGGAAACGATCGATAGCGCGTCCGGGTCGCGGAGGGGCGGTGGTGAGCCGTGTGTGTCGCGCGGGCGTGTACGCGGTGTATGTGGCTGTGTGTTGGTTGTTGCGTGATGGCGTTTTTTGTTGGTGTGAG
This sequence comes from Phytophthora crassamura, assembly GCA_033557995.1. Classification (NCBI taxonomy): domain Eukaryota; phylum Oomycota; class Peronosporomycetes; order Peronosporales; family Peronosporaceae; genus Phytophthora; species Phytophthora crassamura. The sequence continues at coordinate 87,517 of JAUCED010000021.1, forward strand.
GGTTGTGGTTTGGTATTGGTGGTCAATTGGCCGAGCGGTCTAAGGCGCCAGTTTAAGGCACTGGTCCGAAAGGGCGTGGGTTCGAATCCCACATTGGCCAACTTCTTCTTTCTTTTATCACGCTGCTGCTGTTTCTGGCGCCGCGACTCCTTTCGCAGCCTGTGCTGGACCGGCTGGTAGTTCCACTCAACCGTTCGGACGCCCCAAAACGGCACGGGTTCGAGTCCGTCTCGGGCTGCACTTGCTCGCCTCGAAAGAACCAACCTTTGTCAAATAGATCGTTCTCGTCTCGGACGCGTTGCAGCGAGTCTGCTGGCTTGTCAGGTGGGCATCGGGTCGCTGCAGGTTGTGCGGGAGTGTAGCCAGCTGTCCGATTGCCTTGGCATCATCGTAGCCGAGCCTCCGAGTCAGTTAGCGCTTGGCCATCCGCCGAGGCCAACTTCTAGCTACTCGTGGACCTTTTCAATCGCGATCGGCGGTTCACGGACGCGGGTGGGTGGGCCTCGACAGCGGCAACGCCGGTAATGTTCCGTTTTGGCAGCGGGAAAGCAGATTTCGTCCGTGTTTGTAGGCCATACGGCGATGATCATAACTCGTGTCGACAGCATCAGATGGAAACGATCGATAGCGCGTCCGGGTCGCGGAGGGGCGGTGGTGAGCCGTGTGTGTCGCGCGGGCGTGTACGCGGTGTATGTGGCTGTGTGTTGGTTGTTGCGTAATGGCGTTTTTTGTTGGTGTGAGGGTTGTGGTTTGGTATTGGTGGTCAATTGGCCGAGCGGTCTAAGGCGCCAGTTTAAGGCACTGGTCCGAAAGGGCGTGGGTTTGAATCCCACATTGGCCAACTTCTTCTTTCTTTTATCACGCTGCTGCTGTTTCTGGCGCCGCGACTCCTTTCGCAGCCTGTGCTGGACCGGCTGGTAGTTCCACTCAACCGTTCGGACGCCCCAAAACGGCACGGGTTCGAGTCCGTCTCGGGCTGCACTTGCTCGCCTCGAAAGAACCAACCTTTGTCAAATAGATCGTTCTCGTCTCGGACGCGTTGCAGCGAGTCTGCTGGCTTGTCAGGTGGGCATCGGGTCGCTGCAGGTTGTGCGGGAGTGTAGCCAGCTGTCCGATTGCCTTGGCATCATCGTAGCCGAGCCTCCGAGTCAGTTAGCGCTTGGCCATCCGCCGAGGCCAACTTCTAGCTACTCGTGGACCTTTTCAATCGCGATCGGCGGTTCACGGACGCGGGTGGGTGGGCCTCGACAGCGGCAACGCCGGTAATGTTCCGTTTTGGCAGCGGGAAAGCAGATTTCGTCCGTGTTTGTAGGCCATACGGCGATGATCATAACTCGTGTCGACAGCATCAGATGGAAACGATCGATAGCGCGTCCGGGTCGCGGAGGGGCGGTGGTGAGCCGTGTGTGTCGCGCGGGCGTGTACGCGGTGTATGTGGCTGTGTGTTGGTTGTTGCGTAATGGCGTTTTTTGTTGGTGTGAGGGTTGTGGTTTGGTATTGGTGGTCAATTGGCCGAGCGGTCTAAGGCGCCAGTTTAAGGCACTGGCCCGAAAGGGCGTGGGTTTGAATCCCACATTGGCCAACTTCTTCTTTCTTTTATCACGCTGCTGCTGTTTCTGGCGCCGCGACTCCTTTCGCAGCCTGTGCTGGACCGGCTGGTAGTTCCACTCAACCGTTCGGACGCCCCAAAACGGCACGGGTTCGAGTCCGTCTCGGGCTGCACTTGCTCGCCTCGAAAGAACCAACCTTTGTCAAATAGATCGTTCTCGTCTCGGACGCGTTGCAGCGAGTCTGCTGGCTTGTCAGGTGGGCATCGGGTCGCTGCAGGTTGTGCGGGAGTGTAGCCAGCTGTCCGATTGCCTTGGCATCATCGTAGCCGAGCCTCCGAGTCAGCTAACTCTTGGCCATCCGCCGAGGCCAACTTCTAGCTACTCGTGGACCTTTTCAATCGCGATCGGCGGTTCACGGACGCGGGTGGGTGGGCCTCGACAGCGGCAACGCCGGTAATGTTCCGTTTTGGCAGCGGGAAAGCAGATTTCGTCCGTGTTTGTAGGCCATACGGCGATGATCATAACTCGTGTCGACAGCATCAGATGGAAACGATCGATAGCGCGTCCGGGTCGCGGAGGGGCGGTGGTGAGCCGTGTGTGTCGCGCGGGCGTGTACGCGGTGTATGTGGCTGTGTGTTGGTTGTTGCGTAATGGCGTTTTTTGTTGGTGTGAGGGTTGTGGTTTGGTATTGGTGGTCAATTGGCCGAGCGGTCTAAGGCGCCAGTTTAAGGCACTGGTCCGAAAGGGCGTGGGTTCGAATCCCACATTGGCCAACTTCTTCTTTCTTTTATCACGCTGCTGCTGTTTCTGGCGCCGCGACTCCTTTCGCAGCCTGTGCTGGACCGGCTGGTAGTTCCACTCAACCGTTCGGACGCCCCAAAACGGCACGGGTTCGAGTCCGTCTCGGGCTGCACTTGCTCGCCTCGAAAGAACCAACCTTTATCAAATAGATCGTTCTCGTCTCGGACGCGTTGCAGCGAGTCTGCTGGCTTGTCAGGTGGGCATCGGGTCGCTGCAGGTTGTGCGGGAGTGTAGCCAGCTGTCCGATTGCCTTGGCATCATCGTAGCCGAGCCTCCGAGTCAGCTAACTCTTGGCCATCCGCCGAGGCCAACTTCTAGCTACTCGTGGACCTTTTCAATCGCGATCGGCGTTCACGGACGCGGGTGGGTGGGCCTCGACAGCAGCAACGCCGGTAATGTTCCGTTTTGGCAGCGGGAAAGCAGATTTCGTCCGTGTTTGTAGGCCATACGGCGATGATCATAACTCGTGTCGACAGCATCAGATGGAAACGATCGATAGCGCGTCCGGGTCGCGGAGGGGCGGTGGTGAGCCGTGTGTGTCGCGCGGGCGTGTACGCGGTGTATGTGGCTGTGTGTTGGTTGTTGCGTAATGGCGTTTTTTGTTGGTGTGAGGGTTGTGGTTTGGTATTGGTGGTCAATTGGCCGAGCGGTCTAAGGCGCCAGTTTAAGGCACTGGTCCGAAAGGGCGTGGGTTCGAATCCCACATTGGCCAACTTCTTCTTTCTTTTATCACGCTGCTGCTGTTTCTGGCGCCGCGACTCCTTTCGCAGCCTGTGCTGGACCGGCTGGTAGTTCCACTCAACCGTTCGGACGCCCCAAAACGGCACGGGTTCGAGTCCGTCTCGGGCTGCACTTGCTCGCCTCGAAAGAACCAACCTTTATCAAATAGATCGTTCTCGTCTCGGACGCGTTGCAGCGAGTCTGCTGGCTTGTCAGGTGGGCATCGGGTCGCTGCAGGTTGTGCGGGAGTGTAGCCAGCTGTCCGATTGCCTTGGCATCATCGTAGCCGAGCCTCCGAGTCAGTTAGCGCTTGGCCATCCGCCGAGGCCAACTTCTAGCTACTCGTGGACCTTTTCAATCGCGATCGGCGGTTCACGGACGCGGGTGGGTGGGCCTCGACAGCAGCAACGCCGGTAATGTTCCGTTTTGGCAGCGGGAAAGCAGATTTCGTCCGTGTTTGTAGGCCATACGGCGATGATCATAACTCGTGTCGACAGCATCAGATGGAAACGATCGATAGCGCGTCCGGGTCGCGGAGGGGCGGTGGTGAGCCGTGTGTGTCGCGCGGGCGTGTACGCGGTGTATGTGGCTGTGTGTTGGTTGTTGCGTAATGGCGTTTTTTGTTGGTGTGAGGGTTGTGGTTTGGTATTGGTGGTCAATTGGCCGAGCGGTCTAAGGCGCCAGTTTAAGGCACTGGTCCGAAAGGGCGTGGGTTCGAATCCCACATTGGCCAACTTCTTCTTTCTTTTATCACGCTGCTGCTGTTTCTGGCGCCGCGACTCCTTTCGCAGCCTATGCTGGACCGGCTGGTAGTTCCACTCAACCGTTCGGACGCCCCAAAACGGCACGGGTTCGAGTCCGTCTCGGGCTGCACTTGCTCGCCTCGAAAGAACCAACCTTTGTCAAATAGATCGTTCTCGTCTCGGACGCGTTGCAGCGAGTCTGCTGGCTTGTCAGGTGGGCATCGGGTCGCTGCAGGTTGTGCGGGAGTGTAGCCAGCTGTCCGATTGCCTTGGCATCATCGTAGCCGAGCCTCCGAGTCAGTTAGCGCTTGGCCATCCGCCGAGGCCAACTTCTAGCTACTCGTGGACCTTTTCAATCGCGATCGGCGGTTCACGGACGCGGGTGGGTGGGCCTCGACAGCGGCAACGCCGGTAATGTTCCGTTTTGGCAGCGGGAAAGCAGATTTCGTCCGTGTTTGTAGGCCATACGGCGATGATCATAACTCGTGTCGACAGCATCAGATGGAAACGATCGATAGCGCGTCCGGGTCGCGGAGGGGCGGTGGTGAGCCGTGTGTGTCGCGCGGGCGTGTACGCGGTGTATGTGGCTGTGTGTTGGTTGTTGCGTGATGGCGTTTTTTGTTGGTGTGAGGGTTGTGGTTTGGTATTGGTGGTCAATTGGCCGAGCGGTCTAAGGCGCCAGTTTAAGGCACTGGTCCGAAAGGGCGTGGGTTCGAATCCCACATTGGCCAACTTCTTCTTTCTTTTATCACGCTGCTGCTGTTTCTGGCGCTGCGACTCCTTTCGCAGCCTGTGCTGGACCGGCTGGTAGTTCCACTCAACCGTTCGGACGCCCCAAAACGGCACGGGTTCGAGTCCGTCTCGGGCTGCACTTGCTCGCCTCGAAAGAACCAACCTTTGTCAAATAGATCGTTCTCGTCTCGGACGCGTTGCAGCGAGTCTGCTGGCTTGTCAGGTGGGCATCGGGTCGCTGCAGGTTGTGCGGGAGTGTAGCCAGCTGTCCGATTGCCTTGGCATCATCGTAGCCGAGCCTCCGAGTCAGTTAGCGCTTGGCCATCCGCCGAGGCCAACTTCTAGCTACTCGTGGACCTTTTCAATCGCGATCGGCGGTTCACGGACGCGGGTGGGTGGGCCTCGACAGCGGCAACGCCGGTAATGTTCCGTTTTGGCAGCGGGAAAGCAGATTTCGTCCGTGTTTGTAGGCCATACGGCGATGATCATAACTCGTGTCGACAGCATCAGATGGAAACGATCGATAGCGCGTCCGGGTCGCGGAGGGGCGGTGGTGAGCCGTGTGTGTCGCGCGGGCGTGTACGCGGTGTATGTGGCTGTGTGTTGGTTGTTGCGTGATGGCGTTTTTTGTTGGTGTGAGGGTTGTGGTTTGGTATTGGTGGTCAATTGGCCGAGCGGTCTAAGGCGCCAGTTTAAGGCACTGGTCCGAAAGGGCGTGGGTTCGAATCCCACATTGGCCAACTTCTTCTTTCTTTTATCACGCTGCTGCTGTTTCTGGCGCTGCGACTCCTTTCGCAGCCTGTGCTGGACCGGCTGGTAGTTCCACTCAACCGTTCGGACGCCCCAAAACGGCACGGGTTCGAGTCCGTCTCGGGCTGCACTTGCTCGCCTCGAAAGAACCAACCTTTGTCAAATAGATCGTTCTCGTCTCGGACGCGTTGCAGCGAGTCTGCTGGCTTGTCAGGTGGGCATCGGGTCGCTGCAGGTTGTGCGGGAGTGTAGCCAGCTGTCCGATTGCCTTGGCATCATCGTAGCCGAGCCTCCGAGTCAGTTAGCGCTTGGCCATCCGCCGAGGCCAACTTCTAGCTACTCGTGGACCTTTTCAATCGCGATCGGCGGTTCACGGACGCGGGTGGGTGGGCCTCGACAGCGGCAACGCCGGTAATGTTCCGTTTTGGCAGCGGGAAAGCAGATTTCGTCCGTGTTTGTAGGCCATACGGCGATGATCATAACTCGTGTCGACAGCATCAGATGGAAACGATCGATAGCGCGTCCGGGTCGCGGAGGGGCGGTGGTGAGCCGTGTGTGTCGCGCGGGCGTGTACGCGGTGTATGTGGCTGTGTGTTGGTTGTTGCGTGATGGCGTTTTTTGTTGGTGTGAGGGTTGTGGTTTGGTATTGGTGGTCAATTGGCCGAGCGGTCTAAGGCGCCAGTTTAAGGCACTGGTCCGAAAGGGCGTGGGTTCGAATCCCACATTGGCCAACTTCTTCTTTCTTTTATCACGCTGCTGCTGTTTCTGGCGCCGCGACTCCTTTCGCAGCCTGTGCTGGACCGGCTGGTAGTTCCACTCAACCGTTCGGACGCCCCAAAACGGCACGGGTTCGAGTCCGTCTCGGGCTGCACTTGCTCGCCTCGAAAGAACCAACCTTTGTCAAATAGATCGTTCTCGTCTCGGACGCGTTGCAGCGAGTCTGCTGGCTTGTCAGGTGGGCATCGGGTCGCTGCAGGTTGTGCGGGAGTGTAGCCAGCTGTCCGATTGCCTTGGCATCATCGTAGCCGAGCCTCCGAGTCAGCTAACTCTTGGCCATCCGCCGAGGCCAACTTCTAGCTACTCGTGGACCTTTTCAATCGCGATCGGCGGTTCACGGACGCGGGTGGGTGGGCCTCGACAGCAGCAACGCCGGTAATGTTCCGTTTTGGCAGCGGGAAAGCAGATTTCGTCCGTGTTTGTAGGCCATACGGCGATGATCATAACTCGTGTCGACAGCATCAGATGGAAACGATCGATAGCGCGTCCGGGTCGCGGAGGGGCGGTGGTGAGCCGTGTGTGTCGCGCGGGCGTGTACGCGGTGTATGTGGCTGTGTTGGTTGTTGCGTGATGGCGTTTTTTGTTGGTGTGAGGGTTGTGGTTTGGTATTGGTGGTCAATTGGCCGAGCGGTCTAAGGCGCCAGTTTAAGGCACTGGTCCGAAAGGGCGTGGGTTCGAATCCCACATTGGCCAACTTCTTCTTTCTTTTATCACGCTGCTGCTGTTTCTGGCGCCGCGACTCCTTTCGCAGCCTGTGCTGGACCGGCTGGTAGTTCCACTCAACCGTTCGGACGCCCCAAAACGGCACGGGTTCGAGTCCGTCTCGGGCTGCACTTGCTCGCCTCGAAAGAACCAACCTTTGTCAAATAGATCGTTCTCGTCTCGGACGCGTTGCAGCGAGTCTGCTGGCTTGTCAGGTGGGCATCGGGTCGCTGCAGGTTGTGCGGGAGTGTAGCCAGCTGTCCGATTGCCTTGGCATCATCGTAGCCGAGCCTCCGAGTCAGCTAACTCTTGGCCATCCGCCGAGGCCAACTTCTAGCTACTCGTGGACCTTTTCAATCGCGATCGGCGGTTCACGGACGCGGGTGGGTGGGCCTCGACAGCAGCAACGCCGGTAATGTTCCGTTTTGGCAGCGGGAAAGCAGATTTCGTCCGTGTTTGTAGGCCATACGGCGATGATCATAACTCGTGTCGACAGCATCAGATGGAAACGATCGATAGCGCGTCCGGGTCGCGGAGGGGCGGTGGTGAGCCGTGTGTGTCGCGCGGGCGTGTACGCGGTGTATGTGGCAGTGTTGGTTGTTGCGTGATGGCGTTTTTTGTTGGTGTGAGGGTTGTGGTTTGGTATTGGTGGTCAATTGGCCGAGCGGTCTAAGGCGCCAGTTTAAGGCACTGGTCCGAAAGGGCGTGGGTTCGAATCCCACATTGGCCAACTTCTTCTTTCTTTTATCACGCTGCTGCTGTTTCTGGCGCCGCGACTCCTTTCGCAGCCTGTGCTGGACCGGCTGGTAGTTCCACTCAACCGTTCGGACGCCCCAAAACGGCACGGGTTCGAGTCCGTCTCGGGCTGCACTTGCTCGCCTCGAAAGAACCAACCTTTGTCAAATAGATCGTTCTCGTCTCGGACGCGTTGCAGCGAGTCTGCTGGCTTGTCAGGTGGGCATCGGGTCGCTGCAGGTTGTGCGGGAGTGTAGCCAGCTGTCCGATTGCCTTGGCATCATCGTAGCCGAGCCTCCGAGTCAGCTAACTCTTGGCCATCCGCCGAGGCCAACTTCTAGCTACTCGTGGACCTTTTCAATCGCGATCGGCGGTTCACGGACGCGGGTGGGTGGGCCTCGACAGCAGCAACGCCGGTAATGTTCCGTTTTGGCAGCGGGAAAGCAGATTTCGTCCGTGTTTGTAGGCCATACGGCGATGATCATAACTCGTGTCGACAGCATCAGATGGAAACGATCGATAGCGCGTCCGGGTCGCGGAGGGGCGGTGGTGAGCCGTGTGTGTCGCGCGGGCGTGTACGCGGTGTATGTGGCTGTGTTGGTTGTTGCGTGATGGCGTTTTTTGTTGGTGTGAGGGTTGTGGTTTGGTATTGGTGGTCAATTGGCCGAGCGGTCTAAGGCGCCAGTTTAAGGCACTGGTCCGAAAGGGCGTGGGTTCGAATCCCACATTGGCCAACTTCTTCTTTCTTTTATCACGCTGCTGCTGTTTCTGGCGCCGCGACTCCTTTCGCAGCCTGTGCTGGACCGGCTGGTAGTTCCACTCAACCGTTCGGACGCCCCAAAACGGCACGGGTTCGAGTCCGTCTCGGGCTGCACTTGCTCGCCTCGAAAGAACCAACCTTTGTCAAATAGATCGTTCTCGTCTCGGACGCGTTGCAGCGAGTCTGCTGGCTTGTCAGGTGGGCATCGGGTCGCTGCAGGTTGTGCGGGAGTGTAGCCAGCTGTCCGATTGCCTTGGCATCATCGTAGCCGAGCCTCCGAGTCAGTTAGCGCTTGGCCATCCGCCGAGGCCAACTTCTAGCTACTCGTGGACCTTTTCAATCGCGATCGGCGGTTCACGGACGCGGGTGGGTGGGCCTCGACAGCAGCAACGCCGGTAATGTTCCGTTTTGGCAGCGGGAAAGCAGATTTCGTCCGTGTTTGTAGGCCATACGGCGATGATCATAACTCGTGTCGACAGCATCAGATGGAAACGATCGATAGCGCGTCCGGGTCGCGGAGGGGCGGTGGTGAGCCGTGTGTGTCGCGCGGGCGTGTACGCGGTGTATGTGGCTGTGTTGGTTGTTGCGTGATGGCGTTTTTTGTTGGTGTGAGGGTTGTGGTTTGGTATTGGTGGTCAATTGGCCGAGCGGTCTAAGGCGCCAGTTTAAGGCACTGGTCCGAAAGGGCGTGGGTTCGAATCCCACATTGGCCAACTTCTTCTTTCTTTTATCACGCTGCTGCTGTTTCTGGCGCCGCGACTCCTTTCGCAGCCTGTGCTGGACCGGCTGGTAGTTCCACTCAACCGTTCGGACGCCCCAAAACGGCACGGGTTCGAGTCCGTCTCGGGCTGCACTTGCTCGCCTCGAAAGAACCAACCTTTGTCAAATAGATCGTTCTCGTCTCGGACGCGTTGCAGCGAGTCTGCTGGCTTGTCAGGTGGGCATCGGGTCGCTGCAGGTTGTGCGGGAGTGTAGCCAGCTGTCCGATTGCCTTGGCATCATCGTAGCCGAGCCTCCGAGTCAGTTAGCGCTTGGCCATCCGCCGAGGCCAACTTCTAGCTACTCGTGGACCTTTTCAATCGCGATCGGCGGTTCACGGACGCGGGTGGGTGGGCCTCGACAGCGGCAACGCCGGTAATGTTCCGTTTTGGCAGCGGGAAAGCAGATTTCGTCCGTGTTTGTAGGCCATACGGCGATGATCATAACTCGTGTCGACAGCATCAGATGGAAACGATCGATAGCGCGTCCGGGTCGCGGAGGGGCGGTGGTGAGCCGTGTGTGTCGCGCGGGCGTGTACGCGGTGTATGTGGCTGTGTGTTGGTTGTTGCGTGATGGCGTTTTTTGTTGGTGTGAGGGTTGTGGTTTGGTATTGGTGGTCAATTGGCCGAGCGGTCTAAGGCGCCAGTTTAAGGCACTGGTCCGAAAGGGCGTGGGTTCGAATCCCACATTGGCCAACTTCTTCTTTCTTTTATCACGCTGCTGCTGTTTCTGGCGCCGCGACTCCTTTCGCAGCCTGTGCTGGACCGGCTGGTAGTTCCACTCAACCGTTCGGACGCCCCAAAACGGCACGGGTTCGAGTCCGTCTCGGGCTGCACTTGCTCGCCTCGAAAGAACCAACCTTTGTCAAATAGATCGTTCTCGTCTCGGACGCGTTGCAGCGAGTCTGCTGGCTTGTCAGGTGGGCATCGGGTCGCTGCAGGTTGTGCGGGAGTGTATCCAGCTGTCCGATTGCCTTGGCATCATCGTAGCCGAGCCTCCGAGTCAGTTAGCGCTTGGCCATCCGCCGAGGCCAACTTCTAGCTACTCGTGGACCTTTTCAATCGCGATCGGCGGTTCACGGACGCGGGTGGGTGGGCCTCGACAGCGGCAACGCCGGTAATGTTCCGTTTTGGCAGCGGGAAAGCAGATTTCGTCCGTGTTTGTAGGCCATACGGCGATGATCATAACTCGTGTCGACAGCATCAGATGGAAACGATCGATAGCGCGTCCGGGTCGCGGAGGGGCGGTGGTGAGCCGTGTGTGTCGCGCGGGCGTGTACGCGGTGTATGTGGCTGTGTGTTGGTTGTTGCGTGATGGCGTTTTTTGTTGGTGTGAGGGTTGTGGTTTGGTATTGGTGGTCAATTGGCCGAGCGGTCTAAGGCGCCAGTTTAAGGCACTGGTCCGAAAGGGCGTGGGTTCGAATCCCACATTGGCCAACTTCTTCTTTCTTTTATCACGCTGCTGCTGTTTCTGGCGCTGCGACTCCTTTCGCAGCCTGTGCTGGACCGGCTGGTAGTTCCACTCAACCGTTCGGACGCCCCAAAACGGCACGGGTTCGAGTCCGTCTCGGGCTGCACTTGCTCGCCTCGAAAGAACCAACCTTTGTCAAATAGATCGTTCTCGTCTCGGACGCGTTGCAGCGAGTCTGCTGGCTTGTCAGGTGGGCATCGGGTCGCTGCAGGTTGTGCGGGAGTGTAGCCAGCTGTCCGATTGCCTTGGCATCATCGTAGCCGAGCCTCCGAGTCAGCTAACTCTTGGCCATCCGCCGAGGCCAACTTCTAGCTACTCGTGGACCTTTTCAATCGCGATCGGCGGTTCACGGACGCGGGTGGGTGGGCCTCGACAGCGGCAACGCCGGTAATGTTCCGTTTTGGCAGCGGGAAAGCAGATTTCGTCCGTGTTTGTAGGCCATACGGCGATGATCATAACTCGTGTCGACAGCATCAGATGGAAACGATCGATAGCGCGTCCGGGTCGCGGAGGGGCGGTGGTGAGCCGTGTGTGTCGCGCGGGCGTGTACGCGGTGTATGTGGCTGTGTTGGTTGTTGCGTGATGGCGTTTTTTGTTGGTGTGAGGGTTGTGGTTTGGTATTGGTGGTCAATTGGCCGAGCGGTCTAAGGCGCCAGTTTAAGGCACTGGTCCGAAAGGGCGTGGGTTCGAATCCCACATTGGCCAACTTCTTCTTTCTTTTATCACGCTGCTGCTGTTTCTGGCGCCGCGACTCCTTTCGCAGCCTGTGCTGGACCGGCTGGTAGTTCCACTCAACCGTTCGGACGCCCCAAAACGGCACGGGTTCGAGTCCGTCTCGGGCTGCACTTGCTCGCCTCGAAAGAACCAACCTTTGTCAAATAGATCGTTCTCGTCTCGGACGCGTTGCAGCGAGTCTGCTGGCTTGTCAGGTGGGCATCGGGTCGCTGCAGGTTGTGCGGGAGTGTAGCCAGCTGTCCGATTGCCTTGGCATCATCGTAGCCGAGCCTCCGAGTCAGTTAGCGCTTGGCCATCCGCCGAGGCCAACTTCTAGCTACTCGTGGACCTTTTCAATCGCGATCGGCGGTTCACGGACGCGGGTGGGTGGGCCTCGACAGCGGCAACGCCGGTAATGTTCCGTTTTGGCAGCGGGAAAGCAGATTTCGTCCGTGTTTGTAGGCCATACGGCGATGATCATAACTCGTGTCGACAGCATCAGATGGAAACGATCGATAGCGCGTCCGGGTCGCGGAGGGGCGGTGGTGAGCCGTGTGTGTCGCGCGGGCGTGTACGCGGTGTATGTGGCTGTGTTGGTTGTTGCGTGATGGCGTTTTTTGTTGGTGTGAGGGTTGTGGTTTGGTATTGGTGGTCAATTGGCCGAGCGGTCTAAGGCGCCAGTTTAAGGCACTGGTCCGAAAGGGCGTGGGTTCGAATCCCACATTGGCCAACTTCTTCTTTCTTTTATCACGCTGCTGCTGTTTCTGGCGCCGCGACTCCTTTCGCAGCCTGTGCTGGACCGGCTGGTAGTTCCACTCAACCGTTCGGACGCCCCAAAACGGCACGGGTTCGAGTCCGTCTCGGGCTGCACTTGCTCGCCTCGAAAGAACCAACCTTTGTCAAATAGATCGTTCTCGTCTCGGACGCGTTGCAGCGAGTCTGCTGGCTTGTCAGGTGGGCATCGGGTCGCTGCAGGTTGTGCGGGAGTGTAGCCAGCTGTCCGATTGCCTTGGCATCATCGTAGCCGAGCCTCCGAGTCAGTTAGCGCTTGGCCATCCGCCGAGGCCAACTTCTAGCTACTCGTGGACCTTTTCAATCGCGATCGGCGGTTCACGGACGCGGGTGGGTGGGCCTCGACAGCGGCAACGCCGGTAATGTTCCGTTTTGGCAGCGGGAAAGCAGATTTCGTCCGTGTTTGTAGGCCATACGGCGATGATCATAACTCGTGTCGACAGCATCAGATGGAAACGATCGATAGCGCGTCCGGGTCGCGGAGGGGCGGTGGTGAGCCGTGTGTGTCGCGCGGGCGTGTACGCGGTGTATGTGGCTGTGTGTTGGTTGTTGCGTAATGGCTTTTTTGTTGGTGTGAGGGTTGTGGTTTGGTATTGGTGGTCAATTGGCCGAGCGGTCTAAGGCGCCAGTTTAAGGCACTGGTCCGAAAGGGCGTGGGTTCGAATCCCACATTGGCCAACTTCTTCTTTCTTTTATCACGCTGCTGCTGTTTCTGGCGCCGCGACTCCTTTCGCAGCCTGTGCTGGACCGGCTGGTAGTTCCACTCAACCGTTCGGACGCCCCAAAACGGCACGGGTTCGAGTCCGTCTCGGGCTGCACTTGCTCGCCTCGAAAGAACCAACCTTTATCAAATAGATCGTTCTCGTCTCGGACGCGTTGCAGCGAGTCTGCTGGCTTGTCAGGTGGGCATCGGGTCGCTGCAGGTTGTGCGGGAGTGTAGCCAGCTGTCCGATTGCCTTGGCATCATCGTAGCCGAGCCTCCGAGTCAGTTAGCGCTTGGCCATCCGCCGAGGCCAACTTCTAGCTACTCGTGGACCTTTTCAATCGCGATCGGCGGTTCACGGACGCGGGTGGGTGGGCCTCGACAGCGGCAACGCCGGTATGTTCCGTTTTGGCAGCGGGAAAGCAGATTTCGTCCGTGTTTGTAGGCCATACGGCGATGATCATAACTCGTGTCGACAGCATCAGATGGAAACGATCGATAGCGCGTCCGGGTCGCGGAGGGGCGGTGGTGAGCCGTGTGTGTCGCGCGGGCGTGTACGCGGTGTATGTGGCTGTGTTGGTTGTTGCGTGATGGCGTTTTTTGTTGGTGTGAGGGTTGTGGTTTGGTATTGGTGGTCAATTGGCCGAGCGGTCTAAGGCGCCAGTTTAAGGCACTGGTCCGAAAGGGCGTGGGTTCGAATCCCACATTGGCCAACTTCTTCTTTCTTTTATCACGCTGCTGCTGTTTCTGGCGCCGCGACTCCTTTCGCAGCCTGTGCTGGACCGGCTGGTAGTTCCACTCAACCGTTCGGACGCCCCAAAACGGCACGGGTTCGAGTCCGTCTCGGGCTGCACTTGCTCGCCTCGAAAGAACCAACCTTTATCAAATAGATCGTTCTCGTCTCGGACGCGTTGCAGCGAGTCTGCTGGCTTGTCAGGTGGGCATCGGGTCGCTGCAGGTTGTGCGGGAGTGTAGCCAGCTGTCCGATTGCCTTGGCATCATCGTAGCCGAGCCTCCGAGTCAGTTAGCGCTTGGCCATCCGCCGAGGCCAACTTCTAGCTACTCGTGGACCTTTTCAATCGCGATCGGCGGTTCACGGACGCGGGTGGGTGGGCCTCGACAGCGGCAACGCCGGTAATGTTCCGTTTTGGCAGCGGGAAAGCAGATTTCGTCCGTGTTTGTAGGCCATACGGCGATGATCATAACTCGTGTCGACAGCATCAGATGGAAACGATCGATAGCGCGTCCGGGTCGCGGAGGGGCGGTGGTGAGCCGTGTGTGTCGCGCGGGCGTGTACGCGGTGTATGTGGCTGTGTGTTGGTTGTTGCGTGATGGCGTTTTTTGTTGGTGTGAGGGTTGTGGTTTGGTATTGGTGGTCAATTGGCCGAGCGGTCTAAGGCGCCAGTTTAAGGCACTGGTCCGAAAGGGCGTGGGTTCGAATCCCACATTGGCCAACTTCTTCTTTCTTTTATCACGCTGCTGCTGTTTCTGGCGCCGCGACTCCTTTCGCAGCCTGTGCTGGACCGGCTGGTAGTTCCACTCAACCGTTCGGACGCCCCAAAACGGCACGGGTTCGAGTCCGTCTCGGGCTGCACTTGCTCGCCTCGAAAGAACCAACCTTTGTCAAATAGATCGTTCTCGTCTCGGACGCGTTGCAGCGAGTCTGCTGGCTTGTCAGGTGGGCATCGGGTCGCTGCAGGTTGTGCGGGAGTGTAGCCAGCTGTCCGATTGCCTTGGCATCATCGTAGCCGAGCCTCCGAGTCAGTTAGCGCTTGGCCATCCGCCGAGGCCAACTTCTAGCTACTCGTGGACCTTTTCAATCGCGATCGGCGGTTCACGGACGCGGGTGGGTGGGCCTCGACAGCGGCAACGCCGGTAATGTTCCGTTTTGGCAGCGGGAAAGCAGATTTCGTCCGTGTTTGTAGGCCATACGGCGATGATCATAACTCGTGTCGACAGCATCAGATGGAAACGATCGATAGCGCGTCCGGGTCGCGGAGGGGCGGTGGTGAGCCGTGTGTGTCGCGCGGGCGTGTACGCGGTGTATGTGGCTGTGTTGGTTGTTGCGTGATGGCGTTTTTTGTTGGTGTGAGGGTTGTGGTTTGGTATTGGTGGTCAATTGGCCGAGCGGTCTAAGGTGCCAGTTTAAGGCACTGGTCCGAAAGGGCGTGGGTTCGAATCCCACATTGGCCAACTTCTTCTTTCTTTTATCACGCTGCTGCTGTTTCTGGCGCCGCGACTCCTTTCGCAGCCTGTGCTGGACCGGCTGGTAGTTCCACTCAACCGTTCGGACGCCCCAAAACGGCACGGGTTCGAGTCCGTCTCGGGCTGCACTTGCTCGCCTCGAAAGAACCAACCTTTGTCAAATAGATCGTTCTCGTCTCGGACGCGTTGCAGCGAGTCTGCTGGCTTGTCAGGTGGGCATCGGGTCGCTGCAGGTTGTGCGGGAGTGTATCCAGCTGTCCGATTGCCTTGGCATCATCGTAGCCGAGCCTCCGAGTCAGCTAACGCTTGGCCATCCGCCGAGACCAACTTCTAGCTACTCGTGGACCTTTTCAATCGCGATCGGCGGTTCACGGACGCGGGTGGGTGGGCCTCGACAGCGGCAACGCCGGTAATGTTCCGTTTTGGCAGCGGGAAAGCAGATTTCGTCCGTGTTTGTAGGCCATACGGCGATGATCATAACTCGTGTCGACAGCATCAGATGGAAACGATCGATAGCGCGTCCGGGTCGCGGAGGGGCGGTGGTGAGCCGTGTGTGTCGCGCGGGCGTGTACGCGGTGTATGTGGCTGTGTGTTGGTTGTTGCGTGATGGCGTTTTTTGTTGGTGTGAGGGTTGTGGTTTGGTATTGGTGGTCAATTGGCCGAGCGGTCTAAGGCGCCAGTTTAAGGCACTGGTCCGAAAGGGCGTGGGTTCGAATCCCACATTGGCCAACTTCTTCTTTCTTTTATCACGCTGCTGCTGTTTCTGGCGCCGCGACTCCTTTCGCAGCCTGTGCTGGACCGGCTGGTAGTTCCACTCAACCGTTCGGACGCCCCAAAACGGCACGGGTTCGAGTCCGTCTCGGGCTGCACTTGCTCGCCTCGAAAGAACCAACCTTTGTCAAATAGATCGTTCTCGTCTCGGACGCGTTGCAGCGAGTCTGCTGGCTTGTCAGGTGGGCATCGGGTCGCTGCAGGTTGTGCGGGAGTGTATCCAGCTGTCCGATTGCCTTGGCATCATCGTAGCCGAGCCTCCGAGTCAGTTAGCGCTTGGCCATCCGCCGAGGCCAACTTCTAGCTACTCGTGGACCTTTTCAATCGCGATCGGCGGTTCACGGACGCGGGTGGGTGGGCCTCGACAGCGGCAACGCCGGTAATGTTCCGTTTTGGCAGCGGGAAAGCAGATTTCGTCCGTGTTTGTAGGCCATACGGCGATGATCATAACTCGTGTCGACAGCATCAGATGGAAACGATCGATAGCGCGTCCGGGTCGCGGAGGGGCGGTGGTGAGCCGTGTGTGTCGCGCGGGCGTGTACGCGGTGTATGTGGCTGTGTTGGTTGTTGCGTGATGGCGTTTTTTGTTGGTGTGAGGGTTGTGGTTTGGTATTGGTGGTCAATTGGCCGAGCGGTCTAAGGCGCCAGTTTAAGGCACTGGTCCGAAAGGGCGTGGGTTCGAATCCCACATTGGCCAACTTCTTCTTTCTTTTATCACGCTGCTGCTGTTTCTGGCGCCGCGACTCCTTTCGCAGCCTGTGCTGGACCGGCTGGTAGTTCCACTCAACCGTTCGGACGCCCCAAAACGGCACGGGTTCGAGTCCGTCTCGGGCTGCACTTGCTCGCCTCGAAAGAACCAACCTTTGTCAAATAGATCGTTCTCGTCTCGGACGCGTTGCAGCGAGTCTGCTGGCTTGTCAGGTGGGCATCGGGTCGCTGCAGGTTGTGCGGGAGTGTAGCCAGCTGTCCGATTGCCTTGGCATCATCGTAGCCGAGCCTCCGAGTCAGTTAGCGCTTGGCCATCCGCCGAGGCCAACTTCTAGCTACTCGTGGACCTTTTCAATCGCGATCGGCGGTTCACGGACGCGGGTGGGTGGGCCTCGACAGCGGCAACGCCGGTAATGTTCCGTTTTGGCAGCGGGAAAGCAGATTTCGTCCGTGTTTGTAGGCCATACGGCGATGATCATAACTCGTGTCGACAGCATCAGATGGAAACGATCGATAGCGCGTCCGGGTCGCGGAGGGGCGGTGGTGAGCCGTGTGTGTCGCGCGGGCGTGTACGCGGTGTATGTGGCTGTGTTGGTTGTTGCGTGATGGCGTTTTTTGTTGGTGTGAGGGTTGTGGTTTGGTATTGGTGGTCAATTGGCCGAGCGGTCTAAGGTGCCAGTTTAAGGCACTGGTCCGAAAGGGCGTGGGTTCGAATCCCACATTGGCCAACTTCTTCTTTCTTTTATCACGCTGCTGCTGTTTCTGGCGCCGCGACTCCTTTCGCAGCCTGTGCTGGACCGGCTGGTAGTTCCACTCAACCGTTCGGACGCCCCAAAACGGCACGGGTTCGAGTCCGTCTCGGGCTGCACTTGCTCGCCTCGAAAGAACCAACCTTTGTCAAATAGATCGTTCTCGTCTCGGACGCGTTGCAGCGAGTCTGCTGGCTTGTCAGGTGGGCATCGGGTCGCTGCAGGTTGTGCGGGAGTGTAGCCAGCTGTCCGATTGCCTTGGCATCATCGTAGCCGAGCCTCCGAGTCAGTTAGCGCTTGGCCATCCGCCGAGGCCAACTTCTAGCTACTCGTGGACCTTTTCAATCGCGATCGGCGGTTCACGGACGCGGGTGGGTGGGCCTCGACAGCGGCAACGCCGGTAATGTTCCGTTTTGGCAGCGGGAAAGCAGATTTCGTCCGTGTTTGTAGGCCATACGGCGATGATCATAACTCGTGTCGACAGCATCAGATGGAAACGATCGATAGCGCGTCCGGGTCGCGGAGGGGCGGTGGTGAGCCGTGTGTGTCGCGCGGGCGTGTACGCGGTGTATGTGGCTGTGTTGGTTGTTGCGTGATGGCGTTTTTTGTTGGTGTGAGGGTTGTGGTTTGGTATTGGTGGTCAATTGGCCGAGCGGTCTAAGGCGCCAGTTTAAGGCACTGGTCCGAAAGGGCGTGGGTTCGAATCCCACATTGGCCAACTTCTTCTTTCTTTTATCACGCTGCTGCTGTTTCTGGCGCCGCGACTCCTTTCGCAGCCTGTGCTGGACCGGCTGGTAGTTCCACTCAACCGTTCGGACGCCCCAAAACGGCACGGGTTCGAGTCCGTCTCGGGCTGCACTTGCTCGCCTCGAAAGAACCAACCTTTGTCAAATAGATCGTTCTCGTCTCGGACGCGTTGCAGCGAGTCTGCTGGCTTGTCAGGTGGGCATCGGGTCGCTGCAGGTTGTGCGGGAGTGTAGCCAGCTGTCCGATTGCCTTGGCATCATCGTAGCCGAGCCTCCGAGTCAGCTAACTCTTGGCCATCCGCCGAGACCAACTTCTAGCTACTCGTGGACCTTTTCAATCGCGATCGGCGGTTCACGGACGCGGGTGGGTGGGCCTCGACAGCAGCAACGCCGGTAATGTTCCGTTTTGGCAGCGGGAAAGCAGATTTCGTCCGTGTTTGTAGGCCATACGGCGATGATCATAACTCGTGTCGACAGCATCAGATGGAAACGATCGATAGCGCGTCCGGGTCGCGGAGGGGCGGTGGTGAGCCGTGTGTGTCGCGCGGGCGTGTACGCGGTGTATGTGGCTGTGTGTTGGTTGTTGCGTAATGGCGTTTTTTGTTGGTGTGAGGGTTGTGGTTTGGTATTGGTGGTCAATTGGCCGAGCGGTCTAAGGCGCCAGTTTAAGGCACTGGTCCGAAAGGGCGTGGGTTCGAATCCCACATTGGCCAACTTCTTCTTTCTTTTATCACGCTGCTGCTGTTTCTGGCGCCGCGACTCCTTTCGCAGCCTGTGCTGGACCGGCTGGTAGTTCCACTCAACCGTTCGGACGCCCCAAAACGGCACGGGTTCGAGTCCGTCTCGGGCTGCACTTGCTCGCCTCGAAAGAACCAACCTTTGTCAAATAGATCGTTCTCGTCTCGGACGCGTTGCAGCGAGTCTGCTGGCTTGTCAGGTGGGCATCGGGTCGCTGCAGGTTGTGCGGGAGTGTAGCCAGCTGTCCGATTGCCTTGGCATCATCGTAGCCGAGCCTCCGAGTCAGTTAGCGCTTGGCCATCCGCCGAGGCCAACTTCTAGCTACTCGTGGACCTTTTCAATCGCGATCGGCGGTTCACGGACGCGGGTGGGTGGGCCTCGACAGCGGCAACGCCGGTAATGTTCCGTTTTGGCAGCGGGAAAGCAGATTTCGTCCGTGTTTGTAGGCCATACGGCGATGATCATAACTCGTGTCGACAGCATCAGATGGAAACGATCGATAGCGCGTCCGGGTCGCGGAGGGGCGGTGGTGAGCCGTGTGTGTCGCGCGGGCGTGTACGCGGTGTATGTGGCTGTGTTGGTTGTTGCGTGATGGCGTTTTTTGTTGGTGTGAGGGTTGTGGTTTGGTATTGGTGGTCAATTGGCCGAGCGGTCTAAGGCGCCAGTTTAAGGCACTGGTCCGAAAGGGCGTGGGTTCGAATCCCACATTGGCCAACTTCTTCTTTCTTTTATCACGCTGCTGCTGTTTCTGGCGCCGCGACTCCTTTCGCAGCCTGTGCTGGACCGGCTGGTAGTTCCACTCAACCGTTCGGACGCCCCAAAACGGCACGGGTTCGAGTCCGTCTCGGGCTGCACTTGCTCGCCTCGAAAGAACCAACCTTTGTCAAATAGATCGTTCTCGTCTCGGACGCGTTGCAGCGAGTCTGCTGGCTTGTCAGGTGGGCATCGGGTCGCTGCAGGTTGTGCGGGAGTGTAGCCAGCTGTCCGATTGCCTTGGCATCATCGTAGCCGAGCCTCCGAGTCAGCTAACTCTTGGCCATCCGCCGAGACCAACTTCTAGCTACTCGTGGACCTTTTCAATCGCGATCGGCGGTTCACGGACGCGGGTGGGTGGGCCTCGACAGCAGCAACGCCGGTAATGTTCCGTTTTGGCAGCGGGAAAGCAGATTTCGTCCGTGTTTGTAGGCCATACGGCGATGATCATAACTCGTGTCGACAGCATCAGATGGAAACGATCGATAGCGCGTCCGGGTCGCGGAGGGGCGGTGGTGAGCCGTGTGTGTCGCGCGGGCGTGTACGCGGTGTATGTGGCTGTGTGTTGGTTGTTGCGTAATGGCGTTTTTTGTTGGTGTGAGGGTTGTGGTTTGGTATTGGTGGTCAATTGGCCGAGCGGTCTAAGGCGCCAGTTTAAGGCACTGGTCCGAAAGGGCGTGGGTTCGAATCCCACATTGGCCAACTTCTTCTTTCTTTTATCACGCTGCTGCTGTTTCTGGCGCCGCGACTCCTTTCGCAGCCTGTGCTGGACCGGCTGGTAGTTCCACTCAACCGTTCGGACGCCCCAAAACGGCACGGGTTCGAGTCCGTCTCGGGCTGCACTTGCTCGCCTCGAAAGAACCAACCTTTGTCAAATAGATCGTTCTCGTCTCGGACGCGTTGCAGCGAGTCTGCTGGCTTGTCAGGTGGGCATCGGGTCGCTGCAGGTTGTGCGGGAGTGTAGCCAGCTGTCCGATTGCCTTGGCATCATCGTAGCCGAGCCTCCGAGTCAGCTAACTCTTGGCCATCCGCCGAGACCAACTTCTAGCTACTCGTGGACCTTTTCAATCGCGATCGGCGGTTCACGGACGCGGGTGGGTGGGCCTCGACAGCAGCAACGCCGGTAATGTTCCGTTTTGGCAGCGGGAAAGCAGATTTCGTCCGTGTTTGTAGGCCATACGGCGATGATCATAACTCGTGTCGACAGCATCAGATGGAAACGATCGATAGCGCGTCCGGGTCGCAGAGGGGCGGTGGTGAACCGTGTGTGTCGCGCGGGCGTGTACGCGGTGTATGTGGCTGTGTGTTGGTTGTTGCGTGATGGCGTTTTTTGTTGGTGTGAGGGTTGTGGTTTGGTATTGGTGGTCAATTGGCCGAGCGGTCTAAGGTGCCAGTTTAAGGCACTGGTCCGAAAGGGCGTGGGTTCGAATCCCACATTGGCCAACTTCTTCTTTCTTTTATCACGCTGCTGCTGTTTCTGGCGCCGCGACTCCTTTCGCAGCCTGTGCTGGACCGGCTGGTAGTTCCACTCAACCGTTCGGACGCCCCAAAACGGCACGGGTTCGAGTCCGTCTCGGGCTGCACTTGCTCGCCTCGAAAGAACCAACCTTTGTCAAATAGATCGTTCTCGTCTCGGACGCGTTGCAGCGAGTCTGCTGGCTTGTCAGGTGGGCATCGGGTCGCTGCAGGTTGTGCGGGAGTGTAGCCAGCTGTCCGATTGCCTTGGCATCATCGTAGCCGAGCCTCCGAGTCAGCTAACTCTTGGCCATCCGCCGAGACCAACTTCTAGCTACTCGTGGACCTTTTCAATCGCGATCGGCGGTTCACGGACGCGGGTGGGTGGGCCTCGACAGCAGCAACGCCGGTAATGTTCCGTTTTGGCAGCGGGAAAGCAGATTTCGTCCGTGTTTGTAGGCCATACGGCGATGATCATAACTCGTGTCGACAGCATCAGATGGAAACGATCGATAGCGCGTCCGGGTCGCAGAGGGGCGGTGGTGAACCGTGTGTGTCGCGCGGGCGTGTACGCGGTGTATGTGGCTGTGTGTTGGTTGTTGCGTGATGGCGTTTTTTGTTGGTGTGAGGGTTGTGGTTTGGTATTGGTGGTCAATTGGCCGAGCGGTCTAAGGTGCCAGTTTAAGGCACTGGTCCGAAAGGGCGTGGGTTCGAATCCCACATTGGCCAACTTCTTCTTTCTTTTATCACGCTGCTGCTGTTTCTGGCGCCGCGACTCCTTTCGCAGCCTGTGCTGGACCGGCTGGTAGTTCCACTCAACCGTTCGGACGCCCCAAAACGGCACGGGTTCGAGTCCGTCTCGGGCTGCACTTGCTCGCCTCGAAAGAACCAACCTTTGTCAAATAGATCGTTCTCGTCTCGGACGCGTTGCAGCGAGTCTGCTGGCTTGTCAGGTGGGCATCGGGTCGCTGCAGGTTGTGCGGGAGTGTAGCCAGCTGTCCGATTGCCTTGGCATCATCGTAGCCGAGCCTCCGAGTCAGCTAACTCTTGGCCATCCGCCGAGACCAACTTCTAGCTACTCGTGGACCTTTTCAATCGCGATCGGCGGTTCACGGACGCGGGTGGGTGGGCCTCGACAGCAGCAACGCCGGTAATGTTCCGTTTTGGCAGCGGGAAAGCAGATTTCGTCCGTGTTTGTAGGCCATACGGCGATGATCATAACTCGTGTCGACAGCATCAGATGGAAACGATCGATAGCGCGTCCGGGTCGCAGAGGGGCGGTGGTGAACCGTGTGTGTCGCGCGGGCGTGTACGCGGTGTATGTGGCTGTGTGTTGGTTGTTGCGTGATGGCGTTTTTTGTTGGTGTGAGGGTTGTGGTTTGGTATTGGTGGTCAATTGGCCGAGCGGTCTAAGGTGCCAGTTTAAGGCACTGGTCCGAAAGGGCGTGGGTTCGAATCCCACATTGGCCAACTTCTTCTTTCTTTTATCACGCTGCTGCTGTTTCTGGCGCCGCGACTCCTTTCGCAGCCTGTGCTGGACCGGCTGGTAGTTCCACTCAACCGTTCGGACGCCCCAAAACGGCACGGGTTCGAGTCCGTCTCGGGCTGCACTTGCTCGCCTCGAAAGAACCAACCTTTGTCAAATAGATCGTTCTCGTCTCGGACGCGTTGCAGCGAGTCTGCTGGCTTGTCAGGTGGGCATCGGGTCGCTGCAGGTTGTGCGGGAGTGTAGCCAGCTGTCCGATTGCCTTGGCATCATCGTAGCCGAGCCTCCGAGTCAGCTAACTCTTGGCCATCCGCCGAGACCAACTTCTAGCTACTCGTGGACCTTTTCAATCGCGATCGGCGGTTCACGGACGCGGGTGGGTGGGCCTCGACAGCAGCAACGCCGGTAATGTTCCGTTTTGGCAGCGGGAAAGCAGATTTCGTCCGTGTTTGTAGGCCATACGGCGATGATCATAACTCGTGTCGACAGCATCAGATGGAAACGATCGATAGCGCGTCCGGGTCGCGGAGGGGCGGTGGTGAGCCGTGTGTGTCGCGCGGGCGTGTACGCGGTGTATGTGGCTGTGTGTTGGTTGTTGCGTAATGGCGTTTTTTGTTGGTGTGAGGGTTGTGGTTTGGTATTGGTGGTCAATTGGCCGAGCGGTCTAAGGCGCCAGTTTAAGGCACTGGTCCGAAAGGGCGTGGGTTCGAATCCCACATTGGCCAACTTCTTCTTTCTTTTATCACGCTGCTGCTGTTTCTGGCGCCGCGACTCCTTTCGCAGCCTGTGCTGGACCGGCTGGTAGTTCCACTCAACCGTTCGGACGCCCCAAAACGGCACGGGTTCGAGTCCGTCTCGGGCTGCACTTGCTCGCCTCGAAAGAACCAACCTTTGTCAAATAGATCGTTCTCGTCTCGGACGCGTTGCAGCGAGTCTGCTGGCTTGTCAGGTGGGCATCGGGTCGCTGCAGGTTGTGCGGGAGTGTAGCCAGCTGTCCGATTGCCTTGGCATCATCGTAGCCGAGCCTCCGAGTCAGCTAACTCTTGGCCATCCGCCGAGACCAACTTCTAGCTACTCGTGGACCTTTTCAATCGCGATCGGCGGTTCACGGACGCGGGTGGGTGGGCCTCGACAGCAGCAACGCCGGTAATGTTCCGTTTTGGCAGCGGGAAAGCAGATTTCGTCCGTGTTTGTAGGCCATACGGCGATGATCATAACTCGTGTCGACAGCATCAGATGGAAACGATCGATAGCGCGTCCGGGTCGCGGAGGGGCGGTGGTGAGCCGTGTGTGTCGCGCGGGCGTGTACGCGGTGTATGTGGCTGTGTGTTGGTTGTTGCGTAATGGCGTTTTTTGTTGGTGTGAGGGTTGTGGTTTGGTATTGGTGGTCAATTGGCCGAGCGGTCTAAGGCGCCAGTTTAAGGCACTGGTCCGAAAGGGCGTGGGTTCGAATCCCACATTGGCCAACTTCTTCTTTCTTTTATCACGCTGCTGCTGTTTCTGGCGCCGCGACTCCTTTCGCAGCCTGTGCTGGACCGGCTGGTAGTTCCACTCAACCGTTCGGACGCCCCAAAACGGCACGGGTTCGAGTCCGTCTCGGGCTGCACTTGCTCGCCTCGAAAGAACCAACCTTTGTCAAATAGATCGTTCTCGTCTCGGACGCGTTGCAGCGAGTCTGCTGGCTTGTCAGGTGGGCATCGGGTCGCTGCAGGTTGTGCGGGAGTGTAGCCAGCTGTCCGATTGCCTTGGCATCATCGTAGCCGAGCCTCCGAGTCAGCTAACTCTTGGCCATCCGCCGAGACCAACTTCTAGCTACTCGTGGACCTTTTCAATCGCGATCGGCGGTTCACGGACGCGGGTGGGTGGGCCTCGACAGCAGCAACGCCGGTAATGTTCCGTTTTGGCAGCGGGAAAGCAGATTTCGTCCGTGTTTGTAGGCCATACGGCGATGATCATAACTCGTGTCGACAGCATCAGATGGAAACGATCGATAGCGCGTCCGGGTCGCGGAGGGGCGGTGGTGAGCCGTGTGTGTCGCGCGGGCGTGTACGCGGTGTATGTGGCTGTGTGTTGGTTGTTGCGTAATGGCGTTTTTTGTTGGTGTGAGGGTTGTGGTTTGGTATTGGTGGTCAATTGGCCGAGCGGTCTAAGGCGCCAGTTTAAGGCACTGGTCCGAAAGGGCGTGGGTTCGAATCCCACATTGGCCAACTTCTTCTTTCTTTTATCACGCTGCTGCTGTTTCTGGCGCCGCGACTCCTTTCGCAGCCTGTGCTGGACCGGCTGGTAGTTCCACTCAACCGTTCGGACGCCCCAAAACGGCACGGGTTCGAGTCCGTCTCGGGCTGCACTTGCTCGCCTCGAAAGAACCAACCTTTGTCAAATAGATCGTTCTCGTCTCGGACGCGTTGCAGCGAGTCTGCTGGCTTGTCAGGTGGGCATCGGGTCGCTGCAGGTTGTGCGGGAGTGTAGCCAGCTGTCCGATTGCCTTGGCATCATCGTAGCCGAGCCTCCGAGTCAGCTAACTCTTGGCCATCCGCCGAGACCAACTTCTAGCTACTCGTGGACCTTTTCAATCGCGATCGGCGGTTCACGGACGCGGGTGGGTGGGCCTCGACAGCAGCAACGCCGGTAATGTTCCGTTTTGGCAGCGGGAAAGCAGATTTCGTCCGTGTTTGTAGGCCATACGGCGATGATCATAACTCGTGTCGACAGCATCAGATGGAAACGATCGATAGCGCGTCCGGGTCGCAGAGGGGCGGTGGTGAACCGTGTGTGTCGCGCGGGCGTGTACGCGGTGTATGTGGCTGTGTGTTGGTTGTTGCGTGATGGCGTTTTTTGTTGGTGTGAGGGTTGTGGTTTGGTATTGGTGGTCAATTGGCCGAGCGGTCTAAGGTGCCAGTTTAAGGCACTGGTCCGAAAGGGCGTGGGTTCGAATCCCACATTGGCCAACTTCTTCTTTCTTTTATCACGCTGCTGCTGTTTCTGGCGCCGCGACTCCTTTCGCAGCCTGTGCTGGACCGGCTGGTAGTTCCACTCAACCGTTCGGACGCCCCAAAACGGCACGGGTTCGAGTCCGTCTCGGGCTGCACTTGCTCGCCTCGAAAGAACCAACCTTTGTCAAATAGATCGTTCTCGTCTCGGACGCGTTGCAGCGAGTCTGCTGGCTTGTCAGGTGGGCATCGGGTCGCTGCAGGTTGTGCGGGAGTGTAGCCAGCTGTCCGATTGCCTTGGCATCATCGTAGCCGAGCCTCCGAGTCAGTTAGCGCTTGGCCATCCGCCGAGGCCAACTTCTAGCTACTCGTGGACCTTTTCAATCGCGATCGGCGGTTCACGGACGCGGGTGGGTGGGCCTCGACAGCGGCAACGCCGGTAATGTTCCGTTTTGGCAGCGGGAAAGCAGATTTCGTCCGTGTTTGTAGGCCATACGGCGATGATCATAACTCGTGTCGACAGCATCAGATGGAAACGATCGATAGCGCGTCCGGGTCGCAGAGGGGCGGTGGTGAACCGTGTGTGTCGCGCGGGCGTGTACGCGGTGTATGTGGCTGTGTGTTGGTTGTTGCGTGATGGCGTTTTTTGTTGGTGTGAGGGTTGTGGTTTGGTATTGGTGGTCAATTGGCCGAGCGGTCTAAGGTGCCAGTTTAAGGCACTGGTCCGAAAGGGCGTGGGTTCGAATCCCACATTGGCCAACTTCTTCTTTCTTTTATCACGCTGCTGCTGTTTCTGGCGCCGCGACTCCTTTCGCAGCCTGTGCTGGACCGGCTGGTAGTTCCACTCAACCGTTCGGACGCCCCAAAACGGCACGGGTTCGAGTCCGTCTCGGGCTGCACTTGCTCGCCTCGAAAGAACCAACCTTTGTCAAATAGATCGTTCTCGTCTCGGACGCGTTGCAGCGAGTCTGCTGGCTTGTCAGGTGGGCATCAGGTCGCTGCAGGTTGTGCGGGAGTGTAGCCAGCTGTCCGATTGCCTTGGCATCATCGTAGCCGAGCCTCCGAGTCAGTTAGCGCTTGGCCATCCGCCGAGGCCAACTTCTAGCTACTCGTGGACCTTTTCAATCGCGATCGGCGGTTCACGGACGCGGGTGGGTGGGCCTCGACAGCGGCAACGCCGGTAATGTTCCGTTTTGGCAGCGGGAAAGCAGATTTCGTCCGTGTTTGTAGGCCATACGGCGATGATCATAACTCGTGTCGACAGCATCAGATGGAAACGATCGATAGCGCGTCCGGGTCGCAGAGGGGCGGTGGTGAGCCGTGTGTGTCGCGCGGGCGTGTACGCGGTGTATGTGGCTGTGTTGGTTGTTGCGTGATGGCGTTTTTTGTTGGTGTGAGGGTTGTGGTTTGGTATTGGTGGTCAATTGGCCGAGCGGTCTAAGGCGCCAGTTTAAGGCACTGGTCCGAAAGGGCGTGGGTTCGAATCCCACATTGGCCAACTTCTTCTTTCTTTTATCACGCTGCTGCTGTTTCTGGCGCCGCGACTCCTTTCGCAGCCTGTGCTGGACCGGCTGGTAGTTCCACTCAACCGTTCGGACGCCCCAAAACGGCACGGGTTCGAGTCCGTCTCGGGCTGCACTTGCTCGCCTCGAAAGAACCAACCTTTGTCAAATAGATCGTTCTCGTCTCGGACGCGTTGCAGCGAGTCTGCTGGCTTGTCAGGTGGGCATCAGGTCGCTGCAGGTTGTGCGGGAGTGTAGCCAGCTGTCCGATTGCCTTGGCATCATCGTAGCCGAGCCTCCGAGTCAGTTAGCGCTTGGCCATCCGCCGAGGCCAACTTCTAGCTACTCGTGGACCTTTTCAATCGCGATCGGCGGTTCACGGACGCGGGTGGGTGGGCCTCGACAGCGGCAACGCCGGTAATGTTCCGTTTTGGCAGCGGGAAAGCAGATTTCGTCCGTGTTTGTAGGCCATACGGCGATGATCATAACTCGTGTCGACAGCATCAGATGGAAACGATCGATAGCGCGTCCGGGTCGCAGAGGGGCGGTGGTGAGCCGTGTGTGTCGCGCGGGCGTGTACGCGGTGTATGTGGCTGTGTTGGTTGTTGCGTGATGGCGTTTTTTGTTGGTGTGAGGGTTGTGGTTTGGTATTGGTGGTCAATTGGCCGAGCGGTCTAAGGCGCCAGTTTAAGGCACTGGTCCGAAAGGGCGTGGGTTCGAATCCCACATTGGCCAACTTCTTCTTTCTTTTATCACGCTGCTGCTGTTTCTGGCGCCGCGACTCCTTTCGCAGCCTGTGCTGGACCGGCTGGTAGTTCCACTCAACCGTTCGGACGCCCCAAAACGGCACGGGTTCGAGTCCGTCTCGGGCTGCACTTGCTCGCCTCGAAAGAACCAACCTTTGTCAAATAGATCGTTCTCGTCTCGGACGCGTTGCAGCGAGTCTGCTGGCTTGTCAGGTGGGCATCGGGTCGCTGCAGGTTGTGCGGGAGTGTAGCCAGCTGTCCGATTGCCTTGGCATCATCGTAGCCGAGCCTCCGAGTCAGTTAGCGCTTGGCCATCCGCCGAGGCCAACTTCTAGCTACTCGTGGACCTTTTCAATCGCGATCGGCGGTTCACGGACGCGGGTGGGTGGGCCTCGACAGCGGCAACGCCGGTAATGTTCCGTTTTGGCAGCGGGAAAGCAGATTTCGTCCGTGTTTGTAGGCCATACGGCGATGATCATAACTCGTGTCGACAGCATCAGATGGAAACGATCGATAGCGCGTCCGGGTCGCGGAGGGGCGGTGGTGACCCGTGTGTGTCGCGCGGGCGTGTACGCGGTGTATGTGGCTGTGTTGGTTGTTGCGTGATGGCGTTTTTTGTTGGTGTGAGGGTTGTGGTTTGGTATTGGTGGTCAATTGGCCGAGCGGTCTAAGGCGCCAGTTTAAGGCACTGGTCCGAAAGGGCGTGGGTTCGAATCCCACATTGGCCAACTTCTTCTTTCTTTTATCACGCTGCTGCTGTTTCTGGCGCCGCGACTCCTTTCGCAGCCTGTGCTGGACCGGCTGGTAGTTCCACTCAACCGTTCGGACGCCCCAAAACGGCACGGGTTCGAGTCCGTCTCGGGCTGCACTTGCTCGCCTCGAAAGAACCAACCTTTGTCAAATAGATCGTTCTCGTCTCGGACGCGTTGCAGCGAGTCTGCTGGCTTGTCAGGTGGGCATCGGGTCGCTGCAGGTTGTGCGGGAGTGTAGCCAGCTGTCCGATTGCCTTGGCATCATCGTAGCCGAGCCTCCGAGTCAGCTAACTCTTGGCCATCCGCCGAGGCCAACTTCTAGCTACTCGTGGACCTTTTCAATCGCGATCGGCTGTTCACGGACGCGGGTGTGTGGGCCTCGACAGCAGCAACGCCGGTAATGTTCCGTTTTGGCAGCGGGAAAGCAGATTTCGTCCGTGTTTGTAGGCCATACGGCGATGATCATAACTCGTGTCGACAGCATCAGATGGAAACGATCGATAGCGCGTCCGGGTCGCGGAGGGGCGGTGGTGAGCCGTGTGTGTCGCGCGGGCGTGTACGCGGTGTATGTGGCTGTGTGTTGGTTGTTGCGTGATGGCGTTTTTTGTTGGTGTGAGGGTTGTGGTTTGGTATTGGTGGTCAATTGGCCGAGCGGTCTAAGGCGCCAGTTTAAGGCACTGGTCCGAAAGGGCGTGGGTTCGAATCCCACATTGGCTAACTTCTTCTTTCTTTTATCACGCTGCTGCTGTTTCTGGCGCCGCGACTCCTTTCGCAGCCTGTGCTGGACCGGCTGGTAGTTCCACTCAACCGTTCGGACGCCCCAAAACGGCACGGGTTCGAGTCCGTCTCGGGCTGCACTTGCTCGCCTCGAAAGAACCAACCTTTGTCAAATAGATCGTTCTCGTCTCGGACGCGTTGCAGCGAGTCTGCTGGCTTGTCAGGTGGGCATCGGGTCGCTGCAGGTTGTGCGGGAGTGTAGCCAGCTGTCCGATTGCCTTGGCATCATCGTAGCCGAGCCTCCGAGTCAGTTAGCGCTTGGCCATCCGCCGAGGCCAACTTCTAGCTACTCGTGGACCTTTTCAATCGCGATCGGCGGTTCACGGACGCGGGTGGGTGGGCCTCGACAGCGGCAACGCCGGTAATGTTCCGTTTTGGCAGCGGGAAAGCAGATTTCGTCCGTGTTTGTAGGCCATACGGCGATGATCATAACTCGTGTCGACAGCATCAGATGGAAACGATCGATAGCGCGTCCGGGTCGCAGAGGGGCGGTGGTGAACCGTGTGTGTCGCGCGGGCGTGTACGCGGTGTATGTGGCTGTGTGTTGGTTGTTGCGTGATGGCGTTTTTTGTTGGTATGAGGGTTGTGGTTTGGTATTGGTGGTCAATTGGCCGAGCGGTCTAAGGCGCCAGTTTAAGGCACTGGTCCGAAAGGGCGTGGGTTCGAATCCCACATTGGCCAACTTCTTCTTTCTTTTATCACGCTGCTGCTGTTTCTGGCGCCGCGACTCCTTTCGCAGCCTGTGCTGGACCGGCTGGTAGTTCCACTCAACCGTTCGGACGCCCCAAAACGGCACGGGTTCGAGTCCGTCTCGGGCTGCACTTGCTCGCCTCGAAAGAACCAACCTTTGTCAAATAGATCGTTCTCGTCTCGGACGCGTTGCAGCGAGTCTGCTGGCTTGTCAGGTGGGCATCGGGTCGCTGCAGGTTGTGCGGGAGTGTAGCCAGCTGTCCGATTGCCTTGGCATCATCGTAGCCGAGCCTCCGAGTCAGCTAACTCTTGGCCATCCGCCGAGGCCAACTTCTAGCTACTCGTGGACCTTTTCAATCGCGATCGGCGGTTCACGGACGCGGGTGGGTGGGCCTCGACAGCGGCAACGCCGGTAATGTTCCGTTTTGGCAGCGGGAAAGCAGATTTCGTCCGTGTTTGTAGGCCATACGGCGATGATCATAACTCGTGTCGACAGCATCAGATGGAAACGATCGATAGCGCGTCCGGGTCGCAGAGGGGCGGTGGTGAGCCGTGTGTGTCGCGCGGGCGTGTACGCGGTGTATGTGGCTGTGTGTTGGTTGTTGCGTGATGGCGTTTTTGTTGGTGTGAGGGTTGTGGTTTGGTATTGGTGGTCAATTGGCCGAGCGGTCTAAGGCGCCAGTTTAAGGCACTGGTCCGAAAGGGCGTGGGTTCGAATCCCACATTGGCCAACTTCTTCTTTCTTTTATCACGCTGCTGCTGTTTCTGGCGCCGCGACTCCTTTCGCAGCCTGTGCTGGACCGGCTGGTAGTTCCACTCAACCGTTCGGACGCCCCAAAACGGCACGGGTTCGAGTCCGTCTCGGGCTGCACTTGCTCGCCTCGAAAGAACCAACCTTTGTCAAATAGATCGTTCTCGTCTCGGACGCGTTGCAGCGAGTCTGCTGGCTTGTCAGGTGGGCATCGGGTCGCTGCAGGTTGTGCGGGAGTGTAGCCAGCTGTCCGATTGCCTTGGCAGCATCGTAGCCGAGCCTCCGAGTCGGCTATATCGCCGTCTTGGGGATGAGGTCGAACACCGCTTCGACCATCTTGATCTCATCCCTGAACCTGACGTAGCTAGCCACCATTTCGAATGTAGAACTCCAGCGGTCCACATTAGGCCGCAACGGGGAGAGTGGCGTGTACTCGCGCAGAGCGGCACGATTGTTTATCGTGCGCAGCGCCGCCATGAGCGTGCTCACCGCGTCTACCATCGTTTTGTGGTCGACTTCACGGCCAGGCTAAAGCGGTGCGACGCACAACCAATCAGCGGGATCTCCAGGCGTGTCACAGTAGCACGATTGGTAAACAATATCACCAATCATAAACGACAACATTGATTCTGATTGGTGAAAACTGTCGATGATCTTCTTCATGCAAGATTAATGCGCTTGGGCCGTCAGGCCTCCCTCCTCCATTGGTGCAGTAGCGAGTAGTGTTTGCTTGAGCTGACTCTCGTGCCAATACACGTCGAACAGAGCCACGTAGTTCTCCAAGAAGAACGGTGACCCATCGAACATGATGCCGAGAGGCCCGACATCTCGGCGGTAATCTTGGGTTCGATCGCGGCCACCACCGAAGTCATGTAGACCTTGAGGGTCTTCGAGCATACATGCTTCAACTTGAGCATGGTTTTGTGAGTGGATCATCGACCTCGCTGCTGGGCTTGTTGCAGGTGACGCTCCACTCCATCCAGTGATACATGGTGGTCTCCCTGGCCTGGCCTCACCGTTGCAGACCCAAAACGCCGCGGCTGGTGAGTGAGGCGTCCAAGGGCAATCATTTGGCCTCCAACCTCAAGGCCGAGCTGAAGCTCACCGTTTTCGTGCGCACCGTCCATCACCCCCCGCAAGCGTTCACTGATTAATGTACACCAAGATGATGAGCACGTTCCCACTCAAGCCCGCAGACATGCTGACCATGAAGACTTGGGGCTAGCGGCGTGTTGGTGCAAAAAGAAAAAATGCCGGGCCGCTCTGGGAATCCATCATTTCTGCGATGAGAAAAGTGGAAACTTGATGGGCCCAACGGCTTTCAGCACTAAGACTTAAGAAAGCCGCCACGCACGACCAAGCGACGTCAGGCTGGAGGTGGGTTCGTCATAGTGTGGGCGGCATTTTGCTCGCGCGGCACGCGGCAAGTTACCGCTTGAGGTGCTGTCAGGGACACAGAACTCAGAAGACTATTTATGTACTGTCTAAAAAAACATCTCCCCTTTTGCTCACGTAGTTACGGTATTAACTTTATCTACAAACGCATGGAGCGGGCCTGAAGTAGCTTTAGCGTCAGCGGAAGACACACGGCTTAGAGAGTCTCTAGTGGTATTGATAATCTTACGCTCTATACAAGAGCTAGGACGAGTACCGTAAGATAACTACTTACAGACTCCAAGAGACAGGAAGTTCCTCAAACAAGGCTAGTGAGCTCTACGCCTCAAGTGTGAATTGAGTGTATTGTTGTTAGTCGCGGCAGAGCCGTCTGCTATCTGAATGTATATGAATCACTATCTATCGTCGTAAAACCTAGTCTAATGCTTATCCATTGGATTTGAGGTCACGTACTGATATCTTGTTAACTGCGGGAAAGTGTACACCGCATAACTTGTGTTTGGCACACTATATGATGTAACCCCATTACAATGCCTGCATTAAACACGTCCAAGCGCACGATGGATTTCATAAAGGGCAAGAGGTAAACGTACTGGACTGACCATTCAAGTCACCAGATCTGTACCCGATAGCAACAAATTGTGGTCTATCATGAGTAGGATATTCATATTAATAATGGAAGACAGTTTCATAGCATGAAGCAGTTAAATCTGGGCTGTTTGAGCCTGGAATGCTATCCCCACTGCCATGCGTGATCGAGTCAATACCGCGTGGATTGGCGGAAGTAGTTGATAAGAAAGGTAACAAGACACACAACTAGCTTCCAGTCTTATCAATACATTTAATTTGTTATTTAGCAGGCTCTCATAGAGTATATCAAGGAGCGTCTGTACACGCTAACAAAATTGCAAGTTATGATTCTGTTCGACTTTGGAGTCAAGCTTAGTACATCATTCACCAACCAGAAGCTGTGTGGGAAGCTGTACACAGTGAAAGTGGTAACGTTTGCAGGCTGGACCATACGCCTACGTTTATTGATTGCTCAGTGTGTGTCTTTATTGTTTATGAATATGTAGGACCGAATTGAGCCGGTGCAATGACGCTGTCAACATCGAAAAGTGCCGTGTTTGCTAAAACATTGCTGAAATATGAGCGCGGGGGCGCTCTCATCGTCTATTTACGATGAAACCAATGACATAATCAACTGCAAGCGCTCGCAAGGACGTGCTATTGAGGACAAACGAGCGGCCGGCAAGCTACCACCTTCGAAGAGCAAGAACCAGCAAATTTAAAGCACAATTTTGACAAACGGGTCTTATTCACTGAACAGGGCTCGATCAAGATGGACGTTAATGCAGCATTTCTTGGTGCGGTTGCGACGCAGTGAAGGTCCACGAGATCTACTAAAACCATGTTGCAGCTAAGCCCCTAGTTGTTGTGCTGGATAATGCCCATGTCCACAGCAAAACAGAGGATCTTGTTCGAGGGCGCGATGACCTAAAGCTGCGTTTTACGTAGCCCATACGCGCCGACGTGCAATCCTATCGATAGTCGGAACGAATACATAAGGCGAATGGTCTACAGTGCTAACTGGATACGTTTGTTCCACAGGCTGCTTGAGCATTTTAAAGGCTCGTATCAAAAGCTATCTCGCTCTCAGCCACGACAAGATACTGAGTGCGCCGCGGATACAGATGCAAGAGCTTGAGAGGGGTTCGGATTCAACTATTTGAAAGGGAGGCCAAGCATTTTATGCCGTGCATAGATTTGCGCCTTGGCCGTCGTATGACTCGCCACTGGCGCATGCTGTTGCTGCTTCGAAGCGCAGTAAAGAAGTACGAGAACCATTCCGGTCTGGTCAAAACTCACTTTGGGGTGTACATAATTTAAGTTTTTCAAATAATCATTTTTTTCTCAGTCCATTTCGCTCTGCCCTGTGGCTATTTTGGATTGGCAAAAAGTGTTTGTGACAGTGGGCATGAACATAACAGAGTTCACATAAATCTCTCTTTACATCCAGCAAGAACAAGCATGCACTCCAACTACAGTCGACGCATTAGCAACCATCGATGGGACAAACTGACATATCGATCTCGGAGCGTACAATGAAAATATATCTCTGTGATCGCTTCTAGGAAGACGTTCAGGATTGCTAATTGAGGTGGAACGGCCGTGCTGTTTTGGAAATCAATCGAAGCGTAGCCGTGGGGGCGGCGTAGCAGTCGGTAGCGCAGGTAGGGCGATGAACACGGGCGGCGCACCTCGAGAGATCGTTTCAAACTCGGTCTTCCTCGTCATCAAGTCGAGCGACACGCCGTCGACGCGATCGCACAGTTCGTCGAAAACCAATTCCCGGGGCGTTGTGAGGGAGCAGAGAAGCTCGGTGAACTGGTTGAACGAGATTAAACCGTATTCGCCCTTTTCTTTCCACTCAAATGTCTTCACACTGACCCAGACGTTGACTCTGCGGAGTTTCATAGCGATCTAGTACAACAACAAAAGACACACATACATTATGCTCGTATAATTTTCCGACGCTTGAATGCCGGTTCTTCGCTCACCCCTTCACTGGCATCCCACTTGTCCTTTTCTTCCTGTATCATGACGCCGCCAACTCCATCGCCACCTGATTGTCCTGGTCAGGGTCGTTCGATACACGAAACGGCTGCACCTGCATCAGCGTGTTTCCGACGCTGCTGAGGAAGGCGTCGATGTCGCACTTCTTGTCTTATATGAAGTGGGCCTTGATATGCTCGGTGGTGTTCTTGAACGCTACCACGACGAACCCGGTTTGTTCTTGATCCTCGGATCGTTCTTATAGCGCGGCAACGGCTTCGTGGAGCACCGGAGCCTGGTGTATTTAGCTGGGTGGCCGGTTTAATCTGACGCAGTGCCGACGGTTGTATGGTAACCTATTGAGGGACCAGGTAAACCCATCTGTAAGCACAAGCCACGTCTTCCTACAAATAGTTACAAAACATATTTTAAGAGCGTGGCCCAACTCGTAAGATTGATTGAGTTGCGTATACCAACGTGGGTGGCCAATTTATCCTGGCGTGGAGTGTAGACGCTTAACGGGCAAGTCATACTTGCACAGAATATGATCTAAATTTTCACTTGCCCGTCTCCTATACTAGATTTTGCGGTGCGAATTTTCACAGATATCATTCATGTCTTGGGCATCACAAAGTTACCATTACAGAGCGGCTTGCCAATAAAAATTCCAGGTTGGTGAACTGCCGTGCCGACTCTGCCGAGCACCTCTTGCGTCTAGTACACTGTTGCGTAGGGCGGCAACAGCCGTACCTCGGCCATTATGCCGCCGAAGGTGCTAGGCCTGATGCCGAGGGCCTCAGCCAACGTTTTGTGAGTGGAGAGGCCCGGCTGGCGCTGCATCAGTTCGTGGACCTGGCACTTTACGCGCAAGGGCTGGCATGCTGCGCGGGCGTGGCCCTTCTTGCCCCAGCACTTGCCGGCCAAGTACGCCGTTATAATCTGCTTGACGTCTCGGGCCGGCCGCAGCCTATGGGCGACCTTTGTGATTTTGATGCTGTCTCGGAGCACAGGAGCAGCATGATCTTCTTGATGATCTTGAGTCGCTCCGCCTCCGAGATCTTCTTGATCAGTGGCACCTTGCCAGGCGTGGGGGTGTGCTGAGGTTTCTTGCGCGCTCGCTTGGCTCTGCTCGTTGCAATCGCAAGTTGAGAAATAGCCATCGACAAATTGTTGGGATGAAATTTCAAAGGGCAGCTGAACACTCCGTTTGCTGAGCTCTACATGGAGCAGTTCTTACCCCCGACTGAAGAACTAGTGGCGGCTCTGTGGCTCTGTTCTCACTCGCTGATCTCGGTATAACCACCATTCTAACGTCAAGGTTAGCCTTCAACTCAGCGTACATGTACCGACTATGTGGTGAAACGTTACCTCGAGATATTCCTGAGCTACGGTGTAACAGAACATCCCATCTCGGGTGTGTACACCTCTGCAATGGGATACTATTGTGATGGGCAACAGTCAGACAGTTCTGCCCCTCTTTGTACGTGAGTCCGACCGGCAAGCATGTGCTTGGGCTCCTCCGTCATGGCCGTCGCTTTGCTCTGGACATACTTCGCTATGCATTAAATCTCGAAAGTTTTATATACCGATTTTTTAATGTTTTTCTGTTTGCTTTCACTCCGCTTTGCTATGCACTGTGGGAATTTGGAGCGACAAAGGTAGTATGAACGAGTATCACATTGCGGTGATAGCAGTTATAAATGCGATGTCGGAACGACCTTAACCCTTTCGCGATACAAGGGCGCATGTTTCGCCCTTTGAGGCGTTTGTCAAAACACGGTTGAAAATGCCCTTCTGAAAGGGCGAAAAAATGCTACCAGTCCGTTCCAGCTCTAATATTGTCCATTTTTTGAAATTGCGCTCGTGATTCGTCAAAAATAGCTCTAGACCCATCTGATTGGCTGCAATAGAACCGCCTGGAAGCCACGGTTTGAATGGTGTGCAGAGCTCACAACAAGTCAAACCATGGGAGCCAACAGAAGCAGTTTTGCGCCATTTTAGGCTCCTGATAGATGCCAGCAGTATTGATATCGCCCCGCCCCACGAAATTCCCCACCAAGCCCGCAAGCTCCAGCACCAGGAGTAGTCACAGTACCCCCCGATCCTCGCCCCGTCCCCGAGTCAGCAACCTCTCTGACGACCAGCGCCTGCGTGTTGTGGCTGCCCTTCTCCATGAAGCTACCGGTGGCATCGTTCCGCATGGTGCCGTGAGGGCTGTTGCTGTAAAGTTCGGAGTCCACGCCCGGACGGCAACCGCGTGTGGTGTCACGCCCTCTCCAACTTCGAGCGCAATGGTGTGTACGCATCCCCATCTCAAATGCATCGCACTGGGCGTTCAAGAGTTGACCGGACCCGGCAGCTGGAGCAGCTACGAGGTGTTGATCCACAACAACGAAGCACCATCCGATCAGCTGCCGAAGTCTGCTCCCTTCCACCAACCACGCTTTTCGAGAGATTCGCCTTGACAATCTCAGCGTGGAGGCTTCTTTCGCCAAGCCGATGCTGACGAGGAAAACAAGGTGAAGAGGGTCGCCTTCAGCGTGGATCATGTCGATCCGACGACGCATTTCTTCGTCGACATGGAGGACGCCGTGCACGTCGATGAAAAACTATTCTACCTGAGCAAGCGGCATATCCCGAAGGTGATGGTGTTGGCGGCAGTTGCCCGACCGCATCATGACCCCGTTACGGGAGTTTTCGACGGCAAGCTCGGGACTTGGGCTTTTCTAACGCACGAGCCGGCAAAACGCAGCAGCTGCAACCGGCCAGCAGGCACCTTGGTTCTCTACCCTGTGCCGGTGAACAAGATTTCCTACAGGGAGATGATGATGGAGCACGTGCTGCCGTCAATTCGAGCCAAGTTTCCTGGAGCCATCAACGGGAGACGTATCACCGTGCAACAAGATAACGCCCCCCACATCCAGCCTGATGACACTGAGTGGTGTCAGGCAGTAGCGGCATCCGGATGCAATGTCCAGTTGCGTTTTCAACCACCCCACAGCCCCGACATGAACTTGTTGGACCTAGCTATCTTCAACGCCGTCTAGGCACGCCAGCAGCGAATGACCGCCAAGACGCTGGACGAGTTGGTAGAGAACATGAAGGTGGCCTTCGACAAGTTGCCACCAGCAAGCCTGAACGCTGGGTTCCTAACGCTACAGTGCGTTATGGAGGATTGCGCTGCTTCAGGTGGAGACAACACTTTCAAGAATCGACACATGTCGAAGTCCAAGCTTGCCCGGGAGGGAAGACTTCCCCGGAGCATAAAAAAAATTGCTGTGATACCACCGCGTCATTTCTACCCGCTCTTGGGTGATCTGTAGTAGACGACCATAGTGAAAACTAATAAAATAACACGACTATAGTTTCGGAACAAGCAAAACGTTGAACTTGACAGTAGATCTGGAATGGACTGGTACCTTCTACACAAGTTCAAGTAGAAACCTACCTTTTTATTACAAATCATGAAAAGTACAATGCATAATCATCTAGGTATTCATTGAAGGTGCACATGTTACGAGAGATAGGCAAGAGGCAAGCGAGTACCGTGTTTTTCTTAAAGGGCGAATTTTGCGCCTTTTAACCCCCCGCACTCACGCGTTGTATTTGACTACATGTGAGGAAAAGGTGCGTGATGTCCCTTTTCTAAACATGTTGTATATACTACATGTTAAAGACGTGGGAATGCACAGGGTTAGGCAGAAAACTCGCAGAAAAAGATCTTGAACTTGCACAAAAGGGTGTAGAGAATGATTGCTGTTTTTGCGACAAGACAGGTGGATTGATGGCCACGAAGACACCACCTCCCTCATTTCAGAAATAACCAAGAAGGAGAGAGGTCGAAGCGCGAACGAGAGCTTTGTGGCTCACCTGATGGGCCATCCCTAGTAGACTAATACCGCGATGCAGTAAAGCACCGCGGATTTATAGATGGATCAAGACAAAATACCTCAGAGGAGAGCAGCCGAGAGTGGGGCTCGTAGATAACGCGGCGGCCGCGGAGAGCGGGGAATTAGCGCTGGTAGTACGGAAGACATCATGAATACGTTCATCGTCTACCGCGACGCCCAGAAGCAGAGAGATGAACAGACAGCAGGCCATGCATAGTTCCTGGTGGTGTTACAGGCGCAGCTTCTGTTGACCGCCACCGAGGATTTCATGGAGGAGGTATATGCTACATGCTCTATAGTCGACATGATGTATATATTGCTAACGTGCGTGGTCTTACATAGAGCTGCTCGCAGGATTCTACGACTACGACGGAGGCTATTTCGGCTGAGTATCACCTTACTGCTGGCCTTGGTGACAGCATCTGAATGCCGCAGCCTACACGGGGAGGCTGTAAATTCTCGCTGTTATTCTTTCTGACATGTCAGATCTAGTGGCATGACATGATGTTGCCTACACTGCGTGTTGGAAGCAGATGCTCACACAGATACCCCACACCACCAAAGTTCATTCAACGAGGCAGTATACATGCATAATAACTCTACCCCTCTGCATTTGCCGCTTGTCCCCCATTCCATCACTACATGCTTCCGTTCATCTCGCACTGTTCACACATTAGGCCTCAACGGAAGATGATGATGGTAATGCAAGTACTGCAGCATTCACATGGAAAAACAAGTGACAACGGGCGACGCGACTAGTGACGGCGGTTCAACAGTTTGCTTGATTACTTGTGTCCATAGTGCGCTACATTTGGTAGCAATCAATGATTACCTTGCATAGTTTGGCAGAAACGACTCACCTCTGTCCGCTTCTAATAAAAAGGACAATCTCAACAAGTACAATATCCTACCTGTCTGAAACCCGTCTTCCGGCGTGGGTATATCCGACAACATGCTGGTGCATAGCGCTACGACAGTATTTGCAAGCGATCTGTCGGAATCAGGTCTGCTTTCCGCAAAAAATGAAAGGGCGTCGTACTTATGGTAGGCAATACTAAAACCAAGTTATCCCTTTTCTTAACATGTTGTATATACAACATGTTTGGTCGCGGAAAGGGGGGCATTTTTAGCCGTGAGTGCGGGGGGGGTTAAGAAATATTTGACTTAGATTTTTATACTATAATAAGCTAGGTGGCTCGCGAAAGGGTTAAAACTGACGTGTGGGGATTCCCGCTGGGCCTCTATCATTGTACCAACGTTGTTGGGATGACACTAAACAAGTGCCACGTAACTATTTAGTCTGTGCT
Source organism: Phytophthora crassamura (assembly GCA_033557995.1). Classification (NCBI taxonomy): domain Eukaryota; phylum Oomycota; class Peronosporomycetes; order Peronosporales; family Peronosporaceae; genus Phytophthora; species Phytophthora crassamura. The sequence continues at coordinate 127,132 of JAUCED010000021.1, forward strand.
CCTTTTGAAAGCTGCCGGGCTTTCTTCGCTTAAAAAACATAAATACATTCAATCGTGCTTTACCTTCATCTTTTTATATCTGATATGTAGGCTTCTCCATGTCAATAACGGGTTCTACCAAATAGTATACCCAATCCAAATAGAATTCCCTAGGCTTTTGTTAAGGTCCTCAATTCGGTATTATACCGCTCTGATTAGTATACCGTTCCAGAAACTGTACCATAGTGTTCTATAATGCCCAGCGAAACCAACCATTCATCCAACCAACAATTCTCCCAAACTCCAGGATCTCACTTTGCAAACTTTTGCGTGCCCTTCAAGTGGTTGCTGTCCTCCCACCTCCTCGCTACCAACCACGCTTTCAATGGCTCCCAAACGAACGTCCAAACCAATCTCGAGAAGAGGGAGGTGGTCGAGTGGATTAAGGGAGCTGGTGGTGGAGTCCCAGCGCGTGCTGTTCAACATTTTCAAGGCGAGCTAGACTGATAGGTCTCTGGTGCCCAGATTTGCTATTGGTTGAAAAATAGGGACACAATCATCAACGCGCCTGCGTTACAGTACCGTGTTCCTGGTGCCGGTGTTCATCCACGCCTCGGTGAGATGGTGGACATTCTCTTCACGTAGTTCTCCGTATGCGCTCAAGGAAAAAAGTATCGCGCCAATGGATTCAGTCGATGGCGCTAGAGATTGCGCGAACGGAGGCCGAGGACACGGACTTCCGAGCGTCGGGCAATTGACTGGCCCTGTTCATGGCTCGCTACCGTCTGTCGCTCCGACGCACGCCGAACTTGACGGTGCTAAGCGACGACGAGTTGACGTCTTGAGCTGTTCACTACATGGCTTACTTGTCGATGATGAAGCCAGCACTCAACCCGAGCGCTACTCTTCTGATGGATGAAACCGCGCTCTACTCCGAAGATCCGCGCCGCGACACAGTCGACTTTACAGGTGCACGTCATGTCGTGCTGAAGTCGACTGGATTCACCGAGGGCAAGAGGTTGCCCCGCTGCTAATCTGGAAGGGATGTAAGGGCAAGAAGTCCAAAATTGAGAAGCGTGGTTCAGTGTATGTTGCCTACCAAGAGAGAGCCTGGATGAACTCACAGCTGCTTGAGCAGTGGATGGACCTCATGTACCCCGCCGTCTTTGACGCTATACCCGGTCGTGGTCTGGTCTGGGACTCCATGCGCGCACATATGTCGAAAGCGGTCAAGGCCAAGTGCGCAAAGAAGAACGTGGACATGCTAGTGATTCCGGGTGGCTTAACGCCGGACCTCGAAGCTGGTGATATCGGGATATTCAAGTCCTTGAAGGACAGCCTATCCGGGGTGATCGACGAGTGGATCATCTGACCGAGTGACGTACACGCGGGGCGGGAACTCACGAGCCCCAGCCATGGACGAGGTGGTTAGCTGGGTGAGTAGCATGTGGCGTGGAGCCCCAGACGAAGTCGTGCTGACGTCTGTTCGTGCGGCTGACTTCGTTGACGACTACAAGAATGGCACATTTCTAAGCACGACGTGTACGGTGCCTTGTTTCAAAATAAATGGGTAAGTCGGGAGGATGAGCTTGAAGAAACTCTGAGTGACTATGACGCCATTGCTGTCATGTTCGATGAGCTGATCATTGACTAATTCGAATTAATAAAGATGCTGAGGCCGATTGATTTGGCCTTAATGTAAAAGGACTTACTTGGCGGTTCCCGTCTGTGTGAACGCCGCGGTGCTTGAACCCGACCTGTGTGATATATGGCCGCATGCCTGCTACACACTCCACCAATGCCGTCGTTTGCCACCGAAATTATCACGAGTCATACAATACCCTGCCAATTGTATACCCTGGTGCGTGTTGATGGTACACTACTGAAATATTATACCGTACATTATGTGGTAGACCCCGGTATATGTGCTTGGCACGCTTAACTATATAGAGCTCTAAAATGGTCCTTTCGAACAAGAATTCGCTCCGATATGGCAGTCTGCCTCGGCTGTTACAATTCCTGCCACATTATTAAGTGAAGGGGACTACCTCGAACATACTTCCTCGGTTTTCGATAATAAAGTAATATCATTTCTGACTCTTGCATTCTTTCTGTTCACATGTTGTCACGTCAGATGTGATCAACGTTAGAAGCTTTCCCTTCCTGCGCACAGCTTCTTTTCCGATGTAGGGGAGAGAGTACCGATTGTCGCAGTCGTTGAGCAGAATGCAGTGCATCATAGACAACAGGTTCGAGAAAATGTTGCCCAGGGTCGTAATGCTGGTCTCATCGAACGCCTCTGTGATTGCGCGGATGAGGTTGTCCATGCTGTGAAATGGCTGGCGGAACTGAATGTACTGGATCGAGGCGAAAACGTCAAGGTCCAGCACATTCAAATCGGGAGAATTCGGCGGCTGGAAGACGAGATGAATCCCCCAGCCGTCCGAAGTGCCAGCGGCGATCACGGCTGGGTCGTTCGGTAGGACATGAGGGGTAGCATTGTTCTGCTGGATCAGGATCGTTTTAGATTGCTCCTTCACTGGCTACGTCGCCTTGATGGCTGGGATGGCATCATTGATGATGTAGTGCTTGTAGACCGACCGGTCGACCGTAGCCACGTTTTTCGTACAACCGGAGCCTTCTTTCAGTGGAAGCTGATTTGCTGGGCGATGTATCTTTCCGTCAAGGGCCACAGGCCAATCTTCCTGTCGAGCATGGTGCCGGTGGCTTCATCAAATCTAAAACAAAATCTAACCACATGGAATATTAAATATCAATACATATATATAACAATATAAAAGCAGATGTTTACGTTGGTCTCGCCACAGCAGCAAGAAACATAGTCTTCGGTATGAAGCGTTTGCTTCGGCGGTTGCGTGGGGGTGGTTCCTCGCCGTCCAGAAGCAGGTATGCGCGGTCGTCCTTGTCCTCATTAAACCATTTTCATCCACGTGTACCACATCAAACCATGGGTTAAACAACATAGTGTCTTCATCGAGGTGGCTGAGTGCGTGTTAAAGGCGCGCAACACGGTTCGCTTCTGTAAGTGTAGGCTTGATACGATCCATGACGCGCGTGAGCCGGCCTTCACGCATCACGAGCCCAATGGAGGCGCCTTGACACACCGGAGGCCTCCGCCAGCACCTGTTGTGTGGTGCGTTGGTCGATGGAGACGGCTCGAATCTCGGCAACTGTCTCGTTGCGGTGCTTGCACCGCTGTTGGTCTTCACACGAGACGAACTGTCTCCTCCGAAAATACTAGCAGCCTCGGACTCCAATGGCGCGCCCACACACACCCAATGGACGTATGATGACGGTCGAACTGGCAAATGACTCTGGAAACTGCCTGTGTGTCACAATACCATCCACAATCACCCGTAGGAGAACGTTGACGATCGCTCGACGCTCGGCGTGTGTTAGCCGTGATTTCCGCACCCTTATGTGTCCTCGGAAGGACAGTTGAATTGTGAGGAAATCCTTATTGAGCTGAATGTCTGGTAGTCCGCCAATCCCCCCACCATTTATATTGCCGCACCATTCGTTCTAAAGCACTACAAAAATACTGTCTAGAAGCTCAGACTCGTGTGTATCGTTCTAGCCAACGGAAACGCTCAATTTCCACGTTTCTGCGAATCATATTTAGTCGAATCCAAAATCTGCATTCTTTTGGTGCCGGTCCACCGAGGTGGATCAACGGCTGCAGCAGCTCAGGATCAGAGCTTGATCCACCCGCTTCCCAACATATTGGCGGGAAGCGTGAGGCGACTGACTGTTTGGTAGCCGGCTCGCAGAGCGCGTTCGACCTTGTCGGGGGCGTCTTCGTAAAGTCCTCGATTGTGATCCCATCCATGCCATCCGCTAGAACATCTTGGATCATCTTCTCCATGGCAGTCTCGTTCAGGTGGGCAAGCTTTAAATGCTACTTCATCACTAAGTTGTCCTCCAGAGTCTCCACCGTTCGAGCAGCTCTCATTGGGACCATCAGAATGGGGCTCGCCTTCAATCAATAGAACCCATCGTCCTTCTTCTTGAACTCGAGGCGAATCACATCCTTGTCGAAGTACTTGCACCGTAAGCGCGCGTTGTCCGTGTCCGAGACGACAGCTTCCAGCCCGTCAACTCCAGCAACCTCTGACCGATCAGATGTACTGTCCCTCCTGGTGCATAGCGGACAACAAGCAGCTCCAACTACTTGCTGGGCTGCACCTCCAATCGAATCAGTCCCGAATACGCATTGGTATCCATGCCTCCCTGCCAATCAAAAGTCACAAGAGGTTCCTTCACCAACTTCACGAATGCCCCTTCATTAACGCAGACGTGAGCTCCAGCACCGCTATCCAGCATCCAGTCATGCATGGAGGCCATTGTTGGCACCACGTCTTGGGTTTTCACCAGGAGGATCGGAACTGGAGGGTTCTCAGCATCTCCAAGATCACTCGTCCACATCAGCTTCGTTGCAGTTCCTTTCTTGTCTTCACTGACATCGTCGTTCTCCTTGGGCTGGTTAACTCCTTTTTGCAACGCCTTCCACCCAAAGCACTCAGTTCATAAGTGACCCTTTTTCTTGCAGATGAAACATTGTCTAGTCTCCTAGCTTCTCACCTTCTTGCCACCTCCTCCTTTCTTGAATGTCTTCTTCGGTTTTTCAGCAATGCAGGCCAGACGCTGCTAAAGCACCTTCGTTGCCTGCTAGGGTTGAGAGTTGGCAGAAGCCACCGTTGAGATGGCCTTGTCGGTTTCATCTTTTCCCAGCAGCACGTTTCTGACAGTGGCAGGTCCGTCGAGTCCCGGTTGAACATCCGGACTTTGTTGCGGTGGCTGTCAAACACACCTTGCAACACGACATTCACCGTGTCCGCGTTGGGTATCACTGAGTTTATGTTGGCCAACTGGCGGCCCATTTCTTCCAGTCTATCGAGCTATGTCTCAATACTCTCGCCCGGTTCAAACTAAGCAGCATACAGGTCACGACGAAGACGAATTCACTGCCGTAACGCACGCTTTGTCTTGTCTTCGAACGAGTTCCACATTTCACGCGCCGTCGTCATCTTGCACACTTTCTTCGAGTCTCGCAGCAACAACCCAATCAGCAGCGCGCAGCGTGCAAATTGGTTGCGCTCGACCCATTGAGGATCAGCTGGATCTAACACAGTGCTGCCATCAACGACATCCCAGCAGCCGTGCTGATAAGGTAACCTTCTAGCTGAACGCAAAAGAGGTAGAGCCCTCCATCCGCTGTGAACTTCGGTGGCTTCGATCCACACATCCGTCTCAGTAACGCTCCATCCACCACTTGCTGTTGCGCCAGCTACTTGCTGCTGGTTCTGCACCGGCGGACCAACTCCTTGGTGGCCCTGTTTGTTGGCCCTTGTTGCTGGCCACTAGAGTTCGCCTGCTGCACCATCCTGGCAGGCGTAGAACGATCTCGGCGTCACCGCGGTCTCGATAATACAGATATCCGCAATCCATCGTAATAGAGCACGCCACGTCGACTTCAGGCTCCGCCACACGATCTTGGTCTCAGTACCTACGACCCGTCAGCACCAGAGTGGAGCGAGGAAGTGCGCTGCGTAGAAAAATTTCACTTGTGGGTCAGGAAGAATGTTGAAAAGTGAGGCAAATTGTTTTTCATCGGGGAAAGCCACAGCAAAAAAGGCTTCGGTCTACAGTAACTACTTCTGCTCACTATTAAGTAGGGAAGCTGGCCAATGGTGGCCTCTATCCTTTTCATGGAGAACCCCGCAGAGTTTTCCTGGATCTCTCTCTTCTTCCCCATAGTCACAACCACTCCACTCACAACTTCCGTCTTCCTGTTCATCAGTGGCTAACTGGAGGATACATCCTTCTTTCACTACTAACTATCGCATTCGCCCGCTGATGTCTCTTATATATTCATGCATTAGGATGAACTCACTTTCTATATAATATTTAGTGCTTTGCTGGAGAGGTGTTTATACTATTTGTGGTGTTTGGAGGTGTGGACGGTACCTCCTTCGCACCAGAGGGGGTCAAAAGGTCTTGCCTACTTTATTTTTTCTTGGGTTCTTTCGATGGAAATGGGGCTGCTGGGTGGGATTTTGGTGATATTTTTCTTACGTCAACTGGTATATACTACTCACGGTACGTATACATTTATGCTGCTGTTTTCAACTACTACTTTATGCTTCGGTTTAGGTTAATGGCTAGGAATGGCCTAACACTCCGCCGAGTGACCACCCACAACTCAGCTTTACGAACGAGCATGTCCTCCCGACGTGAAAGTCGGGAGGACATGCTCGTTCGTAAAGCCGAGTTCTGTGACGAAGTTCGGCGGGTTATCGCTGATAGCGTGGTGCCGCTGAACGAAGGTGTAGACCCTCGCAGTGAGGTCTTTAACATCGACCAAACGGGTACTTTTGCTTTTACAACAGCCTATACCACTGTGGAGCAAGTTGGTGTTCGTGTGGTGTCGGCCTTGATAGCTGGCTCAAACAGCCAGCCTATCATCATGGCGCTGTTAGTGCGTGCTGACGGCCTAGTTGTAGCCGCCACACTTCGTCTTCAATGGCCATCCGGGTGGAGAGGTCGAGCGGGAGGTGCGGTTGTACGCACCACCTCACGTAGCAACCTGCAGGAAAATGCATGATTTGATGAAAGGGTGATGCTAGAGTGGATTAAGGAGTCGTTCCGACCTAACGTAACTAGCTACTCTGTTCTTTTGCTTGACGCCTTGAAGACGAACAAGATGGCCAGCGTCCTGGATGAGCTGGGGGCCATGGGGACCAGCTTGCACATCGCTCCACTGGGCTGCACCGGGATAGCGCAGCCGCTCGACGTGGGAGTGATGTCCCAGTGAAGACGCACCTATGTCAGACATGTGCTCAAGCCGCTGTGTTGAACGCTATGCCTCCGAATTCGGCGGAGCGTCGTCGCTACATGTTCGACCACACAATGCACGCACTGAGCAAGATTTCTGCGGACACCGTGCGTCATTCATTTGATAAAGCGGGTTCCGTCTTCGGCTGTGTGACGTCCACGGATGTGTAGGGCATGCTGGATGAAGCGATCCTCCTGAGTATAGTTGACGCGCAGGATCACGACACCTCATGCGTCGATGACGTGCTCAGCGGCGACGTCAACTAGTCCGCGAGCGAAGTGATCAGTATGTAGATTTGAGGGGTCAAATATATGCCGATTATATCCTATTCAAATTTTGTAGAGAAAAGCCTTCTCAAATCACGAATTTAGTAAGTGTTCAGATCATCTTGCTGTTCAGATCTTTGCGAAGATGTCGGTATGGCCTACGGTACATACGACTGTGCGTCAACGATTAAGGGGTGAAGTCGTTTAAAGAAAGGAGAAAATACGCGGCGCGCACCAGCACATATTTTGCATGCCAAAGTCACATGGTGAAGTTCTCACGTTTGCGGTAATTCCATCATGTGTTGAATCACTTCGCACAGTATATTCGCAATCTGATACAGCACACACAATTACGTACAACAGCTTTTCAGATTTCAGACATTATAGTCTGCTAAACTACGGCGCAGTGGTTCGCAGCAATATGCGTCCCCGTCATATGATTCGATTCTTAATTGAAATGTATATGACGGTTTACGGTTAGGAAGGTCCAATATATATATTTTCTCCGGTCGATGTACCATCGGAGGAGAGCGTCGTCGTGGGCACATACCCACAATGCGTCTGTGCATTGCTCCTCGATGTTCTAACGTTGTTTCCTCCGCAAACAAACAGACTTTCGCTTCGTCATTAGCTTTCTTGCCGACTAAATCGGGGTATAACTTCGCTATCGTTGCTGGCATGTTGTTTCGGGTTTGAAGGCGCTGATAATTACTGACTTAACACGATATCGCTCGGTGCAGCGCTTGAACTACCACACAAGGACTCATTTGCCCCCATTGCTACGCTGGTGTCTGGGTCGCGGACGACTGGTACTCGCCGTTGCACTTTCAAGAGTGTAGGGAACGGTGCAGACAGCAGCAAAACTATTACTCTAGTATATCAGTCGGATAAGTGAAGTAGTTGAATACGCTATAATTTAATTTGCTGCTAGCGGTGTCTGATATAAGAATTTGTAGAATATAAACACGTATTATACGGTATCGGTACGGGTTCTACTCGGTAGCGAGTTCGTGGGCGCATTTTGCCGGCACTGTCAGCAACTGCCGCCAGACGAACTAAATTCAAGCGTAAATGCGACGCAAATTGAACTAAAATGAACGGCTAAATATTGGTGTGACCAGGGGGCTATAAAAAACGAACAGTGTCCCTTGCGTGATTCCGGCAGAAGCCGCAGTTGGGCAGCCGACGTTTATCACCAATGTCTCGGCCGGAAACAACACCATCACCTACGCCAGCGGAGACCTGTTCCAGGCCACACTGGGCGACGCCACCTTCGTTCTTCGTGCGGCGATGACTGGAGCTACCGGGGCTGGAGCTTGGCGTCTGCCGGTGCATCTGGCTGCCCTGCGCTCCGTCGGTGTCGGTATTACAACGTGCCGCTTCCGTTTGGGGTCTCCATTCTCCATTCTCACCCATATAATGCAATATGTGATTGCATATTGCATAATACCTTATGGTGCAAAAGTATTGAAATCCATTTTGAAAACGGTGGACGTTGGATTCTAACTTGGAGCCCCACAGTCGGTTGGATGACAAGCAGTTGGTGGGACATCCCTCCGATACCAGGCTTGGTTCCGTACTCCTATCCCCAACTTTTTTCTGGGATCGGGAACGGAACCTCCGTTTTCTAGTTTATGCAAAAAATGATCAACTTACATAAATGCCAGTGTACCAGTGAAATGCGAGGGTTCCCTATCCAAAGGCAATCCCAGCAGACAAGGATGAAAGGAACGTTATCAGTTTGCAAGATGACAAGTAGCAAAGAATCCCGTCCAGCCCAGGATAACCCCTGCACGAGCGAAAACACATCCAAGGCGTTCATGAAGCCGCCGTAAGCGCCTGTACCATTCTGCGCGTCACAAAATGACGGAGCAAAGAAACTACAAGACGTGTGTCCACCGCCGACCCATCCTCACAGCCGGAAACTGGTACCTCACACAGTGAGTGGTTCTCGAATCTACAAAAGACTTGTCGAATTTATCGTTGCCTGTACGCGAGGTGGCAGTTTATTCGCTGCACTATATGCTCTGAGGCATCTATGGATCTATCACGCGCAGGATACGTGCAACACGGCAAGTAGTTAGTGAATCTTGTATCTAACGACAAAGATCGTCGGTCCTAAGCAAGCACAACTACGAAATACCAACAGCCCCAAAGCAAGTGGCGCGAGGTGACTGGTCACAAAATGGCCAGTCGACTTTTCCACCGTACTTCCGGAATCCCCATGATCTGATTGGTCCAAATCCGCCCGTGTTTGTGATGCGTGGCGCGCCCGGTCCCGCACGATGCACCCGGCCCCAAGATTGTTCAACCGCCGAAATCTCCAACAGCCTAAAGTGTTTCCCAAGTCACCTGCAAGCCAAGTGCTACTAAACCAACCCAAGTCGTGACAAGCACCCACGCTCAAGTCCGACGACCCCAAGTCCAGTGTGCGACGCCTCGAGCCCAAGCCTTCGCCCATGAAGCCCTGGAGGAGTTTAACCCGTCCAAACGGAGGCTGATGTCCAAAAGCCGCTTTTGGACTCCGACGTCCCAACCGCCGATCCTGTACCTAGAATACAGCGAGTATCCAGCTTGCACCAATCAAGATCCTTCCGAGTTTCAAGTATAATTCACCCAAGATGTTAGCGACCGACCAAGACGACCGAACGGATGTGCTATGCACAACAGCCGGTTGAAGTACTTTGTCACACTGATTACCCAGCGCTCCGCCTGATTTCCGCGGTCGGACCGCTCTCCCCAAACCTATAGTGAACCAAGTCATTTGGACCTGCCATGAGGGGAGGCCTCGTGCAGTGAGTTCTGCAAAGATTGCGATAACATTTTATAACACGGAGTTCGTTTTGCTAAGAAGAGTGCAAGTGGCCCCCGGAGACCGTTGAAATCTTGTTGTGTGGACCAGCATCGGTACGCTTTGTCAGTTTAGCGGAGGGCCGGTATCTGCCAAGCCTGCGTTTGGACGCGTCGTGGCCGCGAAGGACGGCGCGGGGCTCTCAGGAAGGTCAAGTCCACTTCGGCGAAGATCGAGCCGCGCGCGCTTAAGGTGACCTGCCTATTTCGTATCCCAGTTGAAAGTACTCGCGTCCATTGGACAGAGACTTCATTTCATATTAACTACTGCTTTGGGAGGTTACTAGTAGTCACCGTTGAAGCTTGATTGATCGACTACTGTATGCTAGAAGTGTATTTTCCTTGCTAGCGTTTGCCTTTCGTTGGCACTGGTGCGTGTATTGCCCCAGGTAGCTTTTGGAACTGACCGGGGTTGTGAAAATCGTCCAACGGTCTTAAATAATAAGGGCGACTGAGTATCATGTATAACTCCCTGTGTATTTTATATTGTGGTTATCTGGAAGAAGACTCTGACCGTAGTCTAACCTCCCAGTCTGAAAGCGGCCTTTGGAAGTGAAGACATGCGCTCTGTATTTTTTGCGGTTGATCTGGATTATGTGATGAGGTACCCGAAATATTTCCGGGAGCACATCGGGCAGATGCCTGGCACCGCCTCCCAGATTGGAGACAGTATCGGTTCGATGGCGTCAGACTAAGTCTGGCCCTATTCCGGAACTTCAACTCGCCGTTACGAGCGCGCGCGCCGGTGTTTTCAGATCGAGTCCCAGGGAATGGACACTAGCCCCGAACCCCAGAATGATGTCCCGGACATGGATATTACCGAAGACGCTCAAAGTTGTTCGCCTATGAGTGTGGAACCCGTATGCGGAGTGGTATGCCAACCGAATCCCAGTCTCCGATCACAGTCCCGGATCCCAGACATTTCACCGGACCGACTCCGCGAAGCGTCGCCCTGAACGGTCAACTTGTGGATACAAATCAGGTGAGGTGGACCCACGGAGATTCAAGTGCCTCACAAGATACAGCCAATCAAGCGTCTGGATTCGAGGGTGACGCGGCCGAGCTGGAGCCTCGCTTCTGGTCGCAGAGGATGGGCCCGTATTTCATCCAATCATCACCCCAACGTTTTATCAAGTGCGCGCTCGAAGATCGCCCAAGTCAGTCACGTCGACCGATCTTCGCCCAACTTCAAGGTAGCCATAAGTCAGTAGAGCGCACGCCCTTGTTAGAAGGTCTTTGCGTGCTTGCATGCGTAAGATTTCAATCAGAGTTCACTTTGTCCCGAAGAACGGAAGCGAGGGCGATCCGATCGCATTTGAGTGCAAGCCGCGTGTGACCAAGACTTCCTGACAGTGTAGACAAGTTTTTCGGAAACAATCCGCTCCACTTAACCAAGTATTCCGCGTTTCGCCGTGGTGGATTTCGTTATTCTATATCCCCACCTCTGTCTTCGGCTTTGCCTGGCGACGCAGTGGTGCTTCATATCATCGGGACGAAGGCGATCGTCTCTGAGGTTTCGGCAGAACACCTCTTTGGGTTATACGGTTCCCGGGAGTTGTTGGTTTCGCAAGGACCCGGATAATTGTCCCGGACTCGTATCGCTCGCCTTAGAAATGCGCGGTGCGCGGAAGTCCCAGCGTGTGGCGAGTGGGTGTCGATTGCTAACGATGCCGCTGGTACTGTACGCAGGTAAAAACGTCACCCTACGAGATGTGGACAACATGGTGGACAGGCAGAGGGAAGCGTCGAGAACATGGTGGCCAGGCTGAGGGAGAAGCATCGAGGAAAAAAAACCCACTGAAGAGCGCCTTGAAGCTGTTCTACGAGAATTTTGGGGCGGTCCCAGTATCAGAGCAACGGTGTTTGTGAATGACGACAAAATGGTGCAGACGATCACGCTTCAAACAAGGCTGATGTGACGCTGGTTCAAGGCGTTCCCTGAAGGCCTGCTCATTAATGCCACACACGATACGATCGAGCCGCGCTACAAACTCTTTCTCTTTCATCGTGAACGATGTCTATGGTCATGTAAGGGAATAAAGCGGACGCTATTCGAATTGCGCCGTTATTACTTTGAATATTTCTCGGGTGTGTGCAGGGTGTGTGTTACACCACAGTGGCTAGAACCGAGTGTGTATGGGAGTGAGACGCGTTTGCGCCAGCCAACCCTGGCCAGCTGCGGCGCGACGGTTCTAATGTTCTTAGAGAGCGTTTCATCAAGGGCATCAATATCTGTCAAACGTCGTCAGTCGTTGATGCGCTTCATTGGCTGCGGTACATGCTGAAATGTCTACAGTAGTTAAGCACACATCGTGGAACAGCACCATTGCTTCTTGCTTTTGTCATAGCCGTGCTTGCTTTGTGCTTGTGTGGCGAGGCGGGAGAACGTTTTTTTTACCGTCCAGGTGTGCACAGCGCGTGGAATGCACCCATAAGAGAGGTTGGAAATCGACGGATGGAATTCCAAACGCCGAATCGGCTTTCAGACTTCACACGCTCATTTTGGAAACCCCACTGAGGTCAGACTTCACCAAGAACAACAAGTTTCCAAGAAGAAGTTGGCGTGTGTCCTTGTGTAATCACTATATGCATCGTTTATCTTCGAACCTTGGATTCCACCAGAATTAGTTGCTTGTAATTGTGGCGAGGTGCCTTGCAGATTTCCGGGAAACACGACCTTGGGCTTGAACTGTACTGGGGTCGTCACTCGGCTCGGACTAGGTCCGTGTGTGCACCTCTCTTCTTGTGATCCCTTTCCTTAGGTTATTTCAAGAACTACGCTGTGGGCCCAGACGTACGTCGGTCACACCAGTTGCCCCCGATCCCAGATAATGTGTCTCTGGTCGATATGTAGCCAAGTCGGAGTTGCCCGACCTTGCTCGGCAGGTGTGAGACTTGCGCGTGCGAAGCTACTCTTCTTTGCCCGAAATGCCCTGGGTATTTCTTGGTATATACGCTACTCTCCTCACCAACCTCTTCTTCTCAGGCCTCGAACAGTCGACCTTGGCAGCATCTTCTTCTCAGGCCTCGAACAGTCGACCTTGGCAGCATCTTCTTCTTCTCGGGTGGTTCCGGCTAATAACCCCGCGCCAACCTCTTCTTCTCTTCTACGGTTTCGGCTGAGAACCGTGTCCACGGACCTTCACTCGCTCCTAAGATCAAGGAGGGTCCAGGGGTTAATTGCTCGGGTTCAGTGTCTTGATCCAGATCACTCGCACTACACTCTGGGACACTTCGCGAGTTGTCGACCTGGGATAGGCCTACCGTGTATCCAACGCCGAATGGCGCGCGAATTTTATTACCCGTCTTCTTATGTGAAGATACTGCATGATCAACTTTGGTTTTGGCCCAGCAGCCTAAAGCTCGTCCACGAAAGCAAGAAGAGCCGAACGTGTGACGATGCTGGTTCCAGGTTTGGACCCAGCTTTGTCACTCGGCTGAATGCGACTCCCGTGCAACCGTACGGCTTGCAAGAACCAGTGAAACTGGATCCACGTGTCGCACACCAGACGCCTACCGTCTTACCCCCACAAATCACCTAGGTGTAGTGAAAAAAATCGATGTGCTCAAAATCAAAATCAATGTATAACCCCGATCACAACGCGAATCGGAATAGAAAAACATTCATCGAGAACCAATGCTTCTCGATTGATTCTAACAAACACAGCTAGCCGATTACCCTCCAACCATTCTTTTCTACCGGTAGTCATCGACGTTGCATGACTACATTAGCTCATTAAATGAGATAAATAAAACAAACACTCGTTACCAGCAATGCCTTCAGGAGAAAAGTCTCCAGCGCACGACAAACCCTTGGCGTTCTTCTGTGTTGAAGGATTTGTTCTACACTGCCTATGCACTCAAAATGAGTATCACAAATGTTTACCTTTTAGGTTGGTGACATATTTCTCGAAGATGGTCTTTGGACACAGTATAGTTGTGCTTGACGTTATAGTCGACTATGGACGCGTTCTCACTCGTATTCCAGACAACAGCGGCCTTGATGTTGGCCTTGCACCCTGTAGATTTGTTGAAGAAGGCCTTGGCTGTCCTTCATGGCTGCAGTGCGGCCTGAAAATATAGCAACATACGTGTCATCAAGCGCTCTATAGTACGCAGCGGGGTCGTACATTCATACCCGTCAACTTGGTGGATTCTTTCATCTAAATCGAGATTTCAAATGAAGGGCTCCCGCCCGAGAATGGAAGAAATTTTCAATTTCCACAAATTTGACGTGCGGTAGTTTTGCTCCAATGTTTTCGTTTTGTGGGTCTATTTGTTTTACAGTATACACTCGTTAAGGTACGATTCTGCGAACCAGTTTCAGATTTTATGCGTTGTTTCACAATACTAGGATTTCGCGGAGGCTGAGATAGCATAAATCCCGATTCGTACTTAGGTTGAAGGGCTAAATCTGTGTTAATGGATTATGTGGCTCCATCAACACAGATTTAGCCTTAAGGGAAACAATCAATTAGAGGCCGGTGGGTCAAATTGAGGCCGGACCCACTGGCCAATGACATTTCCCTAAAATACGATACTTTAATATTATTCGTCTAAAATGAAACTATTTTTTTCAAACGCATACTGAGTTCAAGTCAATACGACCTGGCAGGGTCAAAATCTATGGGAATAGTCTAGAGCAACAGAACGCACACAGCACAAAAACGATATTTCAGTTTCGTTTGCTTCATTGGTCAATACTTGGTGACCTAATGAAATCTAAACCGGGTGTATAAAATAAGATGAGGGGGTGACGTGGAACTCGCAAAAGCCGGCCAAATAATGTTTTTCAATTCCTCAGACCACGCCACTCCTCCATTCTTTCAGCACCCTCAGGTGGTTCGTAGTTCATTGAGCTTTCTGACGAGGCTTCACGCCTCAATTGGACTTGTTTTGACGAAGAGAGAGGTTTTGAGGCTCCAAGCACGCCCGACCTTCAGGATTTGAGAGCCATGCCATCTATCCTCCTCGTACCGTGGAATGTCAAATAATGTCCTTTTAAGTTATGTTGCTCTAGCACGATCCAAATCTATGAGCCTCTTTAACAAAGCTTGTATCGCTAGATTTCATTGGTTGACGGGTTTAATATTGCTCTTCTGGTTAACCTAATTCTAATCCAGAGACCGTCAGAATGAATGCATAATGTATACCCTGCTGAATTCGGTGGCATCATTTTCTGAAACTACCCCAAGAACGCTCAATACCACATACCCTTACAGATGCAATATCTGTACCTAAGTGTTGACCCACCACAAAAAGTAGAAGACAAAACAACTGTTGGATATGACAGCGACTGAAATCCTATGTTGCCTGTGAAAACCTATTCGTTCGCTGAATAATATCCTCGTTCGCGCAACATTGTGGATTTATCTGCTTTGGTTAAACTGAAACGCTTGGATTGAAAGGCGACTCCCTCCATTTTTCCATCGCTAACGAATCCCGGGATGCGGGCAGAGCTTCCATCTTCGCGCGACGATCTTGATTAGTTTGCTAGGGTTCGAGTGGCTGGTGCGCACTGCACGAATCCGAGAGTACTTAGATGAAGAGCGCGACATTAGGAAACAAGCGGCCCGAAAGCGTCAAGGTGTTGCGGTTGCGGAGCTAGGGCATACATCACCTTGAATGTGTAGAAGTTAAGCTGCCTGATCTGCTTCAATTGGCTAAACTATGATACACCTGTGCTACGAAAGCTTCGACATGCTAAAAGTGAGCACATAAAAGTAGGGCGCGTTCTACTGGTACAAACCAATATAACAAAGCCGTGCTAAAAGGTACAAATCATGTACTGCCCGGTTGGTATCGTACTGACGATTACACTACATGCCAACTGGTGTATATCTGTACAAAACGGCAAGGTAAACTAAATATCTTACCGCCGTCAATCCTTAAATATGACGTATGATGTCTGACAATTTTTAGAGACTTCAAGAGCTCGCTCCTGGCGCCCATTTCGAGTGGTCTCTGAATGTTGTCGTAACGACGAGGTTACACGAATGTAAAATCGACTTGTCTACATCGCATGTGCTGCTGAGCTCCGTTCACGTGCTACTGCTGCACGTATCAATGGCGCATCCATAGATGACCTCAGCATTCGCGTGCAACCCAGGTCGCCATGTCAAACAAACGCGGATGTATTGGTGGTGTGAATGCCGCACGCATGCGTGAGCTTAGCTATCGTCAGCCCACTCGGTGTGGCCAAGGCATGCCTTGTACAGATATCTAAACCTAAGATAGCCGAGCACTCGCGCTCGTAGATTTGGCATGGGGATCCCGCGCACTAGGCATTCGAGGAAGACAAGGCAGTAGAGACCGCAGTTGCAAATGTCCTCCTGGTAAGGGCAGGCAACTCGCTTGAACTCCATTCAGCGAACCTTCGACGGGAACAGGGCCTTGATCTGCTCTTCCATACGATCGTAGTATGCTTTTTCTGCATCGGGTCAAACGCTCTGATGAATCACTCGCGGAAGTCAAACCATGCGCGGAAGTCAAAGACTGCTGCGCACCAGTGAGATTCGATCAACATTGGCAGCAGGATGCACGAGACACACCACGTCCACAATTAATGTAACAGCTTCAGTGGTTGTCAACAAATTATCATCTTACATGTCCAAACGCATCTTTCACCGTGAAGCTAAACAGCTTGTTACGTGTGTGGATACAGTGCACCGAGTGCTGCGTAGGAGATGCCCCTGGCGTTTCCCTTTGCCCCGCTTGCGCTTGTCGTTGGCATGTGTGCACTCGTACTTCATGTAGTATGGACCGAGGTTCTCAGGGATGAGATCGGCATCGTTCCAGCGCGCGCGAGAGCGAATCTTCTGGTCCCGTGTGGCGTCCGGCGTGGGCTTGCGCATTCGGTACAACTGGGATGTCTGGCGCTGGTACTCGGTAATGCAGTTGTAAAAGACGGCCCACGAATCATACCACACGCGATCAACGGAAGGGGATACCTGATGCCGACGTTGCTCCTCCTCGGGCGACGAATCGTCGCTCATGAGCGACGCCTGGCATCCAGATTGTGTGTTAGCGTCGTCCTATGCCTCTACACGTGCAACAGGCTGAAGGGAACAGGCTGACGGGAATACGAACAGGTTCAAGGGGGCCTGGATGTGCTTGAGCGATCGGGGTGGACTTGACTGGGAGGGAGGGAGCATCGAGAATGAAACGCGTGGTAGATGCGCGCCAGATTTTTTCAAAATGTAGAGATACGAAATTTATGTATGCTGCGAAAATTACGAGACGTAAACTAAAACCACCGTCATTCCGGCGAGGTGATCATCACTCATGGTTTGTACCTCTAGAAATTCCCTTAAAGTAATATCCAGAGCTGTTCCGTGCGAAGTCGCGGCTTTGTCAAATCTGCTTTCCATTGGTATCAGTTTTGGGCCAAAGTATTTGGCTGGACAGAAGTTACGATATAATCGGTACGTACCGATAAAAACGGCATTTAATTGACCGTTCCCTTACTAGAGGATATGGGCTGGTAGCGCCGGCAGAAAACACGAGTATATGCAACTTGTTTGCTGTGCATCCTGCTTCTGCTCAGCCAGTTCCAAGAATGGCGCCGCGTGGGACATGCAGTCCGCCACGCTTGCACCCGACGGGTCATACTTTCTGATAAATATCGATCGCCAATTTCGAATAAATATTTTATTCTTTCTGACAAAATTAGACTACGCTAGTCTAGGTCTGTCAGGATGAAAATACTTCCTGCCAAGGAAAATCCGGCGATCTACACTGCGAAAAGTTCTCTGAGACTAAGAAAGAATAGGACCACGCGGAGATCGGCTCCAGATCAGCTTCCATCCTCTCAGTTCGGCTTTTTCGGTCGCCGCAGCAGCCCTCCCCCTTACCCTGGGTAAAAATTCTGCTGCTGCGGTGCCGATTAAGCTGGACTCACCGCAGCTACCACGCCAACCACTTCGCTGCTGCTTCCAGCCTCACACCACCGCTACGTATGTGCGCGGATCTTACCGATGAACTTAGCTATGCTAATTGATGTAGAATTTAGGTATATTAACTGATGTACCAGCCCACCTGTAGCATGAGCACTTACAAAATAGTTAGTATCAGCCCCATAGCCTCATGAAACTACAGACAACGACTTGCAAAGCCGGCAAAAGAAATTTGCTTCATCGAATCAAAGGCGAGAAGTAGACCTTGTGCACTTTTGTGACCTATTTCCCAGGGTTTTGCACAAATTGTGCTAATATCGTCCAATCAAAACAATGCCAGTTGTTAGTGTCGTCTGCTGCTTACTATAGAGTATGTAATTCAGTGATGCCGGCTTTGTAAGTCGTTGTCTGTACACGCACTGCATGCGTGCATTCCAATCTCGAACTAAATCAATCGGCCGTAAAACTTAGCGCGTTCCGGTAACTCTGTAAACCAATATCCTACCCAAACCGTTGACTACCCCACCGAAAAACCCTCTACCTTTCCGTGAATTTCGAGAATCCATGCGATTTCTGAAATTATTAAACGTTTCACTTGATTAAAGTATACTTTGTCTTCGAGGGTGCCACACATGGCGGTCTTCGAATTGGGTATTTCCCAAAAGGTGGACCTACCTAAATTAACGCCTTATTGAGGGACACTAAAAGACTGGCGTGGTGCAGACCACTGGTCCAGCGGCGCCGTGTCCAAGGCCAGCAGCCTCACTGGTCTGGGTGGCGGCACCATGTCGAAGGGCAGCAGCTTCACAGGCGACGGCGGGAACGCGAGCGAGACCAGCATCTTCTTCCCTTCACAGGCGGCGGTGGCGCCAGCGCCGCCAACGCCGGCATCTTCTTCCTGTCAGCGGCGGCGGCGACGCGAGCGAGGCAACCATCTTCTTTCTGGTCAGCAGCATCACAGGCGACGACGGCGCCATCGTGACCAATGCCGGCAGCTTCTTCCTGTCAGCGGGATCGGCGACGCGAGCGAGGCCTTCTTCTTATTCCTGGTCAGCGGCGGTGGCGGCGAAAGGTGAGTTTTTTTTCAAGAATCGCTTCTATTGATTGCAATGTTCTGTTATATTAAAATCTATATTTTATGAAGGCAGGAGTGTGAACGCTGTGTCCGTGTACTTGCCGTAGTCACTTCAGCGAGATGAGGGGAATGCTGATCGTCCATGGTGGTCGAAAGCATGAACGAAATGTTCAAACGATCGGGAATGATTGCTCTTCCCAATCGAACCTCTGTGTGACGGATGCCGGATGCATGGTTCGTGCACATAGCTATGCTGTGTCCACTCCGTTGATTGCAGCCACGACATTTGTACGTCTTACCTCCGTCTTCGCCTCTGCTTCGGTACCGTCTGGAGATAGGCCGGCCGGCGCGTCGATAGAACGGAGATGGCAGAACTTGAGGATCTTTCGTAATTCGGTGGTCCACTACCATTCCAACACAGGTCTCTCCAAATGATCTTTTGTAAGTACTCATCAAGTACGATGAATGGAAAGCTTTCACTTCTTCTTGGGGTCTTCCTGCTTTTCGTAGCGCTGCAATGATGTGGCGGCAGGGAATCCGATTCTGTAGAATAGCATGTTATTTCTTCTACGTCAACGTCTTGTCGTGATCCGAACTCCACTCGGCTCACCGAAAATACACTTGGAGAGCTTTCATCGACCTGATATGATCCTGCTTGTTGTCGCTCTTTGTTTCGAAATTTTGTAGCAAACGGAGTGTGCGTCCGATCTTGATTTTCCCACTTGATCACTCGTTTCCGTCGTGCAGTAGCGTCCATCATCATGGTTCGCATGATACGCTGAAGCATGCCAAACGGTGTAGCCTTGCGGAGGCCATTGATTAACAATGTTGTTGTTGTCATTTTCAAAACGTTAGTGGACCTCCAGTTGAAAAGAGGAGTAGGAGAAAATCGATGATTGTTTGGAACGTAGTGAGGCATGTTGGCGAAAACACACCAGTGAACTGGTTCAATCCCAGCGATATAATCCTTGGTAGGTTTGCCAAACCGACGCTCAACTGCATCCAGAGCTTCATTGTACGCGTCTTCAGTCTTGGCACCCTGGACGTTCAGGGTCATGTTTTCAAGTTCCTTTCCTCGGATACGGCACTAGCTATGCACATTTCGAATAATGTGTATCGTGCAAAACTTCAAGTTCAGCTTGATGTCCTTGTCTGCCAGCTTGTCTGAAGCCCCCATAATATGCCCCCGATCAGAGAATATGGGTATCTCGGCAAACGGAATGCCAGCAGCAGCGCAGTTCTCAAAAACCATTGAATGTTTTTTCATTCTCGGAGTGGACAACAGCAAGTGCTATCGTCAGGTTGTTACCGTTGCCATCGCGACCAAGCAGAGTAAGCATTACTCATCGATATTTGTCGGTTTTGGAGTGCGTTCCGTCAAATCCATACATCGGATGACAGGAATTCAAATTTTGTACCGCCGATCCTAAAGCAACGAAAGTTCGGAAGAATTGGTCATTGGTATCCAGGTCCAATGCCACGTGTGATCCAGGGTTTTTCTGTTGAAACAGCACAAGCAATGACGAGATCATGCTAAATGACTTCGCCCACTTGAGTTCAATTCTTGCAAGAGCGTCTTGTTTCGCTTTGTAAATGATTCTTAGACGGAATTTGTCAGACATTTGTCAGACACATGAAAATTGCATGACGTTAGGCAGGTGGCAGATGGTTTCCTGTCTTCTTTCATACAATGAGCACTTACCAGTATCACGAACACCTGCACAAGCGAACCCCACCCGCTAGATGACACTGAGCGGAAGCGACGGACGACAAAATAAGGTCGCTGGTAGCGTGCTGCTGTCACAGCACAAGGATGGGGTGAGAACCAGTAGCTGTATTGTGGACTTCATCGCCTAACTTGTGAGCCTACTGCGCAGACGATACCCGACGGCCAGGATAGCAGCAGAATCAGCGAGCACGAGTCGTTGGGTGCTGTGCAATGTGTCTTTAAGTTCAGCGTCCGGCTGGCAAAGCTCATGAACTTGCAGAGCAACAGCGACAGCCTGGACTTTACCAGCACTTAAAAACAACAGACATCGATAATTAATTGCATATTCATCTGACGTTGAGTTTTATAGCTACAACGGCTCACTTCTAGCTGCGCTAACCGCTAGCTTACAGCTTGTTTCTGCTTTTTCTGCAGCAATTTCCCTAGTGTAGTCTAATTAAGCTGCCCGCGAGCGCCAACAGCAGCAGCACACGATGCGGACGGGGGTAACCAAACATTACTTAGCCAGGTTGGAGTAGTTTTTTAGGCAGCTTCTCGGACGAAAAATAAATCAAACATCAGCGGTTCAGTGCCAGCTTTCACTGCGCTCTCTCCATTGAGGCATCCTTGGTGAGATTGGCCGGCCTTGAGGCCCTTGAAGTAGTTGATGAGCTCCTGGTAGGTGTCTCTGGAGCGCGCGATTGTCTCCAATATCTCCCAATCAGGTTGAAGTAAGACAACCTGTCTGACAAGTTCTGCGCGAATTGCGATTTGCACTCCGAGCACACAATCAAACAGGGAGAAAAATCATGAGTTTGGAAAATGTCAGACACGGTGTCGAACTCGTACCTAAATGAATGCCTCAATGTCGTACGAAATTTGGGGAATGATTCTTAGACGGAATTTGTCAGACATTTGTCAGACACATGAAAATTGCATGACGTTAGGCAGGTGGCAGATGGTTTCCTGTCTTCTTTCATACAATGAGCACTTACCAGTATCACGAACACCTGCACAAGCGAACCCCACCCGCTAGATGACACTGAGCGGAAGCGACGGACGACAAAATAAGGTCGCTGGTAGCGTGCTGCTGTCACAGCACAAGGATGGGGTGAGAACCAGTAGCTGTATTGTGGACTTCATCGCCTAACTTGTGAGCCTACTGCGCAGACGATACCCGACGGCCAGGATAGCAGCAGAATCAGCGAGCACGAGTCGTTGGGTGCTGTGCAATGTGTCTTTAAGTTCAGCGTCCGGCTGGCAAAGCTCATGAACTTGCAGAGCAACAGCGACAGCCTGGACTTTACCAGCACTTAAAAACAACAGACATCGATAATTAATTGCATATTCATCTGACGTTGAGTTTTATAGCTACAACGGCTCACTTCTAGCTGCGCTAACCGCTAGCTTACAGCTTGTTTCTGCTTTTTCTGCAGCAATTTCCCTAGTGTAGTCTAACTAAGCTGCCCGCGAGCGCCAACAGCAGCAGCACACGATGCGGACGGGGGTAACCAAACATTACTTAGCCAGGTTGGAGTAGTTTTTTAGGCAGCTTCTCGTACGAAACATAAATCAAACATCAGCGGTTCAGTGCCAGCTTTCACTGCGCTCTCTCCATTGAGGCATCCTTGGTGAGATTGGCCGGCCTTGAGGCCCTTGAAGTAGTTGATGAGCTCCTGGTAGGTGTCTCTGGAGCGCGCGATTGTCTCCAATATCTCCCAATCAGGTTGAAGTAAGACAACCTGTCTGACAAGTTCTGCGCGAATTGCGATTTGCACTCCGAGCACACAATCAAACAGGGAGAAAAATCATGAGTTTGGAAAATGTCAGACACGGTGTCGAACTCGTACCTAAATGAATGCCTCAATGTCGTACGAAATTTGGGAATGACTCTTAGACGGAATTTGTCAGACATTTGTCAGACACATGAAAATTGCATGACGTTAGGCAGGTGGCAGATGGTTTCCTGTCTTCTTTCATACAATGAGCACTTACCAGTATCACGAACACCTGCACAAGCGAACCCCACCCGCTAGATGACACTGAGCGGAAGCGACGGACGACAAAATAAGGTCGCTGGTAGCGTGCTGCTGTCACAGCACAAGGATGGGGTGAGAACCAGTAGCTGTATTGTGGACTTCATCGCCTAACTTGTGAGCCTACTGCGCAGACGATACCCGACGGCCAGGATAGCAGCAGAATCAGCGAGCACGAGTCGTTGGGTGCTGTGCAATGTGTCTTTAAGTTCAGCGTCCGGCTGGCAAAGCTCATGAACTTGCAGAGCAACAGCGACAGCCTGGACTTTACCAGCACTTAAAAACAACAGACATCGATAATTAATTGCATATTCATCTGACGTTGAGTTTTATAGCTACAACGGCTCACTTCTAGCTGCGCTAACCGCTAGCTTACAGCTTGTTTCTGCTTTTTCTGCAGCAATTTCCCTAGTGTAGTCTAATTAAGCTGCCCGCGAGCGCCAACAGCAGCAGCACACGATGCGGACGGGGGTAACCAAACATTACTTAGCCAGGTTGGAGTAGTTTTTTAGGCAGCTTCTCGGACGAAAAATAAATCAAACATCAGCGGTTCAGTGCCAGCTTTCACTGCGCTCTCTCCATTGAGGCATCCTTGGTGAGATTGGCCGGCCTTGAGGCCCTTGAAGTAGTTGATGAGCTCCTGGTAGGTGTCTCTGGAGCGCGCGATTGTCTCCAATATCTCCCAATCAGGTTGAAGTAAGACAACCTGTCTGACAAGTTCTGCGCGAATTGCGATTTGCACTCCGAGCACACAATCAAACAGGGAGAAAAATCATGAGTTTGGAAAATGTCAGACACGGTGTCGAACTCGTACCTAAATGAATGCCTCAATGTCGTACGAAATTTGGGAATGACTCTTAGACGGAATTTGTCAGACATTTGTCAGACACATGAAAATTGCATGACGTTAGGCAGGTGGCAGATGGTTTCCTGTCTTCTTTCATACAATGAGCACTTACCAGTATCACGAACACCTGCACAAGCGAACCCCACCCGCTAGATGACACTGAGCGGAAGCGACGGACGACAAAATAAGGTCGCTGGTAGCGTGCTGCTGTCACAGCACAAGGATGGGGTGAGAACCAGTAGCTGTATTGTGGACTTCATCGCCTAACTTGTGAGCCTACTGCGCAGACGATACCCGACGGCCAGGATAGCAGCAGAATCAGCGAGCACGAGTCGTTGGGTGCTGTGCAATGTGTCTTTAAGTTCAGCGTCCGGCTGGCAAAGCTCATGAACTTGCAGAGCAACAGCGACAGCCTGGACTTTACCAGCACTTAAAAACAACAGACATCGATAATTAATTGCATATTCATCTGACGTTGAGTTTTATAGCTACAACGGCTCACTTCTAGCTGCGCTAACCGCTAGCTTACAGCTTGTTTCTGCTTTTTCTGCAGCAATTTCCCTAGTGTAGTCTAATTAAGCTGCCCGCGAGCGCCAACAGCAGCAGCACACGATGCGGACGGGGGTAACCAAACATTACTTAGCCAGGTTGGAGTAGTTTTTTAGGCAGCTTCTCGGACGAAAAATAAATCAAACATCAGCGGTTCAGTGCCAGCTTTCACTGCGCTCTCTCCATTGAGGCATCCTTGGTGAGATTGGCCGGCCTTGAGGCCCTTGAAGTAGTTGATGAGCTCCTGGTAGGTGTCTCTGGAGCGCGCGATTGTCTCCAATATCTCCCAATCAGGTTGAAGTAAGACAACCTGTCTGACAAGTTCTGCGCGAATTGCGATTTGCACTCCGAGCACACAATCAAACAGGGAGAAAAATCATGAGTTTGGAAAATGTCAGACACGGTGTCGAACTCGTACCTAAATGAATGCCTCAATGTCGTACGAAATTTGGGAATGACTCTTAGACGGAATTTGTCAGACATTTGTCAGACACATGAAAATTGCATGACGTTAGGCAGGTGGCAGATGGTTTCCTGTCTTCTTTCATACAATGAGCACTTACCAGTATCACGAACACCTGCACAAGCGAACCCCACCCGCTAGATGACACTGAGCGGAAGCGACGGACGACAAAATAAGGTCGCTGGTAGCGTGCTGCTGTCACAGCACAAGGATGGGGTGAGAACCAGTAGCTGTATTGTGGACTTCATCGCCTAACTTGTGAGCCTACTGCGCAGACGATACCCGACGGCCAGGATAGCAGCAGAATCAGCGAGCACGAGTCGTTGGGTGCTGTGCAATGTGTCTTTAAGTTCAGCGTCCGGCTGGCAAAGCTCATGAACTTGCAGAGCAACAGCGACAGCCTGGACTTTACCAGCACTTAAAAACAACAGACATCGATAATTAATTGCATATTCATCTGACGTTGAGTTTTATAGCTACAACGGCTCACTTCTAGCTGCGCTAACCGCTAGCTTACAGCTTGTTTCTGCTTTTTCTGCAGCAATTTCCCTAGTGTAGTCTAACTAAGCTGCCCGCGAGCGCCAACAGCAGCAGCACACGATGCGGACGGGGGTAACCAAACATTACTTAGCCAGGTTGGAGTAGTTTTTTAGGCAGCTTCTCGTACGAAACATAAATCAAACATCAGCGGTTCAGTGCCAGCTTTCACTGCGCTCTCTCCATTGAGGCATCCTTGGTGAGATTGGCCGGCCTTGAGGCCCTTGAAGTAGTTGATGAGCTCCTGGTAGGTGTCTCTGGAGCGCGCGATTGTCTCCAATATCTCCCAATCAGGTTGAAGTAAGACAACCTGTCTGACAAGTTCTGCGCGAATTGCGATTTGCACTCCGAGCACACAATCAAACAGGGAGAAAAATCATGAGTTTGGAAAATGTCAGACACGGTGTCGAACTCGTACCTAAATGAATGCCTCAATGTCGTACGAAATTTGGGAATGACTCTTAGACGGAATTTGTCAGACATTTGTCAGACACATGAAAATTGCATGACGTTAGGCAGGTGGCAGATGGTTTCCTGTCTTCTTTCATACAATGAGCACTTACCAGTATCACGAACACCTGCACAAGCGAACCCCACCCGCTAGATGACACTGAGCGGAAGCGACGGACGACAAAATAAGGTCGCTGGTAGCGTGCTGCTGTCACAGCACAAGGATGGGGTGAGAACCAGTAGCTGTATTGTGGACTTCATCGCCTAACTTGTGAGCCTACTGCGCAGACGATACCCGACGGCCAGGATAGCAGCAGAATCAGCGAGCACGAGTCGTTGGGTGCTGTGCAATGTGTCTTTAAGTTCAGCGTCCGGCTGGCAAAGCTCATGAACTTGCAGAGCAACAGCGACAGCCTGGACTTTACCAGCACTTAAAAACAACAGACATCGATAATTAATTGCATATTCATCTGACGTTGAGTTTTATAGCTACAACGGCTCACTTCTAGCTGCGCTAACCGCTAGCTTACAGCTTGTTTCTGCTTTTTCTGCAGCAATTTCCCTAGTGTAGTCTAATTAAGCTGCCCGCGAGCGCCAACAGCAGCAGCACACGATGCGGACGGGGGTAACCAAACATTACTTAGCCAGGTTGGAGTAGTTTTTTAGGCAGCTTCTCGGACGAAAAATAAATCAAACATCAGCGGTTCAGTGCCAGCTTTCACTGCGCTCTCTCCATTGAGGCATCCTTGGTGAGATTGGCCGGCCTTGAGGCCCTTGAAGTAGTTGATGAGCTCCTGGTAGGTATCTCTGGAGCGCGCGATTGTCTCCAATATCTCCCAATCAGGTTGAAGTAAGACAACCTGTCTGACAAGTTCTGCGCGAATTGCGATTTGCACTCCGAGCACACAATCAAACAGGGAGAAAAATCATGAGTTTGGAAAATGTCAGACACGGTGTCGAACTCGTACCTAAATGAATGCCTCAATGTCGTACGAAATTTGGGGAATGACACTTTTTAGATGGTTGGTGTCAATTCCTTCGATCTCTTGAATCAGGGTCTGAATGTGCGATCGTTTGACGCCTTTGTCGGAAGCGATGGCACTGTTAAAAGTGCGCGAGCGGGCTAGATTCTGCTGGGTGATCTTTCACGAAGACGTGCAGGAGTCCGTGTGGCGATCGATCATCGACGAGATGTAAAACTGGGTGGCAGTGCTTAATATCTTGCGCCGGTTTACGACTGCGCGCCATGTACAATTTGAATCACTGCAAATGTAGGCTCCTCGCTTTCCACCTCCCGTCTTATTAGAGTCTTTTACAACTCGTCTGTCGTTGTTGTAGTTGTCGTCCTTGAAAAACTGGGTCGCGTCCCTCATGGTCAGGAACGTATCACCCACTGTGACTCCGTCACGCCCGTGCTCTTCTCTTAGATCGATCAAATGAGTACTTGATAGAGACATCATTCACTCGCGGAGATCGTTACCGACCGCAACGAAAGGCACAATAACACATGCTCACTATCGTGCACGTCTATTTCGGTAGCAATGAGGGCGCGTGCTTTAAATCATAACCGCCAGGAAGAAGCTGCCGGCATTGGTGGCGCTGGCGCCGCCGTCGCTTGTGAAGCTGCTGACCGGGAAGAAGATGCTGGTCTCGCTCGCGTTCCCCGCCGTCGCCTGTGAAGCCAGTGATGGCCAAAAATACATTGCTGGGCATTGCAAGAAACTAAAAGCTTCCAGTATGTATTGCAACTACCATGCTTTCCTCCAATACATACTGCAATACCTAACAAGTTTCCAATACTACTGCAGTACTTTGCTCCTCGCTCCTCTGGGCAGGCTTGCTTTGGACGGCTCGGGCATTTTCGGCATTGATAGGAGACCACGCCATCGGCGAGATGGGCATCAAAATAGAACCGCACGTATTCGCTGTCGATTGAAAAGGAACTTTGAGCGAAGAGCCATGGTCGGTTGAGGGTGTGCGAGGAAAAAGCCAAAATGGGGGCGCTGTCAGATTCTCGAACTTTTGAGGGCTCGCGCCACCCGGGCTGGCGCCCAAATGCTCAGGTTGTGCAATTAGAGGACGACCTTTGTGGAACGACTTTGAAAGGATTCTGGGGTCGCCGCAAAATACTTACTGCAATACCTAGCTTCGCTGCAGTATGTATTGCAATACCCACGAGAGCTTGCAGTAAAGTATTTCTCCCAGTATTGCAAAATGCCATACCTGCAATACATTTTTGGCCATCACTGTGTGAAGCTGCTGCCCTTCGACATGGTGCCGCCGCCCAGACAGACCAGTGAGGCTGTTGGCCTTGGACACGGCGCCGCTGGATCAGTGGTGTGCGCCACGCCAGTCTTTTAGTGTCCCTCAATAAGGCGGTAATTTAGGTAGGTCCACCTTTTGGGAAAGTGCTATCCGGACAGGCCCACCTTTTGGGAAACACGTATTAATCCCTGTTGGGCTGTACGTACTGTAAACGACTACACCAGGACTATTATATGTGGAGCCCTTCTTCTAGCAGGTCGTCTATTTGTAGCTCCCGAGTCGATGCTTAAAGCTTGTTATGAGTTTGAAGATGTATCGATCGGGCAAGCAAATGGGAACCGAGAGTTTGACGTTGGCTCAAAACTATCCGACGGGGGAGGTAGCGGTCCGGCTTGACGACTTCGGCTGTGGCTTCTGCTAGTGCGTGATACGCTGCCAGTAAAAACGAATTCAGGTACCCGACGGCACGAAGCTAACTCAAAATTGTGGTAGCTATGCGTCAGGGCGAGTTGCAGCTTGTGCAAACAAAATCAACGACTATCAGCGCAGCTTTCAA
Source organism: Phytophthora crassamura (assembly GCA_033557995.1). Lineage (NCBI taxonomy): Eukaryota > Oomycota > Peronosporomycetes > Peronosporales > Peronosporaceae > Phytophthora > Phytophthora crassamura. The sequence continues at coordinate 155,464 of JAUCED010000021.1, forward strand.
TTCTACGAGGACAACAAAAAGCGTACTTTGCTGGCAACTCTCGATGAACATGCCGTGAGTTCCCGTAGCTTTTGAGAGTATTCGCTGTACCTCGCTGACCTCAACGCACTTTGTTACCCTGTTTAATCCGTAGGTTGGTTCAGCTGGTAGACCTGGCATCAAGAAGATGATTCTGACCAAAGAGTGCGGGATCATCTTGAACGGACAGGATGTCATTCTCAAGGTAGCGACAATTTCACTCTAACTCCTTTTACTCAGCAATAACTCGGTGCAACTTGTAACAGACGTGGCGCTGGGACCCAAAAGCTCAACGAGCTGGCTTGCCACCATCGGAGCCCGTCGTTATCAACCTTAACGACAGTCTGGTGTTCACATATCGAGATCGAAGCTCCATCTCCATTAAATTTGCTCCGTGTCCAGGCATCTTGGTGGATTTTGCCTGTGGAGAACGCCTCCGTCGAACCGACTCGTACTTCGACCGCGCTCACCGAGTTACAGAAGGACCACAACGCGGGAAGCTGCTAATTGATCAAGAAGTGCCGACCTTGCAGCAGCGACAGAAGCGTATAGAGCTCGACTCGATTGAGAAAAGAAGCAAGTCGAAACCACGAAGTAAGGACCTCGCACACGACCAGATTAAGCACATCGTGTCGACGTTAGAGACAAAGTTCGACGGATATGAGGGATGTCGAGTCACTCCAGCGGCGGACGGAAACTGGAGGGAGAAGGCACATCTGCAAAGTCTCCGCGAAATTCCAGTTTTGCCTGCCACGGGGTTTGAGGTTGGGCGAGTACCGACGCTCTTCGGGTCTGTGGTGCAAACCAACGACGCGTCCGATTCCCTCAAACGTCTCAAGAACGATTTCAATGGGAAGTGGCTCCGGTCGGTGGAGGTTCACAGGATGATTACAGAAGAAAACCCGGGACTTCCGCGGACTGGGTCTCTGACCAACGCAAGCGGACGCTACTCGCAAGAGCTGCAAGTTGCTGGTGGTGGTACAAAACCAATGGGCGAGCGCTTGGTCTCGGTGCCCGGCTCAAAGCTCGATTCGTTTCTTCGTGATCAATGCGCGAATGACGAGATGGTCGTGGTCGCTTGCCTACGTGCTGATGATCGGCAATCACGCGCCGCCGAATATATGCTCGAACAGGTCCAATTGATCATTTCAGAGCGAAAGAGAAACCCAGCGACATCGACAACCGGCGCGGCGGAGTAAGTACATTGCACTTGTTATCGAGTTTGCTGTTTGTCCCACTAACAACGAGTTTTTTCTTCTGTGTCGCTAGGAACAAGTGCAGCCTCATCAAGTGCGACCTTGCCGAGTCTCCTGCACTAGCTGATCGATACCGAATCCACGCCGTACCAACCTTCCTGATGTATGGTCTCCGTATTGTCATCAGTGTATTGTATTTGGGCAAGTGCCTAACAAAAATCTTGTATGCAAAAGGTTTTACGATTCTCGACTCGTGCACGTCTCGAGTCTCGGAGGGCTAGCACGTCGTGTCGCCCCAACCACTAAGAACGCGAACTTGTCGGGGCAAATGGACCACCTTCCACGTGTGCTGCTCGTCGAGAAGGTCGCGAAGCAACAATTAGCGATCGAGAGCTTTCTGCGGCGTGAGGGCTTTCAGTGGGACCTCGCGAATAGTGGCGAGCAGGCCGTGTCTAGATTTACTTGCCTGTCCAGCTCGGGCTCTCTGAGCAGTAGTGAACCTACCTCTGGCTACGAGCTGGTCATGCTCAGCGACTCGGTACGTTATCATCGGTGACTGAATTTGCTGACACCCCCAAGTTCACTGCTTTCATTCTTATGTGTAGCTGACTGACAGCGAAGTGCGCGCTGTTGACCGGTTCGTTGGTCCCAAGGAGCGCATCAAGCGAAAGAATGGACGAAGGGTGCTGGTATGCGTGGTGATTTCCGCCGCTGGCTCGGAAATGCCCTTTTCCAAGACGATGTGCCAGGCCTGCCGTCGTGCTCAGGGCCGTCGAGTGAGTCAAGAGCTGACAACTTCAACCGAAGGCCGCACCCGTGAGGCACCGCTCATGGCCTGTCCTCACTGCGGCTTGGTTGGTGAGTCGAGCGCAAAGGTGGCTCTGCTGGCTCCAGTCCTGGCTGAAATGGCCGAGGCCGTGGTGTACAAACACGTGAAGGCGGCCACGCTGCGCCGACTCGCTGAAGTGTGGGCTGCAGACGAGAGCAAAGGGGGCAGCAGCTCTGCGCCTACGTCGCGCCGCGGGCCCCGGTATCACGGCGAGAGCCACCTGGGACTCACACCGTTCTCGTTCTTCTCCGAGGTGGACAAGCAGCTCGCGGCCGCCAAGCGCGGCGCCTTCCTACCGGAGCACCGCGTTCCCGAGATGGCCCTCAGCGCCAAAGACACCGTACTCTCCCAACAAGCTGGCGTTGGCGACCGTCACGCTTCGAACGGGTTGAGCGTGCTTCAACTGGACCAGGTGCGGTCCGCCTCCGCGTAGCTCGACAGTAGAGATCGTAAACGACAGCGTTGCAAAATTGCCTTCAACAGGGTGCCGCGCACCGAAATGGACACGAGCAGCAACTCGTTGGCATGCAGCCATGTGTGCACTTCTCCTTCAGTCTCGTTTTTTCCGCCATTTCGCACGACCAGGCGGACTGGTTACAGCAACTTTAGCGCTGGAGTGAGGGTAAGAGCCAAGTCAGAAAAGCAAAATCAATGCTCCTGGTTTCAGATCCCTGCATTGAGCACGAATGTTATGGGGCAGTGACAAGTAGTGTTTCATCTAAGCGTACTGGAGAGGTGACAGCTTCCTCAGGGTTTGGTGATCCGGGGCGAAGGTTTTCTTATGGGCATTGTCCACTTTCATGATTTGGAGGCCATGACACCCGTCCTCTCCATCGGGTGAGGTGTTATTTCCTTTCTGAGTTTACAGATTTATCAGAGTTTCTCAGACTAATTATGATTTTATTGTTGCTTTTAGGCTGTAAGGTTGCCGTATTGATGATCGTGATGTCGTGTTAAGGTTGCCGTAAGCGGCCATTCTATTCGACGCGAAAGCTGGACGCTTCTTTCGCACCGGGACCGGTAACCGGGGTGAAAGGGGGTGACATGGCTTAAACCAAGACCAAATCTCGCTCGGCCCTATACAGTATGGGAGGCAGTTTGCTGTCGTTTTCTTCAAAATTGGGGGCCATGACCCCCGTCCCAAGCCTTTGCTTTCTTGCCTGGTTCAACCGACCTCCACATCCGCAGTGCATCGCCTCCACATCCGCATCGCTTGCAGGATGGATGGGTGCGCTCTTCTCACAGGCGATCACGAGCAGCACCCGCCACTGTAGCGCCAAGCGCCGAACTCAACTTCCGTCTTTCTGCTTCATCGGCCTACGGATATGAAGACGCTTGCGGCCAGCAAGTGGCAGATGCACAGCCGTCTCCAGCGTGGCATTATTCCCTCATCCAAGTCGGCGCGCCCTCCACACATCTGTCGCGGCTTGGCTTTGACCGCATTACTACACGTTGCCGATTCTGAACTCCGGACCGACCGGACGACAGCCGCGCAACATGCCTGGTCGCTGGCATTCATTCCTTCATCGCCCGCCACTCCGTTACCATGGACAACTCCGCCGCGCGGCCGTCGATACTCGGGCGCGTGGCGTCCAACTCGAGCGCGCACTTCCCGCTACCGGCCGCCTTCTTCCCGGCCGTGACCTGCTCGCCCGAGCAGCATACGTTCCTCAAGGAGCAGGCGGAGCGTCTGGCAAATGAGGCCACGCACAAGGCCAAGTGGGCCATGAGCTACGAGGATGGCACCAACGGCTGGAAGCTCTCCAACTCGCAGCGCCATTTCCGTGAGACGGGCATCCGCACCTACTGCCGGCGGCGCGACGCGCGCGACCGCAACGGCCACCGGCAGCTCGAGTTCCGGTGCATGAGCAAGGCGCAGCTCTCGCTCGAGCACTGCCTCGACGCGCTCTACTCGGACTGCACCAGCGACTTCCGCAGCAACTCGACGTTCTTGGTGCAAAACGCACTGGACGCCGTTGTGCTGCATGCGCTCGAGATGCGCACGGACGACCGGCCGCACCACTACCTGGGGCTTAACTGGCTGGCCAGCCGCTCGCCCGGCCTCTTCGCCAAGAACCGCGACCTGTGCTACCTGCGCAGCACGGGCTCGACGCTGGATGCCAACCAGAACAAGGTCGGCTTCGTGGTCATCCAGTCCGTGGACCTCCCGGAGTGCGGGACGCTCGACAGCTCGCTGGGGCTCCTGCGCGGCAAGATGTCGGCCGTGCTGTTATTTAAGGAGAACAGAGAGACCCGCTCCACCAGCGTGCTGTGGCAGGGCTCCATGGGGCTCAGCGGCCACTCGTCCAGCAAGCTCGTCAACTTTGTGCACGAGACCTTCACGTCCGTGGTCACGAATCTCAACCAGGTGCAGGAGGCCAAGTACATGGCGCAGCAGGTGGAAGGCTACAAGTTCCAGCGAATGATCGCCGGGTATGTGGGTGTTGTCGTGTCCTGTGCTGAGAGTTTGCTTTGACGGTGTCGTGTGTGTTTTGATCCAGCAGAGAGCGCAAGCACTGCTTCGTTTGCAACAAGAAGTTCTCGCTCGTACGAACACGCTCCCAGTGCAGCGTCTGTGGCGAGAACATGTGCAAGGACTGCGAAGTGTCCAGTCGAGCCAAGGCGTTCAACAGCGACAGCTTCGATGTGCCCACGCCGACGTCCAGCCGCCCGGAGTTCGTGCTGTTCTGTAGGAAATGCGTCACCGCTGCGCGACACGATATGAACAACCAGACCGAGGGGGGAAGTGCGCGGGCCAACCCGTCGTTCCTCTTGTTTGACAACAATCTGTACCCGGCGTCCGCGGATGAGGCGGATCACCGTCTCTCGACCTTCGGCAAGGCGTCCAACCAGAGCAGCCGCACGAGCACGAGTTCAATGCCGAAGCTGGCGGCAAACCTAAGTGGGGGACCCGTCGGTCGCAACAGCAAGCTCCACGATGGCACACCGGTCTTCGTGGGAGCAGCAATTCCCATGTCCAGCGCTGGCGAAGTGCCGATCAGTCCGCTCTCCATTCGTACGGAGCGTGAAAAGCGTCGTTCTCGACTGGAGACGGACCCGATGGAGTCGTACGACGGCTTTGAGAACCACGACGTGACGCTGGAGAAGGAGGACGAGTACGACCCGGAGCCGAACCGGGAGAGCTGCAGTAGCTTCAGCAGCTACAAGTACGCGTCGTCGGACCGACGCGGCTCACAAGAAGCTCGCGATAACGACATGGCCAGTCGGTTGCGCGAGATCTCGCAGCGCGCACAGGAGGCACTGGAGGTGACGAAGCGCAACTCGTGCTTGATGAGCGACACGAGCAGCGCACCCCGCGTGTCGGACCTGTCGGCCTTCAAAGACCTGGACAAGTCCATCGCCGAACAGGCCGATCTGCTCAACGTCATTGGGTTTGTGAGCACGGGCCGCGTGTATATGGAGAACAACGGGCCCGAACAGGGCGGCGTGCGTGTCAGTGAGTCATCCAGTGTCATGAGCGAGGACGAACGGTTCGAGGTCATCGCGTAGTCGGTAGCGAAAGCAAAAACACAACAAAACAAACCTGTACCACGTCGAACTCCATCTTTCCTACCAAAACCTTCTCTGTAACAATACGCAGCCACAGCCACCAACACCCTTGGGGGTAATCACGCGTTTAGTCTAAGCTTGAGATGGTTTTTGTGCAAGGTCTCGTCCAACGTCTTGTCCAGCAGAATTATCTCTTGGCATGCATCCGACTGACACTTGACGTTTGTATGGTCGGCCCGCACAGCCGCTCGATTTGAACCAAGGAGCTCCTGGGCCAGTCACGAAAAGGATCATTCGCGTTTCCAAGTCTTTGAGTTCAAGCCTCACGATCTTCGATCGCAATGACCGGATACGACGGCAACCTGTCGACTTCTGTGACGCTGGGGCTCGGCCTGCTGGCTGCCACCATGACGCTCGTCACCGCGGGCAGCGTGGGCCTCGTGGGCTTCATGCTGGGCCGTCAGATCCCGCAGCAGCAGCTGGAGGCCTCGGCCGTCGACAAGAGCCGCAAGCACGAGCACGAATTCGCCACGGCCGAGCAGGAGCGTCGCCACCGTCTGCGCATCCCCAGCGGCTCGGCCAGCGAGAACGTCAAGCTCTCGGACAAGAGCGCCATCGTGGACAAGCGCATCGCTAGTATCCGTCCGCTCATCCCGCCCGCCATTCTGCTGGAGGAGGTCCCGCGCACCAGCAAGATCGTGCAGACGGTAAGTCTCTTGTCACTATTGGCTGTCCCTACCTGTGGCTAATTGTCCTTCGTCTCTTACGCGCAGATCAACCGTGGCCGTCAGGGTCTGGCCAACATCCTGCGTCGTCTGGACGACCGCCTCGTGGTGGTGGTGGGCCCCTGCTCCATCCACGACACGGACGCCGCTATGGACTACGGTGAGTGACTGCAATCTGCTGCTTGAACAGGAAGGCAATGCTGACGTTCTGGTGGTGTTGACACTTGATAGCCAAGCGTCTGCTGGAGATTAAGAAGGAGCTGGGCAAAGACCTGCTCATCGTCATGCGCGTGTACTTCGAGAAGCCCCGCACCACCGTGGGCTGGAAGGGGCTGATCAACGACCCAGACCTCGACGGATCCTTCAACATCAACAAGGGCCTGCGCGTCGCGCGCGAGCTGCTGGCCGCCATCAACGAGCTCGGCTTGCCGGCCGGCTGCGAGTTCCTGGACACCATGTCGCCGCAGTTCATCTCGGACCTGGTCAGCTGGGGCGCCATTGGTGCGCGCACCACCGAGTGCCAGCTTCACCGTGAGCTCTGCTCGGGTCTGTCGATGCCCATCGGCTTCAAGAACGGCACGGGCGGCGACCTGCAGCTGGCGGTGGACGCCGTCGTGGCGGCCAAGCACTCGCACTGCTTCCTGAGTGTGAGCTCGCAGGGGCTGGCGGCCATCGTCAACACCTCGGGCAACGACACGTGCCACCTGATCCTCCGCGGCGGCAAGTCGGGCCCCAACTTCGAGAAGGAGAACGTGGACGACGCGTCCGCTCGCATGCTCAAGGCCAAGCTCGTGGACAACGTCATGATCGACTGCTCGCACGGCAACTCGCAGAAGAAGCACAAGAACCAGGTTAAGGTGGCGGCCAACATCGGCGCCCAGCTGCGGGCCGGCGACGACCGCATTGTCGGCGTCATGCTCGAGTCCAACATTGAGGAAGGCAACCAGCCTCTGGCTTCGGGCCAGCCTCTCGTGTACGGCAAGAGCGTGACGGACGCGTGCATGGGCTGGGAGACCACCGTCGAGGTGCTGCGTGACCTGGCTGCCGCTGTGCGCGAGCGCCGGGCGAAGAACAACCAGTAAGAGGCCGCGGTCAGTCAGGAGCAAGGTCTCTAGCGACCCTCCTTCTGGGTTAGTTTACGTGCATTAGCACTTCCTCTTTGCTACCTCTTTGCCAATACAGCAAATGTGTTCTGCAAAACAATGATAACTATATTCAGTCCGGAAGACCAACCCCCTCGGTAAAGTTTTCCTGATCTCAGCCAATGAAGGGGAGCTTATTAGAGAAATAGTGGTATGTTGACCAATCATAATCATTTAGGGTAGGGTTATGATATTCCAGCTTATTTCTGGAAGTCCGGAATTTACCCAACGTTGGAAATAATGAAGTATACTTTGATAAAGAGAAATTCACTATTATCGTATACAGGCGACGAGAAAGACAAGTATAGCATGCGCCATGTTGCTACGATCATTGTGCTTTTGCTTCTAAGAGAACTGCTGCCATGAGGAGGGCTTCGCGGGGTCTTGGCACCCCACAGGGAACTGTCGGGCAGGAGCTGGCAGCCGAGAAGATGTTTGATGAATTTCTAAGCTCAATAGACTTGTCGAAAGCAGACTTAGATGACATTCACAAAACTCACAGTGATGCAAGCAGCCTTCCGACATAGAACATGCTACTCACTTCTAACAGCTTTCTCCATCTTTGTTCAGACAAAAAAAAAAAAGCAACAAAGCCCGGTCTTCTGACGGACTGCTAGCCAAGGCAACTGCCTTGGGCTATTTCTCGCAAGTACTAGTAGTCAACATGCTGCGTGAGCGCTACACCACGTCACTCAATGACTTCAAGAGAATTGCCAAGATTCGTGACAAAATGGGTAGTCACATCGAGGAGCGCAATCTACTCATTAATGTGCAAACCAACGACGCTCCGGGCTGTTCTGTCAACGACCTAAGTGTGATTGCGGAATTCTTAGTCACTCGTGCCGACGTTTCTACCGGTCTCAAGGCGATTCATGACGCTGCCCTCGTGACAATGATGTGGCATACATTTGGAAGAGCAGTTGATACCAACTTCGCGCGGAAGCAGCAGCTCTCTATTGCGGCTTCTGGGGAGCTTTTTCTCCACATTGCTCGGATCAAAACGTCTGTTGTTCAAGGGGTGTCAATTTACAAGTCACCTGAGGCTTCACTGCTGATGCATCTGGAGACAGTCCTTGCTGCTACTGCGGATGCGAGTGCGACACCAGCTTTTGTTTCACGCCACTTCGTCGCTCTGGAACGCGGGATCGCTGCCACAAACGATCGCCTTGGCTCTTGCATCTCCACAGCCACTTTCTCCGAGTGGGGAGGGCATCTCAGAGCCCACTGGCAGGCGATGAATCACGCGCAGATTGGCGACGTCGTAGCAGGTCGGGCGGGATACGCTGCTATCTTCAACGCTACAGCATGTGCTAAGTCAGTTGGTTAATATCAATGAAAGGCTTGGTCGCATCGAGGATGCACAAGCTCATATGTGTACGCACACTCCGCGTACGGATCAAGCACTTGGTAACCTTCACTCTGTACCTGCAACCGAGCCGTTCGTGATGTCGGCGCCCGCAACATCGAACACGCTGGCAGGATGCCTACTGAACTGGTACACAAGTCATATCTGGAATACTGTTAGAGGAAAGAAGGAACAGAACAAACGAGCTGATGCCAAAGCCGCAGTGAACATCCTCATGGTACTTTATCAGGCCCCATTCACAGTACCTGGTGAGCCCCCCCAGAATGATTCCATTGCATACAAAGCCTGGAAGCAGACGACTTGGGAGCTTGCCTTCAAGATGGACCGGACGGCGAACGAGCGACTTCATTCTATCGATCACAAGAAAGTCACGAAAAAAGCGTCTTCACTGAGGAAGCGCTGGCGGCAGCTGCATGTTTCGCATCCTGAAGCGTACCAGTCATTGGCGGCAAAATTTCTTGCGTTAAGAGGCAATGGCTCTGTTGTCGACTCGTGCACGCCGCTGTCACACCTCTGGAGAGCATCGGAGCTTTCGTAAGTGCCTTCGCATCCTAACCTACAGCACACCATACACAATGCACAATACATATACCAAGTTCCATAGTGATGCCCCCGGCTGGATTTGAACCAGCGCCTAGAGGCAGAGCCTCTCGCTCTAGCCGCTGAGCTACGGGGGCGCGGTCAAAACAACGATGGTGGTTTATACACCGTCCCGCTGGGGGCGGCAGTTTGGGGCGGCAGCGGCCCGAGGGGCAGTGGGCGGTGCGGTGAGGCGTGGCGTCGCGGTCAGCGGCGGCGTAAGGCGCAGTGGACAGTACGGGCTTGGCGGGCGGCGGCAGCAACGCTAGAGAGCTGAAGAACGCTGAATGAGCGAGTGACTGGAGCGGCGGATTTTTTATTCGGTAAAGTACGTTTCACTGACGTCCGGAATGAATAAGGAAACGCTGCATTCTGAGAGTTTTTTGTGTGTCACCAGTGTGTCACTACTGGCCTGTCTTGACGGGTTTTCCGGAATTTGTCCGGAATCTGCCAATTACTGGGCGCCAGAAATAATACTACGTAGTATTACTTCCGCTTGGTTGAAAATGATTTCAAAGTCTTCAGTAGGCCGTTTTCTGATTTGATTGGCTTATATTCATGCTCTACGTCTCCTCTATTGGGCCATAATTTCACTGGAGTATTTGAACCAGCAGAAGCGGAGCTGCAGCAGAAGCCAGGAGCCGTCTCGGATATTCGCATTTCTGAAATTCCGCCACGGTTTACCACAGCACCCAGCAGCGCTCCCAATGTATCTATCGGGAATCTTAGCGATAGACAACGCGGATGCATCGTTCAGTGTTAAATTGAATGGTAAAGTGTTGGTTCTCACAACAGTCTATTGGTGTTATCCTCTATTCTAATTGCCTACGGCTCTAGACTCGTGCTCGGGGTCTGAGGCAAAAGAGGAAGTGAGCTCGTCTTCGGACTGCGTCCTCGGCGGCTCGCTCATCTGCCTCTAATCGTCATTGCACTATGGTTGGCAGGGAGCTCTCTGCCCAGTACTATCCAGTCATCTGTGAAGACCTCTAGTACTTGCTAATCAATATATATCTTTGAACAAGCTTTTGATTCAGTTCATATTTTCTCTGGCAGACACGCAGGTGCCTGGTGCAACGGTGCACGGAGCGCACAGCGCTCCACTCAACATTCAGGTTCTCTTAATTCACGATAATGGCGGCGATATGCAGCACGGCGCCAAAGCAGAGGCTTCCGGGCTGTTCAAGTGCAACCTGCCTGCAATATCGAAGATATGGGCTCGCCACCGGTCTACATTGCCCTTCGACATCATAGAGGGCGAATGAAAGAGCAGGATCAAAGAAAAGTCGGGCTGAAAGCGCAGGCGGCGGCCTCGATCGAGTAGTGGCGGTGTCGATCGAGTGGCGGCGGCGGAAATGAACTTTCATATGGGCACTATTAAATATGATTGGCTGATATTAGCAAAATACGCATCCTCTATTGGTCAATATTTCGTCATGTGACAAACTTGAGATCATTTTCAACCAGAGGAAGTGTAAGAACCGGCTGCTTTGCCCATTTCGTTTTCAAATCGGCCGATATAGACGCCGATTTAGCAACCTCGATATTTCGACTTAGAGCGACTGACTCTGTATTACCAGCGCTTACTCGCTTTTCGACTCTAAATAGAATGGCCTATTTAAAGCAGGTGCCATATTTAGATCGACGCACAACGGAAAGCCCACCTCGGCATGGGCATTGAGCCCCTTCATTTCGTAAAACTCCCCCAAAGCCTCTCAGCGACCAGTGTTGATAATATGCCCACTCCTGTTCACGTCGCGGTGAAGATCGGCGAGATCACGAAGACAAGCAGGACAAGATCAGCGTAGCCAATCCGACTTTCAATTTCAACGAGGGCACCGGCACGGTTGACGAGTTCTGTAGCGAGATAGAAGGCCGTGTCGTTGCTAGCTTACGGAGCTACGGCAAGAAGACCATCCGGCCTGATTCAAGTATCTATATCAAGCCCAGTCAAACAGCACGACAGCGCGACTGGGCGCCGCTGTCAGCGGCCACCTTCTTTCCTCTTGTCGCTGCTGCCCGCATAAACTATGGCAGACGCACCAAGGACACTGGGCCCATTACGATCGAAGTATTTGTCTTTGCAGCGAAGAAACCCCGCAGTACTATGACTGGGACCCGTCGAGCAACAGCACCACGGATTCAAGAAGCTGCTCGAAGTATTGACCGTTTTTTAGAGCAGCGTCCAGAGGTTCGCGTCGTCGAGATTGCCCGAACGCATTGGGCGATTTCTCAAGCCCGACCGTCCGAAGGCACTGAAGTATCCCTTCCGGGAACGGCAACATTTGCTCAGGCACAGCATATCGACTCGATGCGAGTAGAGGACACGGCTGAAGAAAAGAACACCCACGCGACAATTCCAGTCCGTTTGAACGGTTCAAGGGATCTTCCGCTGACGATAAACGTTGCCGAGCTGCGCAGCGTACTGGGGTTACCTAATCGTAGCCTTCTAGCGAGTGGTGTGTTCGCTTCTTTCGAGGCTCCACCAGAGCCAGAAGAACATGTATCAGATAGGGAGCACATGGCTGAATAAGCGCCAAACAAAGGCAAAAATATCAGAAAAAATGAATTCATTTCTCGTTTGACCCTCGCTACGATCGCCAGTAAAATACCACCCATCCACCCCTCCCTCCTCCGCTCCTCCTCCCCCTTCTTAGTCAACAGTGAAGGCCTCTAAGTTAAGTGTCAGCGCGTCGTACCCGCAGTGTCGAAAGAGATTGGCGCCGTGGTCGTCGCACGTCAAGCATCTCCGCATGGCGACCTTCAGAACAAGTTCAGGATGGTGCGGGAAAACAAGGTTCGCATGTCGGACGATCCACTGCTTCAGGCGCCCACACATCACCTCGATCGGGTTCAGGTGCGGGCAGTATGGTGATAGGTAGAGGAGAATTGCACCGCATCTGTGAACGACTTCTTCCAGCTCCCGGTACATGTGGATACGAGCGTTGTCTAGCACCACGATAGACGTCGGCAGCGGCCACGGGTTGAGATGGCGAACGATCTGACGGACGAACGCACGGTGGAATCGCTTTCTCGAAAACGTCCCTCGTGTGGTTTCCCACGCAAAGAAACTGTGTACACTGCAAGCGGCGAGAATCGAGACCCGCTCTCCACGCTTGAATGGAACACGAGCTACTGCCTTTCCACCGCGCTGGGACCAGGCATAGCGATGCATGGCGTCCAGCCCATTCTTCGACGTCTCGTCCAGGAAGACGAGCTGGTTTGGATAGCTGTAGAAGCACCGTAGCTTCGCGAGGTAAACATCCACCTCAGTTGACAGAACCTCCCGAGCACGCCGTTCCAGAACCTTCCGGGATAGCTGCAGGTCGAAACGCAGCAAATGCAGAACACACGTTGCCGACAGCCCTCGGCGTTGCTCCGGGAAGCGCTTCTTCACCTCTGCCACAAGCTCCTCCACGTAGAAGCAAGGATGGTCTTTCACGTAAGCCGACACAAAGTTAACCACCGCTGGCAAAAATACAGGGCGCGATGATCTGTCGTCCGGCAGTACGTGACCTGTGTCCTTGAATTGAGCATACCACCTTCTCACTGCCCTCCCGGAGATGCCTAACACGCGCCCAACCACCTCGCAGGGGACCGAGTATGCGTAGTGAAGCGTCACAGCCCACCACCGAAAGTCGGCACCGTACATCGGTGGTGGCTGCCGCTTCGTCTTTCCGGAAATGACTTGCTTCACTGCCAGAGCAGTGAAGCGCCACGAACCAGTGGACCGCTCTGATTAATACTCTTGTTTGCGTTTATTTACTCGTATTTGTTCTCGGAATTATAGTTTTTGCTAATCCCGTTTTATATCAACTTTGGAGCATATGTAGGAGTGCTGCTGAACGGGCATTCTACCCGGTTCTTACAATACAGAGACATTCCTTACTGTAACGCACAAGTGCTCCCCATTAGCCGAGCACACACGTCTTCGACAACCTGTTGCAACTCTGATAAGTACCGAGCCGTTTCCAAAACATCACTGGAAAGTTGCATCGCGTATCCTTCGCAAGTTCCAGTAACAGCAGCAGCATCGTCGTGTTCATCATCGCAATATCCATCCTCGAGCAAGTTGATGTCGACGGCGTTTGTCTCTTCATACGTCTGCACGAGCTCTTTCAACGCGCGCACCCGTTTTCTGATGAAGCGAACCTGGATAGGAGATAACAGTGAGTTAATACAGCAAGACTGGTGACTTGAGTTACAAGACATGACGACGCTTCTCACCTGGATCAGCAGCATATCAAACGTTCCTTGATCTACACCCGAGGCGGTAGTACCTTGTCTGCGAGCCTCTCCGTTCTGCGTAGCGAGCTGGTCGCGCAAGAATTCATTCTCCGTGGCGAGCAGCCTGAATTTCGTGTGGGCATCTTCGAGTTGTTCTCTGTGCATGGTAATGGTGCTTTTCAGTTGTTCAATCTGCAGCACAAAATGTCGTTGAACAGCATGCGTTAAAGATTACAATGGCGACAAACATCTCTAGAAAGTGTGGGGTGTACCTCTTCTTGATCGTCCTGCCGATGTTCAGCAGGACGAGTGGTCCTCTTTTCCACGATTTTCAAGTCTGCTTTCAAGTTGTCGATCGTAACTTGTTGCTCACAGATCTGGTCTCGCAACTGCTGTAGACTCTGATTCTTCCTGGTGAGGATGTCTGCAATAGGCAGTTAGATAGTTGAAATCGAAGTAAGACCCCTTTTGCTTAGCTTACCTTCCCCCTTGTTCGACTCGACAAGCAAATCCTCACGCTGCTTGGCAAGTCCATCCAGTTCAGCCTCTTTCTTCTCACGCTGATCAGTCCACAACACGCCACAGAAATCAGCGTGAACCTGCATGCCAGGTAGAAGTTATCAACGAGATTACCAGCGAACGCTCTACCGACAGATCTTCCACCACTCGAGCCTTCTCTTTCTCCACCGCATCACATCTGGCTTCGATATCAACCAGCATTTGGCTCAGCCCGCTGTCTTTCACCGCTTGGAGCTCTTGTTTCACGTGTTTGCAGGCCTTCATAAGTTTCGCCTTGGCATGCTTCTGATCGCGAAGACACTCGCTCAGCATCTCGTTCTTAACTTTCTCCTGGTGGTTCTCCTCGTACAGCTCGGCAATCTGTCAGAGCATCAGAACGATATCAGAGGCATTTCTAACACCTCCACAAATGCACGTAGCCGACTACCTGTCGCTCATACTCGTGGATTCGAGCATCCGCATCTCGCCTCACATGGGCTCTGTCACTTGTCACTGAGAGCGAGAGCGGCTGCGAGTCGCCGTCCACAGCCATTCAAAAGAACTATTGGACCGACACCAAAGCAGCTGAAGTGCAAAAGAAAACCTACCAGCTCGCTGGCAGAACGGTCCGATTGGTTGTCCTCAAGTGAGCGCAGACTGCGCATGGTCTCGTGCATCAGCAGCGGGAAGCGCAGCTGCTGTTGGTCTTGCAGCGCGTGGATCTCAGCCTCCTTATCCTGCAGTCTCCGCTCCAGCTTGGCGCATCGCCGCTTCAGACGCCGTACTTGTCTTTGCAGCTCGTCGTCGTCATCGTCGTGACTCTCTGCTGGAGCGTGGCGCTCTCTTTGGCGGCAGCATTGGGTCTCTAGGTCGAAGTTGTGCTTGATGCGGCCGATCAGCTGCTCCTTAGACGTCAATGACGACGCATCGGAGCTTAGAAGACGCAGGTAGAGAGTTAACAAGCGTGCAATTGTTAGAAGTTGTTGGTGTGACCTACGAGAGACGCAGCGCTTCGCTGGGGGCGGTGCTCCACATGCGTGCTCGTCTCCCTCTCGAGCAGCTTGTCATTGCGGGTTTATGGTGTTTTTGAAAAACCCGTTTATGGTAAAACCATCGCTAAAATAACCCATGGCGGGAAATTTCCCGAATTCCAGAAATTTGAATTTGAAATGACCGCCAATATGTTACCGTGGTTGAAGGTCGAGAATGAGCTCAAGCTCCGGTGATGAGAACTTCGCAGCCTTCTCATTGTGGAGGGCTTTGCACGGAGACGACGGTGAAACTGTGCGCAGGATTGAATCAACTATAGCGGCAGCGTTCAATCAGTCGAGATCGTTGAGCGCTACAATTTCATGTCACCTTTAAGCTTTAGAGCTCGTACAATAGCAAGCCTTGACGTCACTTCAAGCCTCAACTGGTGCTGAATTCGTACATCTCTAAGCTTACATTCATTGCGACTGCATTCGTTTAGTATCTGCTGACGCAATTCCAAACAGTTTTCATGGGACGTTCGAGACCCGCACTCCCGTTTTTGTGGACGGCAAGGTTCCGTTCGACGATGTCCGTGTCTCGTTCCCAGAATGGGGTGCCCTGAAGCCGAAGACCCCGCTGGGCAACTGCCGCTTCTTGAGGTCGACGGCGTCACCTACAGCCAGAGCATGGCCATCGTTCGATACCTCGCCAAGCTTGGTGGTCTCTACCCGGAGGACCCACTTGAGTGCCTTTACACCGAGATGGTGTCAGACACACTATCGGAGCTCTATGCGGCCTTCATCGACATTTCCTTCGTCGAGAAGGACGATACCAAGAAGGCTGAGAAGACCACCAAGTTACTGGAGGAGACGCTGCCCGCCAAGTTTGGTGCACTGACCTCGATGACCAAGGGCGACTACTTCCTTGGCGGCAAGGTGACCTTCGCCGACATCCAGATCTTCGACCTGTTCGAGAACCCGCTGGGCAAGTTCATCCCGGGCTTCTCCGCCGCGCCGTACCCGGAGCTGAAAACTATCGCCAACCGCGTGAAGGCGAACCCCGAGATTGCTGCTTACCTCCCGAAGAACTCGACGTAGAAGAGTGCATTTTCGCCAGTCGAAAGTGCAATGCAGTACAGTATAGCTGCATTTCATATGGCAGTCAATAAATTACTCACGTGTAGTCATTGTTGGTTCCCAACGTACATTTATATTGGCTATTGTAAGAACCGGCTGCTTTGCCCATTTCGTTTTCAAATCGGCCGATATAGACGCCGATTTAGCAACCTCGATATTTCGACTTAGAGCGACTGACTCTGTATTACCAGCGCTTACTCGCTTTTCGACTCTAAATAGAATGGCCTATTTAAAGCAGGTGCCATATTTAGATCGACGCACAACGGAAAGCCCACCTCGGCATGGGCATTGAGCCCCTTCATTTCGTAAAACTCCCCCAAAGCCTCTCAGCGACCAGTGTTGATAATATGCCCACTCCTGTTCACGTCGCGGTGAAGATCGGCGAGATCACGAAGACAAGCAGGACAAGATCAGCGTAGCCAATCCGACTTTCAATTTCAACGAGGGCACCGGCACGGTTGACGAGTTCTGTAGCGAGATAGAAGGCCGTGTCGTTGCTAGCTTACGGAGCTACGGCAAGAAGACCATCCGGCCTGATTCAAGTATCTATATCAAGCCCAGTCAAACAGCACGACAGCGCGACTGGGCGCCGCTGTCAGCGGCCACCTTCTTTCCTCTTGTCGCTGCTGCCCGCATAAACTATGGCAGACGCACCAAGGACACTGGGCCCATTACGATCGAAGTATTTGTCTTTGCAGCGAAGAAACCCCGCAGTACTATGACTGGGACCCGTCGAGCAACAGCACCACGGATTCAAGAAGCTGCTCGAAGTATTGACCGTTTTTTAGAGCAGCGTCCAGAGGTTCGCGTCGTCGAGATTGCCCGAACGCATTGGGCGATTTCTCAAGCCCGACCGTCCGAAGGCACTGAAGTATCCCTTCCGGGAACGGCAACATTTGCTCAGGCACAGCATATCGACTCGATGCGAGTAGAGGACACGGCTGAAGAAAAGAACACCCACGCGACAATTCCAGTCCGTTTGAACGGTTCAAGGGATCTTCCGCTGACGATAAACGTTGCCGAGCTGCGCAGCGTACTGGGGTTACCTAATCGTAGCCTTCTAGCGAGTGGTGTGTTCGCTTCTTTCGAGGCTCCACCAGAGCCAGAAGAACATGTATCAGATAGGGAGCACATGGCTGAATAAGCGCCAAACAAAGGCAAAAACATCAGAAAAAATGAATTCATTTCTCGTTTGACCCTCGCTACGATCGCCAGTAAAATACCACCCATCCACCCCTCCCTCCTCCGCTCCTCCTCCCCCTTCTTAGTCAACAGTGAAGGCCTCTAAGTTAAGTGTCAGCGCGTCGTACCCGCAGTGTCGAAAGAGATTGGCGCCGTGGTCGTCGCACGTCAAGCATCTCCGCATGGCGACCTTCAGAACAAGTTCAGGATGGTGCGGGAAAACAAGGTTCGCATGTCGGACGATCCACTGCTTCAGGCGCCCACACATCACCTCGATCGGGTTCAGGTGCGGGCAGTATGGTGATAGGTAGAGGAGAATTGCACCGCATCTGTGAACGACTTCTTCCAGCTCCCGGTACATGTGGATACGAGCGTTGTCTAGCACCACGATAGACGTCGGCAGCGGCCACGGGTTGAGATGGCGAACGATCTGACGGACGAACGCACGGTGGAATCGCTTTCTCGAAAACGTCCCTCGTGTGGTTTCCCACGCAAAGAAACTGTGTACACTGCAAGCGGCGAGAATCGAGACCCGCTCTCCACGCTTGAATGGAACACGAGCTACTGCCTTTCCACCGCGCTGGGACCAGGCATAGCGATGCATGGCGTCCAGCCCATTCTTCGACGTCTCGTCCAGGAAGACGAGCTGGTTTGGATAGCTGTAGAAGCACCGTAGCTTCGCGAGGTAAACATCCACCTCAGTTGACAGAACCTCCCGAGCACGCCGTTCCAGAACCTTCCGGGATAGCTGCAGGTCGAAACGCAGCAAATGCAGAACACACGTTGCCGACAGCCCTCGGCGTTGCTCCGGGAAGCGCTTCTTCACCTCTGCCACAAGCTCCTCCACGTAGAAGCAAGGATGGTCTTTCACGTAAGCCGACACAAAGTTAACCACCGCTGGCAAAAATACAGGGCGCGATAATCTGTCGTCCGGCAGTACGTGACCTGTGTCCTTGAATTGAGCATACCACCTTCTCACTGCCCTCCCGGAGATGCCTAACACGCGCCCAACCACCTCGCAGGGGACCGAGTATGCGTAGTGAAGCGTCACAGCCCACCACCGAAAGTCGGCACCGTACATCGGTGGTGGCTGCCGCTTCATCTTTCCGGAAATGACTTGCTTCACTGCCAGAGCAGTGAAGCGCCACGAACCAGTGGACCGCTCTGATTAATACTCTTGTTTGCGTTTATTTACTCGTATTTGTTCTCGGAATTATAGTTTTTGCTAATCCCGTTTTATATCAACTTTGGAGCATATGTAGGAGTGCTGCTGAACGGACATTCTACCCCGGTTCTTACAATACATGTATTTGTGCCTTTCGCGGGTGGACTTCTAATCTCGGCGTAATTAGATCGATAAAAAGGATTTCAATTCTTATTTAATGTTAATTATACCTTCAATTAGAGCCTTGACCCTAATTGTCAGCTCATCGTGCTTGGATAGAGACGGTTTGATACCCAAAGCGACCGCACCATCGCCATCCTAATTTCGCCCAAGGTTGGGCTACCCATAATTAGACATGGAATTAGCTTAGGAATTAAGGTCGAGATGAGATTAGATATTACTGCGGCAGCAATTAATGAAAGGCCCTATTAATACACGAAGTAGTTTTTTACTGCAGTACTTCTTGTACAGATCCTGTATCACCTTGCATTATCGAATCCCGTTCCTCTTCTCACAGCTGCACGTCTCGATATCAATGGCGTCTGGGAGAAGGGCGAGATCACATGGACTCCTGGACCTGGACGAGGCGAGCGACCAGCTTGGTCAACCAGCTCTCGGTTTGCTTCAGCGTACGGGTTTGGAGTTCCCGGTCGAGGCGTAGGTTTCTCTTCACTTGGTGAATCAGCACTTTCTTCCAGCTCCAGTCGAGGGGTTAGTGGCTGGACAAACTGCGGCTTCTCCTCTTGAGTTTCGTCCTCTGCCGTCTCATGGTTTTCACTATGATCCTGAGGTGCCTGCTCTTTATCTTCGCTCGCTTTTGACTTCTCGATCTCGACAGGAGACTTTTCTTCCTCGTACGCGTTCGCCAACTGTTCGATTTCGTGCGGATCAAAGCTCCCGATAGACTTGGCGGCCGTCTGTCGACTCTCCCTACTCACTGAAAGCCACGACGACAGAAGCGAGCTCGTTGCCGCCGACGGATGCGCGCTGTTAGGGTCACTAGCTCCGCCAGTAGCTTTTGGGTTTCGAGTAATTTCATCAGCAAGAAGTCGCTTCAAACGTTTCCTCACAACCTCAACTTGCACTGCTCGGTGAATCTTCGCAGCGCCAGTAGTTCGCGATTTCACTCCATGCTTTGTGTCGGCTTCCCTTCGTCGCAACTCTCCGGTTGCCATTGGTGGCAGTCGCTCAGTAAGAAGCTCAATCCGCCGTTGTGCATCGCCTGAAAGAGATTTCTGCTCAGCACCGAGCTCAGCAGAATATTTTTCAAGGTCTGCGCTGGAAAAAGCACGAAGGTCTTCGTCATCACTCCCGCCATCCTTCTGAAGTTTAGCGCGCAAAACTTGTGCCAACCTTCGTTCAACCTTTTCGTATTCGGCTGCCAGTACCGGGTCGAGACTCATCCAAGAAGGCTCCAGCGGTTTGGTATCATTTGGCCCTAAGATCTGCGATGGCTTCACATGCACCAGTCGTGCATCCACCAGTCGATCAATTTTCATCAGCTCCACCTCCTTCCTAGCAAGGAACCCGCGAACGAGCGCTTGCAGTCGAACAATACGACAAAGAGCTGCCTTTCCATCGCGTGAACCGCCGTCTTCTAGTGCTGGTAGGTCCGATACAGACAAGCTCACAGAGGCCCGCTTGATATCCTCGATGCGGTCCGAAGTCATGGCGTGAGACTCGATCACCTCGTCAATTTGCATTGCTGTCATCTCGTGGTACGGGATGATTTCAACTTCAATGACGTTCTTGAGCTCATGAATGGGCGTGGCACCGCATAGCTCGAGACCTGTCCGCTTATGGTAAAGCAACACACGGTGGTACGTCATCGTCGCTGTGAGCTCCAGGCTGGGGCTCTCCGATGCAGGAGCTTCGAATTCATCTTTTCCCGAGAGTACTTTAGCGATCAACACGCGCAAATCGTTTGCTGTCATTCCTTCTTCCACTTGAACCTGCAGCTGACCGTCATAGTGTTGATGAACATACTCCACCTCTGGAGCTGTAAGCGCTGCTTCCAAAGCCGAAATGTCAATTAAAACCCGCCAGTTCGTTGTCTTTGCCAGAGCACGACGAGCAAGAAACCCAAGCGCCACTTTGCCAATGATTTGCGCCGCTTGCTGGAACTTTGCTCTGGCGTCAAACGGCTTTGGTGGCTCTTTTTCTTCGACGGGAGCTGAAGCCTCAGCGAGAATCACCTTTTTCTCTGGTGTTGGCGTCGGCGACGGCTCTTTTGGAGGTGGCGAAAGGATGAGCTCAACCGCTTCAACTCGTATGGGTGGCACAACTACGGCGGTTGCTTTGGGCTCAGAATCGACTTGGACTTCTTGTGCGCTCGCTTTTGCTTGCGGTCTGAGTCGCTTTTCGTTGTCCACCTCATCCGCTTGAATGAGTTTGTCTTCACACAGCGCCAATTTGACAGTTTTCAGTGGCTCCACCTCCTCGACTTCGCCCCGATCGACACCAAACCGATCTATATCTTGTGCTGTCAAGTCCGCCAGGGTCATTGTCGGCTCTGGCCGATGTTGTCTCTTCTTCAGTTTGTTGTACTTGGTCCATAGTTTGCTGCTTTCTTGCTCCAGGGCGTCAATCTCTTGCTGCTTTTGCGTTTGAGCCCGCAAGAACGTGTCCATCAGCTTCTCCACCTTCTCGGACCACCTCGCGTTCTCGCTCTTCGATTGGGATCCCTCACCATCGTCGTTCTCGAGTCGACCCGCACGAGAAATCTTCTGCGCCTGGATACGGATCAGTTCGGCGTTTGCAGCTTCCACTTGGAGCCGACTGATAGCTTCCTGCGTGTACTGGTGCAAATCTTGCTTCGTTGCCTCCTGCTTCTTCTCGATCTCGACGAGAGTGGCTTGAAGCTTTTCCATGTAGCACTCCACTCGGGAGCTCATTTGGTTTTGTTGGTTCTCAAGCTGCTGACGCCGTCTGTCCCTGGCCTCTTGATCAACTCGGACCTGATCCTGCAAAGCCACGAGCTGCTTCGCTAACTGGTTTTTCTCTTCCAGAGCATCAAGGACCTCCTTGGGCAATGGAGCTGGCTTGTTAGCCTTTTTCTTCAACGTTTTGGAGTCGCTGTCGCTGCTTGATCCAGAAGACGAGCTTGTCTTCTTCTTCGTTTGTGCCTTCGCATCTCGATGCCGTCGCTGTTGGTGACGAAGCAAATATTCCGCAGACACGAACCTCTTCTTGCACAAGACGCAGGTAACCGCTGCGGCACAACAAAACACACAATATGAGAGGAGAAAGAGGCACGTGTGCCCAACTTGACTCACGGTTAGTGGTTGCCCCCTCTTCGGTGGCTTCACGGTCTGTTCGGTTGGCTAGTAGTTCACCGACTAAAGCATTGGCCTCTCGAGCAGCATTTTCCTTGGCGGAATCGTTTACACGATTTGAAGTTGATGCATTGAGCAGCATCAGCTCCAAAGTCGCCATTGTGCGCTGTTTCTGCCGGATCTCACGCTTCAGACTGGAGATCTCGGTTTCGTGCTGCCCGTTCTCAGTCTCGAGCTGTTGACACTCTGTCATCAGTGCCTCGCACTGCTTTTCGAGTCCCTCCGAATGATCCACAAGCGAGTCTTGAACGTGCATCAGATACTCTAGAGTGAGCTACGGAATAGCAGCATCACATGGCAAGTTAGCCAACGAATAACACCCTTAAGCCCAAAGCACAATACAGACCTGCGCAATCTGGAACAATTTCAAGAAGTAGGCGTCGGAGTAGTGCTGCACGTCGTCCAGCGTCACGTCCGCGAAGGCTAAATTCTCCAGATGCCGTTGGATCGTCTCGACGTCGGTAGTAGCTGCAATCTTCTCCAGGTCAAGCCGTGCGATGGCTCGGGTGTCCAGCTTTCCAGCTCGTTGTCGAAATGCGAAGTTGCGCGTAGGCAGCCAAACCTGCCGCTGAAGCCCATGCGTCGGACTCATTGGCTCATTCTCTTTATCCTGCAAGTCTTCGGCGCCATCGCTGTCGCCTTCCACTCGCGCAATGACTCGATTTGCCTTACGCGCAGCTAGAAACTTGGCTCGACGGTCGAAATCTCGAGGAATCGACCTCCGACCTTTGCGCACTTTTGAAAGGAGATCGCGATGTCGGGAATCCGAGAATCCGCGCCGACTTGGTGGAAGACGACCCTGGGGTCGATACCAAGAGGATGACGAAGGCTGGAGAGGACCAAAGATGCCCGCGTACTCGTCGTAGCCGCTGTATAGGTGATTATCCTGCATGTAGTAGCTCCCCATCTTGGCTCTGCGACTCCAGAAGATTTGTGTCGTTTCGGAGGTCCGTGGAAACTAAGTTTGCATCAGTGGTGAAGTTGCTGTAAATGCACCGCTCATTTCTAACACTTCATACCAGAAAGAAGCAATCACGATGAAGTCGAGTTGAGCCACTGGAACTGAAAACTAAAGTCGACACCTAAATCGACACCAGACGATGAACAAAGATGAATTAGTGAGTGATTTGCCAGTCACAACATACAGCAAAATCATGGAAGACAAGTTCTTACCGAAATGCACGAGTCTGATTTGTAGCACCGGTGTTATCCAGACGAAAAGTCGACTTTGAAGCTGTTCTTTTTCGGTCTCCAGGATAAATGCCAGCTGATACAGTAGCGAGATCCCAAACTTTCGCCGAACTACGACGTGGAGCAACATCATGGACAAAACCTCCACCGAAGTGTACAGCATAATGCTTCCGACGTTTGTGTGCAGCTGACTTGAGCTGAGATTGCGAGTATGGGGGTAATACTGGGCGCTTGGAAGGTGAAGGAGAACCAACAAGTAGATCACGTATAATGTGGGAATGACGGTTTCGATGTACTCTACCAAGACGAGATACTCCAAGTGGAAAAGCATGTTTCGTGAATGTCGGTCCAGTTTGGTTTCGGGATTGGACCAAGTTGAACCAGACTGCCCCGGCTTTCGTGATAGCACTGCGATGGAATTCCCAGAGCAATGTCGTGGATCGATACACGATGGTGCAACTTGTCCTTGAGACGTGACGGAGTGGATAAGTTTCGCAGGATCTCGCTTGTTGCTATCCGGCGTCTGTAGTGTTCCACTACCATAGTGACTGTCACAACTCAAACTGTCCCTAGCAAGATCTTTTGCTCCACGATGAATATCCCAGAGCGAGAACAATGTCCGACCAAAATTCAATGTGATCATCAGAATGGAAGACGACCATGATCGAGATGATTGAATGCAAAAGGACACGTACAGCCCATTAAACACATCGACCGTGAAGACCACCACAGCAGGGATCTTCTCCTTGTCGTCAGCGACTAACCAGGCAACCAAGTGCTTGAATGCCAGTTTCATCGCCACCAAAAGCATCAAAAGCCCAACCTGCTGCTCGGAAGTGCATCTTGCAAAGATAATGCTGAAAGTGACGTAGACAAGTCCAAGAACCGATTGGGAGAGGATGAGTTGGAGTTTGCGCTTGAGAGGCGTGCTCAGTCCACCTCGTCGAGTTGATCCCATGAGAAGTGCCCCAAAAACTACCGGGAACGAAATCGCAGAGATAGCGATTCCAAACGGAAGCGGGAATGTCCAAGCAGCAGCTAGTGCGATGATGGGCAGAGTAGCCCCGCACCCGGTCCCCAACCCAATAAGTAATATCCTCCAATGCGATAGCTCTGGTATGGCACCACGAATCTGAAACAAAGAACCGAAGGCCGCCGATGTAAGAAAGGCACCAGCTCGAATCCAAGCTCCGAAATTTGTTTTCCAACCCGCCATTGGGTCTTGCAGCGGGATGCATTCCAGAACGATCGCCAACAGCAAAGCGGGTAGTGGTGTGGTAGAACATACCAAAACAACCCGCATCAAGGACGTGTTTTGGGTGTACTCGTTGAGGCTTTCCCTCCGTTCTGTTGAATAGCTGCCGAGGCGGGAGATTTTCGTGCGATCCCATAGCTGTTGTAGACGCTTGAAAACCCAAGAGATTCGAGACGGAACCACGTTCTCGTAGACACGACAGGCAACGGGTCCATCAGGAACGACAGTATTGAGCGGCATGTGGGGGGGGTCAATTGTCAGCCAGCGTTTGTAAAGACAGCCTCCGAAGCTCGTACAATAGGACTGACCATGACACTATTTGTAGGCTTCGTCCCTGAAACCAACGTCGAGCTGCTTTATACTGTAGTACTAAGTACCTCATTCCTTACCTTGGTACCTTCATCGAAACAACCCTTTCTAACCTGCTGTTTTCTCTTACTACAAGGATAATTTTGCTCGACCTTGAAGCAGAGTCCTGGTCGCACTGGGAGCCAGCGTCGACTAATGTAATAACGTGGTGCTCGTGAATAACGCGGAATCAGGCTTGGAAACTATCGAGGATTTTCACCATTCCTTGCTCGCTTACAATTACTAAGACATACGGGGCAGTTGAGACGGCCTACAACTATGTAGTAGTCAGCCGTAGTGTTTCAAGATACAGTCTCGGTGTATGTACAAGTAGTCTCTGATGCGGTCCCGCTGCACTTCCACATCCTCTTCCATGCTTTCGTCCAGATCCGAGTCTTCGAAGTCCGAGTCTTCATCCATATCTTCTTCGTCCGTGTCGTCCCCCAACGAGGATTCCACTTCCACAAGGTCGTCCAGATCCACGAGAATGTTATGTAGCACAATGGCCGTCGAGATGACTTGCGCCATTTGCGTCGTCGCCGCATCCCCGTCCTCCGTCCGCTGACCCAGCGGTGTCTGCAGAAACGTTTCTTGATCATCTCGCCCGTCCTCTTGACGGCTCGCTGCGTTGTCGCCTGCAACCGATTAAACAGCTTCTCAGGCGCCGACATCCCCTCCGTGACCGGGTATGGCACGATGACGTGCTTCGAGAGTGCATAGCCCTCATGGCCCACAATGTGCTTTCCGTCCGGAAGTATCTCGGCCAGGTTGCGGCCAAAGCGGGAGTACCTCAGCGTCTCCCTGTCCGTGATGCCTCCGGGACGGACGTCCATGGACCGAACGCGAAACTGGGCGTCCACCACAAGCTGCACATTCTCAGCGGGAAAGTGGCGACTGCAGTACCAGCCCTCCCATTGCCTGGGCCGCTCGATCTCCACGAGCATGCCGCCGATGGCCAGGCAGCAGCCGGGGAAGCCGCAGATGGCCTCAAAGTCGTCGGCCAGGCGGCCCCAGCCCTCAACCGAGGTAGGGAACGAGAAGTACTCGGCCTTGACACCGTCGCTCAGCAAGACGGCCAGAACCTGCCACACGTAGCGACTGGCTGCCGTCGACGACATGCCGAAAGTCTGAGCTGCGACGTCCAGAGCGTCGCCTTGCGTCAAATAGTAGACAGTCACGGCCACCCGAGCCGGTAGCTGGAACGGGGAGCCGATGAGAATGGGCCGCTGTGAGGCCGGCCAGTGGCGACCCACTAATAAGCAGATCTGGTCAAATGAAGAGCGACGCATGCCGAAGGTTGACTTGAACGCTGCGCCGTCAGCTGCGAGTGGCCGGGGTAACAACCGGCGACGTTTGATAGACCGGTCGGTGGAATCGTTGGCCGGTGTGTGGGCCGAGTGGATGACGGCGGCTAGCGCTGCGGAGACGGCGCTCTCCACAGCCGCTAGCGCCACGACGCGCTTGGGATCGCCCATTATCAAAGATGCGCCACGACGCGCTTGGGATCGCCCATTATCAGATACCCACTTTGACAGCCCATCTGATGTGGTGTTTTGTACATAAACGTACGATAGTAGTAGTACTACTACAAAATACTGCCGACTCGATAGTAGTATATTTAGTAGTTCGACAATGCCAATATTGGTAATGGTAATCCTGCTACTACCACGCTACTATCGGATACTAAGAAGATCGATGTCACTGCGAGGTCATATAGTTACAATGTGTACTGGGATAGCCTGGAAGGCTAGGGACAGCCCAAATCGGAATAATTCGTCAACGAAGCCGGTAGCTGAAGCCGGTAAAAGGGCATTTTCTGGAAAATGAGCTGAATGGTGCTAGCGGAGAAAACGTTCCTAAAACTGATCTAAACTGATCTAAAACTCCTAATGTATATT
This sequence comes from Phytophthora crassamura, assembly GCA_033557995.1. Taxonomy (NCBI): domain Eukaryota; phylum Oomycota; class Peronosporomycetes; order Peronosporales; family Peronosporaceae; genus Phytophthora; species Phytophthora crassamura. The sequence continues at coordinate 182,033 of JAUCED010000021.1, forward strand.
ACCCGATTTGGAGAATCTTCTCTAAAATTGGTTAAGGGTTTTAGGGAATGGCAGTACTTGACAAACAGCAGGTACAAACCTTAACTAAGCTAATTGATCTAAAAGCTTATCTAAAACCTGCGCGATACCTACGTATATTACGGTATTATTAGGACTTTCAGATCATTTTAGGTGCACTTTTAGGTGTTTTATCCAGCACCGAAATAGTGGCGGCATGCTGTTGTCGCGGCTGTCAGTCTGCCGCGATAGGGGACTTGACTCACCAGCAGCTAAAGACAATGATTCATTGTCAATGAAGAACCGGTACGAGAATGGAGGAACATAGGCGGAATTTCGAGGAACAGAGTCGCGTTGCCCCCACGAGCAACTATGACGTATATATATTATGATGTCACTGCGTGTGGATAATACACAAAGTGTCGTATCTGGTTGGCAGATTCTGGTAGGTAGGTCTGATTCATTTCCGTTCACAGGACATCATATTTGGATGCAACTACGCACCTTGCTTCTGAAGAACGGAATTTCATGCTTTGGCCCGGAACCACTTTCCCCCCAATGCCCGTATGATTTCTATGGAAAGCTCTCCTTAGCTCTTGGAGATTGTGTCGCAGAATAGTTGCCTCTGAGCTTGCTCATTGCCAGTACCTGCACGCAGCGAGTTCACGACAAGTGATTCGTCGAGAACGCCCGTTCGTGACCGCACTGAAGTATTCACATCCAATCTAGACGCGCGCAAGTTTCACGATCGAAGGAAACATTGCTTAGCTGTACTATAAAAACTACGTATGTCCGTTGACAACGCTGTTCGACGTTTCATACACGAATGTTCCCTTGCTATTGCTGCGCATGATGAGCTTGGAGATCAGGCTTTCGCGTTCATTACTGTTTGGATACAGGCGCTTAGCCTCTTTATTGCGTCCTGCCCAGGTGCAATCTTGCACTTGCCGGTACGCTATTTGCTTCAAAACCTGTAAATTTTGCCTAGATTTGAGCAACTTTAAGCGGCGCGTGATCACTGGAACTAAGAGAAGTAGGAAACCGAAGACGGGCACTTGTGTGGTTGCTGGTGAAAGCAAAGTAATATTATCTGGTCATGCCATTCATGCATGCCATTAGCCACGTGCCGTGCACGAAGAGGAAAGCTTCAAGTCTAAAACGCCTTTCATTCGCTACCATGAATGTTGGCTACCCAACAACGCAAAGAAGGCTGGTTACCAGGTTGGCTGCCCCTCAATCCAAGACTGGTGTGCGAGCCCCGTCGACAAAGGATGGAAAGTGGATTCCCAGCAGTCTGGAACCTGACCAAACGTGAGTGATCAGGAGAGAGACTGAACGCATAGATTTGTATGCCAACTTACTCAGCACAGCAATCTGAGTACCAGCGTCGTGTTTTCGAGAGCTCTGGGGCCTACGTCTCCTGCAAGTCCCGGTGAAGCAGTCACCTCATTTGGTAAAAGAAATTTAGAAGTGAGGGAGATCAAAGGATATATTGGCAGGGGGAGGCATCAGAAGCAACCAAGCTGCTCGCTTTAATGAAGATTCGGCAACGGATTGAGCTTCCCTTATAGTAGTAGTGGATAATTCTGATATTAGTACTATTACTAGCACCTGCCTCGTCAAATGAGTAGTAGTGCTTACTTGATAATAGACCCCTTTTTGGGGGCGCTACTACGATTCGATTTGAAAAGACTGATGGTGCAGGCGGAGCTCGAGCACGTGGCGGCGGGCTGCAACGCCGCCACGAACGCGCTGTCGGTGGCAGTTGTCCGTGGGTCTTCTAGTAATGCGTCTCACGGTTACTGCGCCGCATTTGCAGCCCGCAATGTCGTGTGTGTCCTTCGTAGCAGGTCAAGCAGTAAAGCCGATGACCTGGACGCCCCTTTGACGATTGTGGAGACGCTGAAGCATCGAGAGGCGACGAGCGACGCGTCGAGACTCACAAGCGTGGAGCTCTCTATTGACGAGCAATCTGGCGACGCTCGTGTATTGGCGGGGGACTCGGAAGGCCGTGTACTGCTCTGGACACGTACGTCGGACGGCGGATGGAGGCTGCGCTGCCTGTCGGACGGCACCTCGGGAGTGGCGGTGGCTGTAGTGACCATTACGGAGACTAGAAGACGCTGGGTGTTCATTGCTGCGGGCTCAGACGGGACGCTGAACGTCTTTGGAGAGAGCAAGACGGACGCACAGGAGGTGAAGCTGCTTAGTCGAGTGGCCTTGGGCGTCAAGAGCATCATGGAGGCTTTAGATACAGTGGTGGTGAAGAGTGGAGAGAGGGAGGAGACTGTGCTACTGGCGGCCGGAGGAGTGGACGGCAAGGTGCATCTGTTTGAGCTCGCGGGCGGAGAAGACGAGCTGAAGAAGGTGCTGCAGCTGGAAGGACATAAGGACTGGATCCGCAGCCTCGCTTTCCAAGAGCAGACGGTTGATGCTGGAGAGGACGCAGTGGTTATGCTGGCGTCAGCATCGCAGGACCAGCGTATCCGACTGTGGAAAATTACGGCTCGTGCGCGAGTGGACGGCGAAAGAACGCGCTCTGGCGAAGTCCGGGATGGGTTCTTGGCGCACGGCTGCGACACAACGTACACTGTCAGCTTTGATGCGTTGCTGGTGGGTCATGAGGACTGGGTCACGTCCGTGCAGTGGATGCGGTTGCCCAGAGAGGATGCCGGTGGTTCTGCTCTGCTCTCGTCTTCCATGGACCATACACTCATCGTGTGGACCAAGCCTGCCGACAGTAGCAGTTCGTGGTCTCCGTCTCTTCGCGTCGGTGAACTGGGCGGCAACGGATTGCTATCTGCGGGCGTGCTAACGGCGCGTGACGGGCGCTTGAACCTTATCTCGCTTGGTTTCGGCGGACAACTTGAGCGGTGGGAACAGCAGCCAGCGCCGTCGAAACGGTTCCTGCCTGCGATTTCGGTGAATGGTCATTGTGCTGAAGTCACGGATCTTGCATGGTCTCCTCGTGGAGATTACTTGGCATCCGTGTCCTTGGATCAAACTATGCGCGTCCTGGCACCTTCGATGGGCAGCGAGAGCAAGCGTAGGAACTGGTACGAGATCTCCCGAGGACAAGTGCACGGATACGACATCAACTGTGCATGTATCGTGCTAGGCGAGCGGCCAACAAACGATCAGTTCGTTAGTGGAGCCGACGAGAAAGTGTTGCGCATATTCGAGGCCCCCGACGAGGTGAAGCAACTCGTGGGTCGATTAACAGGCAGTGAAAGTGGCAACGACACCAGCCCAGAGTCGCAAGGATCGCAAGCCCGAGCAGTGCAGCATGCTTACCTCCCCGAACTGAGCTTAACAAACAAGTCTGCCCAAGCCGAAGAAGCCGCCACTGGCCAAGAGAGCGGAGACGGCTACGCCACGCTGAACAAGTCGGTGTCGTTACCTGTGGGAGACACGCTTGGCCGCAAGACGCTTTGGCCTGAACAGCGCAAGCTTTACGGTCATGGCAATGAGCTGCTCAGCGTGGCGTCGTCACACGCTGGGGATTTGATCGCATCCGCTTGCAGGTCCAGGGAAGAGCGCTACGCGGCAGTGCGTCTGTGGAATACGGCGGATTGGAGCGAAGCACAGCAGCCGCTAGACGGCCACAAGAGCTCGGTTGTGCAGCTGGCGTTCTCTCCCGATGACAAGTTTTTGCTGTCTGTATCCAGAGACCGTCAGTTCTGCCTGTATCAGCGCACGCAGAGTTCCGATCCGAAGTTTTCACTCGTGGAGCGTGTGAAAGCCCACCGCCGCATCATTTGGAGCTGTTCCTGGTCTCCGGACTCCAGTGTGTTTGCTCTAGGCTCCCGAGATGAGTCATTTTCGCTCTGGGGCCAAAGAGGAGGGGCATGGGACCGAATCTGTGAACCGATCGCAGTAGAAGCTGCTGTTACGGCCGTCGCGTTTTCTCCCTGCGAACTACCGAGCTTGGTTGAGGCAAGTGGCGATCCTTCTTACCTTCTAGCGGTTGGTCTCGAGACTGGTGCGATCCGATTCTTCGCCGTCTCAAAGTTCCGCCAAGAAGACGATCCAGTGAAATGCACGCTGGCGGGCGAAATTGCGTGGGAGCTCGCACCGTCTTCTTCAATCTTGCGACTGGCATGGGCTCCCAATGCAACTTCAATGGAGCTCGACCTCGCGGCAGCTAGCAGTGACAGCTCTGTCCGCGTATACAACGTTAAGATCTAAACCAAAGGGCTAGCTGAATACGCTGCTTTGGACGTGCTGGTTTTGAACGAAACCCAGTAAAACAACCCCAGGCTCAACATCGAGTGAATAAGTACTAGCAGCGCTCAATTCCGAGTTGCGTTTGCTTGTACTTCGTGATCTCGCTTTCGAGAATCTCGGACTGGGTGGGATACAGTTCCTTGACGTAGTCCAGATCCTGGCGACAGAGAGCGTGTATCTGCACCCACGTGAGCGCTACCGTCGTTGCCGATCGCTTGGTGCGCTGCAGCAGTGCCATCTCGCCAAAGTAGTCGCCGTTACGCAGGATGCACAGTATCTTGATCGTCGTGGAGTTGGGATCAAGCACCCCGACGCACCCCTTGGAGCCGATGAAGCCCATCCAATCCCCAAACTCCCCTTTCCGGATCAGCACGTCGTCTTGCATGTAGATGACCGTCCGCAAGTGAAGGATCAAAACTTCGATCACAGCTGGAGCTAATGTCTTGGACGACAGGAACGGGATTCGCTGGAGCATGTTGCGATAAAGCTGAAATTTGACCTCGCAGATGAGAGCGGGGGAAAGCTCGTTGATAAACGAATCAGCGTCGGCGTTCACGCTCTTCGTTTCACGCCATAGATTCTCGTAATAACCGCGGATTCGTTTGGCGAGTTCATCAGGAATCCCGAGGAAACGACAGCGCTCGGATGCCGTGATGATTTTCTTGCTGTAAGCGGCTTCGTTCTCGTCGATCGATGCGATCAGCGCCGCTACGGCGCCGAAGACGCTGGCTTGGAGGATGTTGCCGACCAGCATAAAGCAAGCGACGGAGGTTAACTCGATCGCCGTGTACATGATGGGAGGACTCGCGTTGACAGACCCAATGACCAGCGACCAGCACAGCGTGTACTCGTCGAACAACGATCGAGGAACAAAGGTGCCTCCTTCCCAGTTCGCGCGCCACTCAATCGCCACCCAGCTCCAGTAGCACGTCAGCAGATGCGAGATCGTGATGACAAAACAAAGAAGCAGCAGGAAGCGCACAATCCCAGCCTTCCTAGCCGAGTGAAGCTGGCGAGCGAGGTGGCTCACTTTTGCCAGACGGAAAATCTTGAGGAACCCGAGAACATCCGTGTGGCTCGGATTCGCAAAGAGCTCGAATGGAAACCAGCTTAAAAAGTCTGGCAGCGCCCAGCCACTGACCAGGTAATTCGTGGCTGTCGTTCGGGGCCCCGACATGAGGTTCCCGTGCTCATCCATGTACGAGGAAAACATTCGCACGAAGAAGTCGGCCAGGAACACAACCGACTCCAAGATGCTGTAGCCGTCAAGAAAAGTGGAACGGTAGTTGAAGCCGAGCGACAGCGGAGTGAAGACCAGATCCAACAGGATCATGGCAATGACCACAAAGTCCCAGACCGCGCGATACGACGAGTCATGGCGAAGTGTCAAGCGGTGCATCTCGCCCTCAATATTTCGTGCTGACATGATCTCCTCTGGGGAAACACCCGACAGTTTTCGATCTGGCTCATCAAGTCTGTTTTGCTTGTGGAGACTGGCAGCCGTCTGAGACCTGACCAAGTTAATGGAGCTGACGGAGAATCGGCGGCTAACTGGTTCGTCTTCGCACGAATGCCCTTCCGTAGGGGTGTTTGCCTTGCTGAGTGGAATGACTTTCAGAAAGCGCTTTGGTAGGGGTGACCGTTTCTTCGATGGCACGTGAGCTTTCTTCTCTGTTGTGACGGTGCTTTTCGGCTCGATCTTTTCCAGCCATTGGGCTGATAGCGTAGCGTCCGGCACAGCAAGTAACTTCTTCCCCGGTGGAGCCACTACTGCAGTAGTTATCGGCTCGACCGGATTTCGACCTGGGTCTGCCGCTGTTGTCGAATCCGCCACGTCGGGGCCACTGAAGACGAACGTCAAGGGGTTCAGCCCCGATAACCCCCCCAGCGGGGGACCCTTTGCAAACATTTGAAAGCTTGCAGGGGAAGTGTTGTCGCTGAGACTTCGGTTCTTGTTTCTTACAGTCATCTACGTAAGGAGCAACAGCGATTAACTACCGTCACCATCATTGGAAATGAAAGAAGGAGAGAAGAAATGTACCTGGACTTGACGGTGGACTAGCACACTCAGATCGTGCAACATTTTGTGAGATGTTTGGATGTCAGCTTGCATCTGGTCGAGACGCTCCTCGAGACGTCGGAATTGGGCGGGGCCGATACACGTGGAGCTGGGACATTGATGAGGCTGTAGGGAGGAAAGTGACTCGTAGTGCTGCTCCACGATGCGAGGCAAGGCCTCAACGAATTCGCTCTCCATCGCTTCTTGCTGGTTGTGACGGGATGACTTGAAGAAGTTGGTTTTGGTCGGAGAGGACACCGCGAAAATAGTTTACTGTTCGTCTGGTTCTGGTTTTGGTAGCAAAGATCAACCGATACAAACTACTTTGAAGCAGCAAAAGACGCCTTCTCGTGGCTGGATTTCAGTTCAAACAATCTACTTTGCGGCAGGTATATCTACTTGTACCGAACCTTCGACTGCATGTACTTGTTGATCTCACGCTCGAGGATCTCGGTCTGCGTCGGGTACTGTTCCTTGACGCTGTCGAGATCGTTGCGACAGAGAACGTGGATCTGCACCCACGTAAGCGCCACCGCCGTTGTGGATCGCTTGGCACGTTGCAGCAAGGCCATTTCCCCAAAGTAGTCGCCCTTGCGCAGGATGCGAATGATCTTGCGCGTTTTCGAGCTTGGGTCCAGCACGCCGACTGATCCTTTCGAGCCGATGAACCCCATCCAGTCGCCGAACTCTCCCTTGCGGATCAGCACGTCGTCTTGCATGTAAATGACGGTTCGGAGGTGAAGAATCAGCATCTCGATCACTGCAGGCGCCAGCGTTTTAGCAGAAAGGAACGGGATTTGCTTGAGCATGTCCCGGTAAAGCTGGAACTTGACCTCGCAGATCAATGCCGGAGACAATTCGTTGATGAAGGCATCGGCGTCACTGCTGACGCTTTTGGTCTCGCGCCACAGATTTTCGTAGTATCCACGAATGCGCTTGGCAAGACCGTCAGGAATCCCTAGGAAGCGACAGCGCTCAGCTGTGGAGATGATCTTCTTGTTGTACGCGGCCTCGTCCTCGTCGAACGATGAAATGAGAACGGCAACGGAACCGAAAACGCTGGCTTGGAGGATGTTCCCGACCAGCATGAAGCAGGCCACCGAGATCTGCTCAATAGCAGTGTACATCGCTGGAGGGCTGGCGTTGAGACACCCGATCACGAGGGCCCAGCACAAGGCGTACTCTTCGAACAGCGAGTGCGGAACAAACGTGTTTCCCTCCAGATGGGAACGCCAGCCGTGAGCGACCCAACTCCAGTAGCAAGCAAGCAGGTGCACAACTGTCAACACGATTCCCAGTAGCAAAATGAATCGCAGGATGCCGGCCTTCTTGGCGGAGTTAAACTTCCGAGCGAGTTGACTCACTTTGGCAAGTCGGAAGATTTTGGTAAAACTGAGAACTCGCCCCTGGCTGGACGACGCGAGCAACTCGAACGGGAACCAGCTAAGGAAATCGGGGATCGCCCAGCCGCTCAATAAATAATTCATGGCTGTCTTCTTGGGCCCCGAGATGAGATCGCCGCGCTCGTCGGTGTAAGAACTGAAGATGTGCACGACGAAGTCGATGACGAAGAGCACCGTTCCAAGAACGTTTAGTGCCGACAAGGATGAGGGCGAAAACTTGAACCCGAGCGACAAGGGCGTCAGGATCACATCGAGAAGGATCATCCCCATGATCAGCAGATCCCAGGCGTATCGATAACTTGAATCGTGGCGCAGCGTGAACCGACCGAGTTCCCCGTCAAGATTGCGGGCCGACAAAATATCTTCCGGTGAGACGGTGGCATCGGTCCTCTGTGCTTTGATAAACATACTCTTAAGCCGGGTCTTGGCGGGGCCTAGCGGTTCCGTTAACTTGATTGCTCCGGAGAAGCGCCGTGACACCTTCATGTCCTGCTCGCCGATTTCCGATTCCCTTTGTGCGGGGGCTTCGTGTTCAGCCGCCTTACGTGGCTTGATCGTGGGAGCAACTCTGTTCTTACCGCCACCAGACTTCTCGGATACAATCGAGACTGCTTCAGCCGCTGCTTCCGAGGCATCGGGCTTGCTTCTTCGAATTCTCGGTCCTCGGTTCAGGGTTCTTCGCAATGCAGCGAATTCAGCGTTGAGCACTGCGAGACCAAGACTCTTCTTCTTCATCGAAGCGGTCGCAGGCGGCGCTGGTGGCACTGCCACGTCAGGATCAGAAGCGATTGGCATCGTGTCGACGCGGCTTAGCTGCGCTTCGGAAGCACTTGCTGCCCTGGTCTCGCTGCGAGACTCGAAGAACGGAGCAAGCGTCATCGGAGGGTCTGACGGAAGAAGAGCGAGCGGTGCGAGCCCACTTGTAACCAATGAACGCAGCGGTGGCTCCGAGGTGATCACTTGAAACGCTGACGGAGGGGAACTCGTTTCGCTCAGACTTCGGTTCTTTTTCTTGGAGGCGGTAGTCTGGAAAGCACCGATCATTAGCAACCTGTCGACCAGCCATCAGCGCCCGCCAAACTGACCTGAAGCTGCCGATGCACGAGCGCACTCAATTCACGCATCATCCGATGGGTGGCGCGAATCTCCGCTTGCATCTGGTCGAGACGGTCGTTCAGAGTTTCCGGTTGTCCTGAACCGTAGCGACCGCCATTCTGACTCGGTGAGAGCGAGGCAGATGACTCAAATCCATGCTCTTCCTCCACATGCTGGGGAAGCTTCGGCCCGTCGTCGGGGTCCATTGCCTCGACGGAGTCAATGACTGTCTTCGAACTGAATGAGTTTTCACAATAGCGACACTACTTTTGGAGAGTTGTGAAACCAACGGAGCGACTGTGAAAATGGATGCGAGATGCGATATTGGAGACCAGAACAATCGTGGACTGTCGGGGCCTTTTCATCTAACAACCAACAACCTTACAGCCGCACCGTGATCTTGTAAAATATACGTTATCTAGATGGGACACGAATGAAGCACGAGCGCTACCACCGCTCTACGCCAGACAGCAATTTCTTGTACTTTGTGATCTCGTTTTCGAGAATCTCGGCCTGCGTCGGGTACAATTCTTTCACGTAGTCTAAATCTTGGCGGCAGAGCACATGAATCTGCACCCAAGTGAGCGCCACCGTCGTTGCCGATCGCTTGGTCTGTTGCAGCAGTGCCATCTCGCCAAAGTAGTCGCCCTTACGCAGGATGCACAGTATCTTGATCGTCGTGGAGTTGGGATCCAGCACCCCGACAGTCCCTTTTGAGCCGATGAAGCCCATCCAGTCGCCGAACTCGCCCTTCCGGATCAACACATCGTCTTGCATGTAAACGACCGTGCGTAGATGTAGAATGAGGACCTCAATCATGGCCGGAGCCAGCGTCTTCGCCGACAGGAACGGGATCCTCCGGATCATGTCTCGGTAGAGCTGGAACTTGACCTCGCAGATGAGCGCAGGCGACAATTCATTGATAAAAGCGTCGGCATTGCCACTGACACTCTTGGTTTCACGCCACATATTCTCGTAGTAGCCGCGGATACGTTTGGCTAGCGGATCTGGAATGCCGAGGAAACGACAGCGTTCCGACGTTGAAATGATCTTCTTGCTGTACGCTGCTTCGTCCTCGTCCAACGATGAGATGAGGGCAGCCACTGCACCGAACACACTGGCCTGGAGGATGTTGCCCACCAACATGAAGCAAGCGACGGAGATGAGCTCGATGGGCGAGTACATGACTGGAGGACTTGCGTTCACACACCCAATAACGAGCGACCAGCAGAGACTGTACTCCTCAAAAAGTGTTTTTGGGACGAAGGCGCCATCTTCCAGATGTGACCTCCAGTCGACGGCCACGTAGCTCCAGTAGCAGGTCAGCACGTGCGCGATCGTGAGAACGAGACACAGAAGCAGGAAGAACCGCACAAGTCCCGCTTTCCTGGCCGAGTGGAGTCGATAAGCCAGATTGCTCACTTTGGTCAGACGAATGATCTTCAAAACGCCGAGCGAGTTACTGTGGCTGAAGCTTGCAAAGATCTCGAACGGAAACCAACTGAGAAGGTCTGGGATGGCCCATCCACTCATCAGGTAGTGCGTCGATGTGCGTCTAGGGCCGGAGATGAGCTCTCCATGGTCGTTAATGTACGAAGAGAACATCCGCACGAAAAAATCGATAGTGAACGCGATAGGCTGCACAACGTCGTAGGCGTCGATAAGCCCCGAGTGGTAGTTGAAGCCCAACTCCAGCGGCGTGAAAACGATATCGAGGGAGATGATGACCATGACGATCGTGTCCCAAACGGTGCGGTACGAGGAGTTGTGTCGCAGTGTGTACGGGTTCAAGTCTCCCTCGAGATTGCGAGCCGACAAAATGTCGTCAGGAGAGACTGAGGCTTCACTCGGTTTCTCGTTGAACATGTTGTTCTTTCGCTTCCTGACGGTCCCTTGGCCACGCCGTAAGTTCATCGAGCTGACTGAGAAGCGACGAGAGACTGCGTCATCCTCAATCGAGGGCGAGTGCGCCTTGCTTAACTGCACGATTTTCATGATACGTCGCTGCAGAGGCGTCGGTAGGGGACCAGAGGAGTCCGGACTTTCAGATACACCATCTTCAAGCGACCCCTGCTCGGGCACATCGGCTTCAATCCTCGTCCTCACCTTCTTTTCCGTCACGGTCTTGGACGCTGCAAAGACGCTCTGTTTCAAGTCCGCCGGTCTCGGGTTCGCAAAGGCGTCGACTGCATCAATCACGGACTCTGGAACTTCCGGTGGGACGAGTCGCAGCGCCTCGAGACCCCCCAAGGTTCCTAGCGGCGTCCCCTTCGTGTACAGGTTGTAGCTCAACGGAGCGCAATTTTCGCTGAGATTGCGGCTCTTGTTCTGAGACGTAGTGATCTACACAACGAGAGCGATGAACACAATGAAAACGTTGTACCATGGGATCCGCTATCCACGACAATTCAGACCTGAAGTTGGCGATACACGAGTGCGTTGAGATCTCGTAGCATTCGATGCGTCGTCTGCTGGTCGACCTGCACCTGGTCCAGGCGCTCCTCCATCGCCCCGAGCCGATCGCGACTGGATTGGCCCTTCACACTGTCACTTCGCTCGAGATCTCGCTGCTCCACGATCCGGTCCATGATGATGAGCAAGCTGTTAGCAGAAGACGGGCCGCTGGAGTTAGCTAGTGCAACGACCGCTCGCTGACGAAGGTGGTTGAGAGGACGACGCCAATAGTCGGGCGATCTATTCCTTGATCCATTCGAGCTGGGACGATGGCGGAACCGACAACCGAAGTGGAGCCTTTGCTCAGCGACAGCAGCGGTGATGGCAAAGCGCTATCGTCCGAGAAGATCCGGTCGTTGCGAGCTGCGATCGATGCCAAGCTCCACGAACAAGGGGTCTACGAGCAGATCCGGGACCTGGTGACTTTGAAAAGCAACTTGTCGGTCGACCAACCCACTACTGATGAAGATCTGGTGGAAGATGAAGCGAAAACGGCACGGGAAGATCGGTTAATCCACGACGTACTGGAGAGTGAAGTGGTGCAGCAGCTACTGGCAACAGTTCGCTCGATGGAGCTGGCGCCAATTGCACAAGATCCAAGCAAGTCCACCAACCATGAAGATGCTGAAGAAGTGGAAGAGAACGTAGCGATGGAGAACGACCGCCACGTTGTCCTGTACCTGCGCTTGTGTGGGGGCAAGGCTTTCGTGGATCAGTTAGTGGAGCTCGATCATGATGAAAGGAACGACGCCAATGAAGCTGATGTAGGCCTGGATGAACGACGGTGTCCTGTTGGCAGCGTCTTGACCTTCTTTCGCGTAAACGCAACGTTCCAGAAGCAGCGGCAGAGCTCCCGAGATGTTCGCTGCTGCGTCGATCCACCGTTTGATGAGCATTTCCGATTTCGCGTGGAGAAGAAACGATTTCGAGCGGCCAAGACACGAGCTGGAGCAGACTACGCCGTGGATGTGACGTCTCCCTGGGAAGCGCTCTGTCTTGTGGAGGAACCGGTGCAGCTAGATCTGGTCAAAGTCACCAAGAAGCTAATGTTCCGAGATGCCGACAGCAGAGCGCAATGGCGCGAGCTCTCGTACGAGCTGTTAGCAGTCCACCGTCTCGACTGGAGACGAGTATTGTGTTCGACTTTACAGCTCGTGCACTTCCCCGTTCAGCTCACGGGGCGGATGAAAGAACCCGTGGGGACTTTAGACGTCCGTGGAGATCTGTTGAACTGCAAAAGAACCTCAAATACGGCTCGTGACGCTCGATCCTTCCTCAACAAGGAGGCACTGCGGCGCAACGCAAGTAACCATTCCTTTTACAAGTACGCTAAGCAGTGGTGGGACGAGTACCGAAGCGAAACACGCGAGCTCAAGCCAAAGGGGTCGGGATCTCCAGGAGAGGACGAGTATTCCCTGCTACTCGCTCAGCTCGGAGCTCGGCAGCGCCTCGTCAAGATGTTCGCAGAGGACGAAGAAGGTCGCTATCGAATGGTCTGCAAGTTCGTGGTGCCCTTGCGTGTTCCGTCTGCAGTGAGAAGTCCCAGTGAAGCCGCTCGCTTTGTTGGTTTGCTTCCCTACGAGTCCAATTCACTCGTCGGTGGCGGGCCAGACGAAACCTGGCGATCCATCGCGACCGTGCTATCCCTTCGCAAAGGTGACGCTCAAGACCACACTGTAAGTTAAGGCCGTCGTGTTGTAGTAGAAGTTGAAAATACTAACATGTTGTTTTATCAACCAGATTCTGCTGGCGTCGCTGCTGTTAGGCTGTGGCCTCGACGCGTACGTCTGCATCGGCACGATATCTGCCAGCAAAAGTGCGTCTCGCTTTGCGCGAGGGTCCCAACGCAACTACGAAGACCGAGAAAGCGCTCGCTCAGCGGAGCTTGGCCACGTGTGGGTGCTCACGCGAGGAAGCAGGTGCGATGTCCACGCTGAGGAATTGGCAACCCAGGTCAACGCACTAACCGACTCTTCTGTTGCTACCGGTAGTGCTTCCGAGGTGCTTTTGTGGGAATCCGTGACGGGCGAGAAGTTCGCTGTGAGCGATGCTCGTGCACCAAGGCGCCGCGGCTACTGCGCCATCGACTGCGTCTTCAACAGCCGGCGATTCTTCGCAAACCTGCAGTCTCGAGCGTTGACGCTGGCTGCGTCTTCCTTCGACTTTGACGATGAGACCTGCTGGAAGCGAATGGACGAGGACCTCATCAACGACCTCTCCTTCGCCCAGCCGCCAACGGCACTAGCCGCACCCGATCTGGCCTTGGCGCCGGCGTTGGAGCAAGACTGGGCAACAGCCTTAAGACGAGCGATCTCGTCGCGTCGAAGAGCGGAAGGCCTCGTGACGCGCTGGAGCGACGAGCTGAGCTTCTACCTGCTGCCGGCGCTCAACTCGTACGAGCTCGAGCGTCTGTACGGCGTGACCCAAGTGGACAACAACTTCTTCCAGCAGAGCGTGACCAACTTTGTGCAGGAAGGCCAGACGTTCCAAGGCGTGCCATGCATGTTCACCATCGAGTCTCCAGACGAGGCCTTGACGTCCATGACGGCCAACCCGCTGGTCGTCGACATCCTCACTCTCCACGCCCGCTCCGCCTACTTCGCTCTCGCCGTGCGCTGCTTCCCGTACGCCCAAGGGACGTTCTCCACGTGGGTCATGCTGGCCGTCAGCTACCAGAGCACGAGTTAGGCCAGTCTCTTAAGCGCAGAAACTTCTCGTAAAGCAGATCGAGTCCATGAATAGATAGAAGAGGAAGGTGTCCGTTATAGCAAGAAGTTCCGGTAGTGGTTATGCTGCCGCCTCGGTGCCGCTCCAGGGCGCCCTGGCCGCCACGTCGCCGTCCATGGAGCTGTCCATGGATCGTGCGGCGGGGCTGGCGATGGGCGAGTCGACCTCGAGCGGCGCCGGGCTCTGGAACTGCTGCAGGATGGCTTGCAACGTGCGAGGGTCCACCACTTGGATGGTGGAGCTCACGGCCAGCAGCTTCTCCAGGGCGTTGAGCAGCTTGGGCAGGCTGCGGTAGCTGCGGTGCGGCTCCAGGATGATCTCGGTGAGCCGCTGCAACGTGAAGGGTGGCGACTCGAAAGTCTGCAGCAGCTGCGTGACGCTGGCGCGGCGGCTTTTGGACGGGGCGTCGCCCTCCATGGTGTCGAGCGCCAGCTGAAGCTTGGCCAGCAGCAGCACCTTGAGGTGTGCCCACGCGTAGCAGGGCACGCCCGTCTGGCGCATCTCCAGCAGCACCTTCTCCAGTGCGGGCGAGATGCACGTGACGCTGCCGGCGGCGAAGCCTGAGGGGGGGAATGACACAAGGTTTAGAGGCTAATTTAAAGAGGTTGGAGAGAGCAGTGGCGCTATTTACCGGCCAGTTCTTCCTCAGTGGCGAGGATCTGCTGCTCTAGTGAAGCGGAAGTCATGGCGACGAGGTGAGCACGTGTGGGTCAGGCTGAAGATTGGCAAGTGCGGGATTAAAGCTGAACTAAAAGGCGGTTGCGTTGGCGTCGCTTGCTCTTTTTTGCGCCACGGAAACGCACAGGTGCATACCGTATCGTCGAAGTTATTATTCCAACCTGATCTATGGTTATATCACTGTGCGTAGTGATTTCAGATAGCGACTATGATTGGCTATTTTAATGTACACCTTATGGTTACGACTTGCACTGACGTTGAAGCGGCCGTTTCTTTGAGCCACGCCGAAATGGCTACGCTTTTCCATTGGAGCTCAGCTCGGACCGACCGTCGGAAACATGTTGCTGTCCGGTAGCAGCTACCGTAGCTCGACTGTAAAGGGCTCGGTGTCCACCAGTTGCGTTGCCGCCGATGCCTTGTGAGAGTGGCGCTTTTGGCACAAGGCGGCAGTGCCGTTGCCGCTCGCATCGCACGGTGCCGCTGTGGCTGTCTGGCCGGCGAGGAACGTGCTGGGAGTAACGACGGAGCCCGACTCACCCACCGCATGGCTCTATAAACACATGCCGTTGGCGTGTCCGAGCTTCTCCCTGCGTACTTTAGTGGTTGACGGACCACCACTTCACGAAACCCGCCGTGCAAGCGCCCGAGATCGGCCCAACACAAAGCCACCACGCCGTGCTCGCGCTTCGTTATTTCTTTCGGCAAAAAGCCCGAGGGTTGTCGGTCGCCTTGCTGGATAGCAACAGATTGCTGGCGCTCGAGACTCGATCCCGTGGATGGCCCCGGAGGTGGTCAAGCAGACTGGCCACGGGTACAAAGCGGGCATCTGGAGCATCGGCGCTACTGTCATCGAAATGGCGACGGCCAAGCACCCGTGTCATAACGGCCTCGCAGCGATGTACTTTTAAGTAATAGTACACGATCGCCCCCCTTTTTGGTTGATCGTTTCGATCTACTTCAGTAAATACTGGCAAGTATTTATATCGTCCTTCTTTTGAGAACAGGAGCCACACCGTTGTCCCTGTTTCTCCCTGCTGACAATGGACGATGCTGCTGCCCCGACCACAAGTGCTAATGGAGCGATGCTGTCCGTGGAAGAAGTCACCAAGATCATTCAAGTTGGTTCACTTTCTGCTCTGTCGTTCACTCTCGGGAAGCTAGCTAACCATCTTCTGTAAAAACTGTCTAGAAAATGAGAGCAGACCAAGAATCGTTCCTCGAGCAGCAGCGTGAAGTTATCATCCAGCAAGTGTTGGAGAGCATTCAGCGCTCTGGAGCGCTCACTGTTGGAACCTCGAGTTCTCCCATTAACAGGAAAACCAGCAAGAAAGAGAACCCCTTGTCTCCCACTGCTCGGCTGGAACAGAACCTGCATACGCTTGTGCATCACTCTCTCGCCCAGAGTGGCTTGGATTTCCCTCATGTCCACAATACGGCGAATCAAGACAGAGCTCCGCTTGCAAGAGGCTCTAGCAGGAAAGAGAGCTCCAAGACGAGCAAGCAGATCATTATCAGCCGGCCAGAAGTGGAGAATGCTGGGTTGCTGGCCTCAACACAACCCGAATATAAAGACGACGCGAACGAGAGTGAAGACGGCGTGGAGCAGGTAGAGGAGAGCTCAGCGCGTCAAGGTTTGCAAGTCCATTCGCAGTCACCTCTTCGAGTTCGGATTGAGTCTCGAAGAAAGCGAAGCTCCACGATGGGAAAGCGGCGGCACCGACTGGCTCCAGCGAACCGATCTCGAGCTCTTGACGATGCCGATTATTCTTCCTTTGTGGCCCCTGTTGATGCGGCTTTCAATGCCATTCGCAAGAAGGTCGACCTGAGAACGCTAGCGATTCTGGATAGGTCGAAGGTTCTGCTAGGTCAGGTGAAGCAGCATCCCTCGACCGACGGGAAAACCAGCTTCGTGGACAAGTTACGTCAACGCCATCGCAGTGCAGCACAACCTCCTGACGACCTTCAGAATACCGCTGCAGGTTCTGCTCCTGACAATCAGCCTAGTCAGTCAGATGAACCAAGCGAGATGGACAAGGGCGACAGTCACGTGGTAGATGAAGCTGAGCAAGACGCAAAATACGTCTCCAAGGTCAAGCCCGAAGCGATTCGTTGTGATCTGGAGCTCTTACAACCTCCATCGAAATCTCCAGACAACGACAATGAGTGGGAGAATGAACTGGCGCGCCAGATTCTGACAATCTACGCGACGTCAGTCAAGGCGAAGGCTCTCGAGAAGGCGAACAGCAGCAGCCCTGAAAAGCAGCAGAACGACGACCAGTACGACGGCATCCGATTCACTTCAAAAAAAACACTTCACAAGGCGGAACATCCCCAGCGTAAGCCCCTGACGAGTTCGTGTTCCCTTCCAGCTATCGGAGGCAGCTTCAAGCCGCGACACCGCACATCCGCTTCACCGGCCGCCGTTCATTACTCTTGGGAGCCATCACAACGTCGACAAGATGGCAAGGTGGTCATCAACTTGCCGAAAGTGCCTCGCCCAATCTGGTTCGCGGGTACTGGAGCTGTGAAGGCCGTGTGGTGTGCGGTAGCCGACGGGTTTTCCAAGCTGAGGCCTCCGAATCCGTCCCCTGAGAACGCAAACGCCACTGCAGGTAACACATCCATGTGCGATCATCGCCTGTGCGAACAAGTCCGTCAACTGGAAGCTAAGAAGAAGTTTGCGCAGTGCATCGCGACTCTCGAGTCGTTGCTGGTCGCCTTGGTGCGTGCCCGTGGCGTTGACGAGCTGGAGACGAAGCTGTGGAAGCAACTGGTCGTGACGTGCAACGCCTTCGCGAGCCGCTGCATCGACTACCAGAAGTTCCCGGCCGGTCTGCAGTTGATGAAGCAGGCGGAACACCTGATCGACAACTCGATTCTGGTGGACAACACGATGAGGATGGAGCTCTTGGCGTATCTGTACGACACGTACGCGCACTACTACTACCGACGTCGCAAGCCCCACGCCGGACTGCAATACATCCTCAAAGCGCACGAGATCCACAGCAGACAGAGCAGCTGGGCCCACCTCGCCAAGTGCCGCCTCCACGTCGCCAACTTGCTTTCGTTCCAGATCAAACACGCTGAAGCCATGCGGTACATGGCCAGCATTCTCGAGATGATCGAGCAGAGCAAACTCGAAGAGACGTCGGAGGCTGGCGGGGGCGGGGGCCCAGCGCAGAAGCTCTGTCTCGCCGCAGTGTGCTACAACAACATGGCCGTCGAGCAGCTGCACATGCGCGAGTTTGAAGCGGCCAGTGTCTCCTCTGCAAACGCCCAAAGGCTCGCGAAGCTCTGTCTGAGCTACAGCAATCGCTGGTTATCGCAGTTTGAAGCTACGAGCGACTGCGTCGCCCTGGCCATCGCAACTCTTATGGAAGACACAAACGCCGGGAAAAGTGATTGGAAAGGCGTTGCCTATGACTGAAGATCCCAAAGACCCCCTCACTCATTGCTCCACGTGTTAACCTCTCCTCCTTCCTCTTGGAAGACACGAGCCACCTGCATTCATAGCATTTCTACTCCATCAGTAGCAACTCTGTAGACTTTAAACTCGTGGTTGGCGTACCTCTTGAGCTAGTGACACTCGTGCCGGGTCATCCAACGCCAGCTTCTCCTTACTGCAAGTCGTTGGAGAGACTACTGATCAATAAAACCCATGAATGAAACCTGGAGAATACGAATCCTCACCTTGTCTGGCCGAGTTCGTGTGCTCGTCCGATTGCTGCCTTGAGGTCTTGTAAACGGCTTGTGGCAGCCCGGTACTCGCTGCTTGCCTCTGTCAGCTAAAGCAAACGCCGTTGAATACGATCAGTTTCAGCTCGGCACCTGCGGGCTGAGATCTTTTCAATGTCGTCTCAAACCTGCACTGCGCTGCGCTTCGCCGTCCAGTCTTCAACGTATGCGAGGAACAATTCTTGGTCGAGCGACTCGCGGAATTGCAGCTTCAAGGCGCTGGAACAGACCAGAAACGCGTCCTGGAAAACGAATTGCCGGCTGAGAACGCAATCAAATCTAGGATCAATTTCTTGAGTCCGCACCTTGCTCGCAGCTTGTTCGAAAAGACAGAGCTGGGCCAAGAACCGAGGGGCATCTTGGAGCACACTGCACTCAGCAAGGCCTCGCACCCTTAGGTTACCCGGTCAGGCGATCGCAAAAAGTTGTAAGAACTCGTTACCTGTGGAATGTCACGCCCCCGCTTTTCAGCTTTGCCGCAGTCTGTACGAAGGCACCGATGTCGTCGCGCTCAGCTTTGGAAAACACAGACCCCACGGCCTGCACCTGCGCATTACTGTCACCATTCGTCAAAAACCCAGAGCTGCTTTCAATTCTGACGCCGCAGTATCCTACGCAGTGGTAATGGTGCGGCAGATCTCGAAGTGCGGCAGCAGCATGGTCGACATGGACGTCTCGATCGCCTGGATGCCGTACCGTAACTGCTGCGCGTGCTGCAGGTTTTCGTCTACAAGCCATTTCCCACCGTCACCAGCCCACACAGTCAACCCTAGCAGGCCATAAGACCCCCACCTTGCAGCGTCTCTTTAAACTCCTCAGTCAGGTGCTCAATGGCGTCCTGATACTGTTCCACTCGCCTCGAGTGCGAGTTCTGCAGCACCTGCGCCGCCTCGTCCAGAAACTTCTCCAAATGCTGCACACTCCACACCTCCACATCAGCTTCTACAACTGGCCAACAGCAAGCTAAAATCTCTGCACTCACCTCTCGTTTCTGTGTCAGCAGGGCGATCACAGCGGCGCATCTCGTCGTCGCCAGTGCCAGAGCCTCCGAGTGTCTAACCAACGAACCCGTCGCCTTCTGCAGTGCCCCATGAGTCTCCAGTCCGCCACAGCCTCGACTAAACTCTTGCAATGCAGCGAGCAGCGTCTTGAGCTCCCGCTCGCCCAGGAACGTCGGTACCAGCCCCACAACCCGTTCCAGACGACTGTGCAGACTCTGCGGACTCGAAGACGTGGCGTCGGCTGCAATTGTCACTGCACGCCGCAGTATCTGCAGGTCCCGCACGATGCTCTGCATACACAGCACCACGTCGGCAAGCGCAAAGCGGTGTCGTCGCACCAACAGCAGCTCGAAGTCGCGCAGCAGCTCAATGCTTGTCATGGCTCCGATATCCTTCTGAAAGCCTATATAGCGGTGTTGCCCCCCCGTTCAACACCTATATAAGTGCGTTGATCTGACTCTGAACCTTATATAAGGGTGAGGCTCGAATTGTCGCGTCAAACGCACTGCTAAACTGCCGGCAAATGGCCATGGTCTCACCTGCGCACCATGCGGCCCGAGGCGCCTCGGCTGCCTTCCTCGCCGCCACTGCAGTCGCTAACTTGGTGGGCAACCGCAAGGCGCTGGCTTCGCTGCTGCTGCGTCAAAAGTTGACGCCCCTAACGCTCGCCCGGCCGTCCCGCAACGTCGCGGCGCTCGCAGTCTTCATCGGTCCTCACTGCTCCATGGTCGTAGCAATAGCTCTAAGTCACATGGTTGACGCTGTCTTGCTGTCATTGCAGGCGTCTTCCGGTATCTCCAACGCTCCGCCTCGCTCCGTGCCACGCACGACAATAATATCGACGGCCAACCACCTCGAGTGCCGGGCGCTGTGCTCGCGTCCACCGTAGCATCTGCACTAGGCACGGCGTGTCTGTCGCCCAGCAGTCGTCCGGCGCTCGTGTCGCTGCTGTCCACCAACGCCGCCAGCCACGTGCTCCGTGGCCTCCTGGTCAAACACCCGGAGCTCAAGCTGCTGCAACCCGTGGAGCTGCTCGCCTTCCTGGCGGCCGTGGGCTGGATCTACTACTCTGGCTTCTTCCACCCGGACAGCTACCAGCGCTCGCACATGCGGCTCATCCTCAAGTACGTGCTATTGACGCAGCCCATGGCCTCGGAGCTTCAGGACCAGTACAAAGTGGGGCTCAATCCCAACCCGTGCGGCATGCGCCACCGCGGCCTCAGCTGCGGCCAGTTCGCGCGCAGCGACTTCCTGCGCCGCGTGACGGCCGAGGCCTTCCGGCTGTACCTGCCCGTGCACGTCTCGGCGTGGCTGTTCGCCCAGCGCCATGCCAAAGTGCGCGCCAAGCCCATGGCCGCGCGGGTCCGTAGCCTCGCTTCCAAGCTGCTGCGCTCCACCGCCTACTTCACCACGTTCGTGTACACAGGCTGGGTGCTGTCGTGCCACCTGGGCACGTTCGGTGACCGCTCGCTGGCGCACCGCAAGCTGCAGTTCTTCCTGGGCGGCGCGTTGCCAGGGCTGGCGATTTTCATCGAGTCGCCGTCGCGGCGGCGGCCCATCGGCCTCATCCTCACGTCGTACGTGCTCGTGAGCGTGGGCAACGTGGTGTCTCGCGGCATCCCGTGGCTGCAGCCTGGTGGGAGTCCTGTACGCGGGCTGCTGGAAGCGGGTTGCGTGGCTGCGGCAGTAGCCGCGACCATCTCGGGCTCGCTCGAGAGCAACCACCTGGCGCGGCGTGTCCTGTTGGGCGACGTCGAAGCTCGCGCGCTGCAGTTGGAGCTCATCAAGGAGGCAGAGACTAACGAGACCGAACTGGTAGAGACCCGAGTACAGTGAGGAGACCGGACCTGCTAGACTTGTAGGCCAAGTGACGTCTCCGTGACGTGAAAAAAAGTATCTATGAGTTCGATCGATGCACCAATATTCCCTGGAGCCTGCTGTGTGAGACGATCACTCCATGTGGCTCGCGAACCGGACCCTATCGTCTTTGACTCGGTCTCTCTGCCATGCTTGACTCGTGGTAATCCAAGCGGAAGAGAGCACGGCCACTTCAACTTGGTTCAATGCACCGGATGGAAGGGTAACAGGCCGCGTCCGATGCAGCGGAGTCCGCAGCTGTTTGCTGCTGTCGAGGAGGTTGTACGAGCGAGTCGAGTCGTGCGCATATAGAGCACTGCTCGTCGCACCCCCAGGTGCTGTCGTGGCAGTAGCAATTCATCTGCTTCTGGAGCAGCAGCAGCCCTGGTCTTCACTTTCGCTTTCTCCTTCCAAGTGGCACAGCGCCACTACATTTCACCCTCACTCCGTTCGCTGACAATGACGCAGATGTCAAAGTTCATGAGGAAGATCTTCCGTCGAGACAGCGGCGAAGCTGTTGTTGACATGCACGGGTTTCATGCAGATCGAGGACTGCAACTTCGACTGCGCAAGGCAGTGACCCAGAGCAAGGTTCGTCAAGTAGCGGCGCTGCTGGACGAAGGCGCGTCTCCTATCTGGATGGAGGACGAGGCGCACAAGCGCCGGTTCCGCCCTCGCTACTCGGACGGCTGCCAGCTCAACGCGTTGCTGCTGGCCTGTCGAGGCGGCGACGTCGTGGTGCTGAGTCTGCTGCTGGACGCGTTCTTTGACGAGCCAGAAGTGCTCGCACACTTCAGCCGTGCCATGTACTGCCTCGTGATCCGCCACGACAACTGGAAGGCCTTCCAGCGACTGCAGCAGCGACGGGTTCCCATGCTCTCCATTTCGTCGAGGTCATCGACCGATTCCACGAGCTCCCCCACGTCCGAGTCGGAGTCGTCCAGCCAGCTCCTGTCTGTTGTGGCCATGGAGCACTCCAGCTCCAAGCTGCCGATGCCCATTTTCGTGGCGGCGGAGCATGGCCGGACGTACATCCTCAACTACTTGTTGGACAACTACCCGCACGACTGGGCTCACTACACGTTCGAGGGCCACTCCCTGCTGTCGATTGCTACCATCAATGGCCACTATGAGTGCGTTCGCGTCCTGCTCGATCGTCAAGTAGCTACTGGCCGGTCGTTTGACGCTTCAGTGGACTACGCTCGACGCCACCGCCAAGCTCATGTGCTCGTGCTGCTAACCAACTACCTCCACGAGTTTGCAGCCGAACCGGAAGCTGTCTACAAGAGCATTGCAGCGGCACCGCTGAGCAACAACAACAGAGCTAATGACCTAGCATGCCAACCGCTGCAGTGGCCTAACCAAGTCACGCGAATTCGTGGACGCGGCTCGATCGCAGAGACCGTGGCGAGTGAATCCGACGACGACAGCAGACGCAGCAGCCTCCTGGCGATCAGCTCACCCATCAACTACAACAACCAAGCCGAGGACGTGAACCGAGTCGAGGAAATGCGTCGGCGCGCTGAGATGGAGCACGAGCAGCGGCAGAGCGGCATTATGTGGTTCCTTGACGGACGCGAACCGATCGAAGACATGCAGCGCAGAGTCGACCCGTTCGGCGTCGGCTCGGACGGCTTTGCGGTGCTCCGATCTGCGCGGGATCCCGCCCACGCTCCGAGCTCCGAAAGCAGCTACGCGTCCTCGTACCAAGAAGACGAGTCGTGGTACGCTGTCAAGTCGAGCGACAAGGATCGCCAACACGATGATCTACTGCAGAGCGACGAGGAGGAAGAAGAGAGTCCCTACGAGTCCATGTTCAACGTCCACGAAGACGAAGTGGGTCAGGCCTATGATGCGTTGCCTCCCGTCTCGGAAGAGAAGCAGAAGCCGACGCCACCACATCGGTCATCGCCGTTGAGACCGGGCAGGTCACGCAAGCTCATTAGCGTACGCAGCCGCGGGTTTCAGCAGCACCGATTCCTGGCGGCGATCGAAGAGAACCCATCCGGCGAGACTGAATTGTAGGTCTCAGTAAAAGAGGAGGTAACTAGGTAGATCAATACACCGTTTATCGTTGCAGCTACAGTTCACAGGCCTCACTCGTTGTCGCAGATGCCGTGGAAGCCGAGGTGCACGCCGTTCTCAATGTCGCTCAGAGTCGACCTCAACCCGATGAAGCCCATGGCCAGCGCCGACAATCCGATCGTGGCAGCCAAAGTGTACACCATGATGGACTCGCGCTTGTACTTCCTCACCAATAAGCCCACGCACTTGAGACCGCAGAAACCGCCCAGGAAGCCCACGAACGCGAACCAGGCCATGTAGTCGAACTGGAACTCGCCCGGGAACTGCCCGTTGATGGCGAACTGCAGCGTCGTGGAGGAGGCCGTGAAGAGGATCATGAAGCTGGCAGTGGCGGACTGCACGGCTGGCAACACGCCTGCTTCGAGCATGATGGGGCCCTTGACCATACCGCCGCCGATGCCCAGCAGGCCGGCAGCCACCCCCGCAATGGTACAGGTGGCCGGGAAAACGATCACGCGGCGCTTGATCCAGTGGATGTCGCCTTCCACGAAGGGGAAGTTGCCACGCACCTTGAAGCGATTCAACAGGCGAAGACGGTAGCCCATCCAGAGCGAGACCGACACGGGCACCGCGAGCGGCAACAGTGTCAACAGCCAGTAGTTCGACGAGTTGCACTTGACACCGATAGCGCTTGGAGCGCCGTGGCCGCCGCGAAGCATGGACTGTGCCAGGATCAGCAGCCAACACAGTGCGAGCGGCCAAAAGTACTCGAAAGGAAACACGCGCGACTCGCGACGTTCAATGGCGCTGCGTCGCTGAACGGCCTTGTCGTCGTCCGAAGGGAACGTACCGAAGCGACGGTTGTCGAGGCTACCGACGAGAGGATCCGAACTGACAGGGTTGTGCTCGATGAGCGGAGGCAGCGAGGTGAAATCCGCTTCGTCTTCCTCGTGAATGAGACGGGCTTTACGGCGTCGGCGGGTCTTGTCCAGCCATCGACGCGCGGCGACTTCCACGTCAAAGCGCCGGTAGATGGACCACTGCCGGCCGCGGCCTCCTCCGTGCGGGCCGCCCTTCAGCGTCGACTTGATCAGCGCCAGCTGCAACTTGGACTCCTTGTCTTGGATCTGCATGAACGGACAACCAGTTGCGACGCGAGGTTAGTCTGAAGGATCATCATACGTCAGCCCAAGTGTAGTCTTCTTCGCGAACCTTGTTGCCTTTCCGAGTGGTCTTGAACGTGGTGAAGGACAGCAGCGTCACGAGCAGCACGAGGATGAGCCAGTTGGGGAAAATGTGGTTGAGCATCACGCCGAAGACCGTGCCGACAAGCGTCGTCGGCTCCATGAGCCCCACCAGCCCGAAGTCGATTAGTGGGCGATTCCTGTTCACTGCGTAGAGACACCAGCAAGACAAGACACTCAGGTCGTCAGCTCCCAACCAAAGCAAACGCCGCATGACAAAAGGAGGAAGGTAGCGCCACTGCTGTCGCGGTCTACTCACGCGGATGCTTGCGCCTGAAATTGACGACGTACATGGCCACTGCACTGCCGAAAATCGTCACCTTGGACAGCGGGATGGCGTGCTTGGGGTTCAAGCCAGCGAAGATGTACATTGGGACCAGCAGGCCTCCACCTCCAATGCCACCGCCAGCTCCCAACGCCGTGCAGCTGAAGGCGATGAGTGTTGTCAGCAGGTCGTTGTAAGTGAACGGTGCGAAGAGGTTCTTCTCGACGCAGTAGGCAGCCTCGACGGAGCTTCCCGTGGACGTCAGTCCATACTGCGGCTGCATCTCGCCAGTGGTCTCGTCCAGTGCTTCCACGACTTGGCACGTGTAGGCCACGTCTCCAGGGTAGTTTCCACACTCGTGCCCGCTCGGCCGGCAGTACTCGCACTTGCTGCTCTCAACAGGATAAGGTGTTAGTTTCTACTTGGCCTCCCCTCTCCAGCCAAGAGAGTTCCTCACCCTTCAATACACGCGAGAGCTGGGACGTAGCCACAGTCGGTGCGTGTGCGGCACTCGAGTCCGACAACGTCATAGAACGGGGCGTGTTCTGGTTTCGTCAGCGTTGTTGTCGCACTCACAAAGGACTGCAGCGCCAGCACCAGCATCGGTGGCAGCAACAGCCTCGTCTTCATGACGATAGCAAGATAGGAAAGGTGCAGTAGCTGTGGAAGTCTTAGTGGTTGCGATGCAAATGCAAATGTGAGGGCAGGAATAGGTGGTGCACCAAGGTGGACCTCACTCGTCATGCAGGATACGGTACTTGGGCCTGGCTGCGGTCTTGACTTGCCACGGGGCCAATTAGCTCTGCCAGCTGGACGGCGTCATGTTTAACAGTCTCCGTTCGCCCAGAAAGCTGCCCGCGTCACGCATCGTCCGGCCGGACTAAGATGGCCGTCTTGACACTCGCCGGTGTCCGTCCAGCACCACGCTACACTTCAGAAAACGTTTGTCACTTCACAGGTCGAGTGCTTTGACAGACAGGCATCTCCGATGATTTGAGTCAAGGACGAAGGACGAACGCTCTATGAACTACTACCATGTATGCGCGAGCAGCAAGGAAGAAGAAGAGCAGCTTTACGTCTTGGAAAAAGGACGAAGACGATGCCTTGCGTCTATCTAGTGGCGAGGTGGTCGTTCGTCCAGTTCTAGTGGAGAAATGAGCCGCGGGTCGGACACGCCGCCGATTCATTCGTTGTCGCAGATGCCGTTGAAGCCGAGGTGGACGCCCTTCTCGAGGTCACGCAGCGTCGACTGCGCGCCGATGACGCCCATCGCGAGCGCCGATAGGCCGATCGTCAGTGCCAGCAGGTACACCATGATCGACTCGCGCTTGTACTTTTTGACCAGGTAGGCCACCACCTTCTGGCCGCACAGGCCTCCGATGCAGCCCATGAGCGCGAACCACGCCATGTAGTCGTACTGGCGCTCGCCCGGGAACTGGCCGTTGATGGCGAACTGCAGCGTCGTGGACGAAGACGTGAAGAGGATCATGAAGTTGGCCGTGGCCGACTGCACGGGCGGCAGGACGCCCATCTCGAGCATGATGGGGCCTTTCACCATGCCGCCTCCAATGCCCAGTAGACCAGCACACACTCCTGCCATGGTACAGAGCGTTGGGAAGATGACGGTACGACGCCTGATCCAGTGGGTGTCGCCCTCCACGAACGGGTAGTTGCTGAGCACTTTGAGACGGTTAACCAGCCGCAGCTGGTGCCCCACCCAGAGCGTGATGGCTACCAGTAGCAACAGCGGAAGGAACGTCAGCATCCAGTAGTCTGCGGTATTGCACGTGATTCCGACGATGCTGGGGGCTCCGTGGCCACCGCGCAGCAGCGACTGCACCAGCACCACCAGCCACGAGACCACCAATGGGAGGATGTACTTGAGCGGGAACACGCGCATCTCGCGCGTCTCGATCGCGTTGCGTCTCTCCAGTTGCTGGTCGTCATCTGAAGCGAACGTGCCGAAGTCGTGCTTGTCCAGGCCGCCCAGCAGAGCGTCCGAGCTTGACGGCTTGTGCTCACGGAGCGGCGGTAGGGACTGGAAATCCTCCTCGTCCTGGCGCTTGATCTCACGCAGCTTCTTGTTGCGGCGAGTCTTGGCGAGCCAATGGCGCGCAGCGGTTCCAACGTCGAAGCGCTGTTGGAATGAACCGATAAGTACTTTGCAACCGGAAAGGAGGAGTGAAAAGGACACGTACGCGGTAGATTGACCATTGACGTCCACGGCCTCCACCGTCAGGGCCGCCCTTGAGCACCGACTTGACGACGGAGAGCTGGTGGTTGGACTCTTTGTCACTGATCTGTATGGGGAAGAGAGCGTCAGCTACTGTATTGCAGTAACAGCACGGAATGGTAGCACCTTGTTGCCTTTCAGGATCGTCTTGTACGTGATGTACGAGAGCAGCGAGACGAGCAGAACCAGGATGAGCCAGTCCGGGAACATGTGGTTCATCATGACGCCGAAGATGGCGCCGATGAGCGTTGTGGGCTCCATGATGCCCGCAACTTGGTAGTTGATGAGCGGCAGCTTTGCGTTCACTGGAGCATTAGCGGAAGGTACACGTCAGTCCTACGTCACCACCAGGAAAGCTACGAGCCTCTAACGTACGCGGATGTTTGCGGTTGAAGTTGAACAGGTAGGCGGATACGGCGTTGCCGAAGATCGTCGCCTTGGACAGCGGGATGGCGTGCTTGGGGCTGAGCCCGTAGAAGAAGATGTACATAGGCACGAGCAGGCCGCCGCCTCCGACGCCGCAGCCGGAGCCGAGCGCCGTGCTTACCAGTGCAATAATGGTGGCCACCACGTCCTTCCATGTGAACGGGTCGAACAGATCCTTCTCGATGCAGTAAGCCACGGCCACCGACTCGCCGGCCGAGTTGAGCGCCCACTGCGCCTGCTTGTCGCCCGTCTCTTCGTTCAGCGTCTCCACCACTTGGCAGCGCTTGGAGCCATCGGCGCTGCAGTCGTTGGCATCAGGCCGGCAGTACTCGCACTTGCTGCAAGACAAATCGTTAGGATTTGAGAGTTGAGTGATACGGATCCTACCAAATATCAATGCCTTACTTGGAGATGCAGGCCAGAGCCGGCACGTAGCCGCAGTCGGAGCTCTTGGAGCAGTGCAGCCCTACGCTATCGTGGAACAGCGCGTCCTGTGCGAGGCAGACGGAGGCCAGGCAGGCCGCCGCCAGCAGCAGCGCACATGCCCTCATCGTCGTCAAAAGTCAAAGTGAGCTCTTGGACCGACGTAACGGTTTTTCGAGAACAACTTGGTTTCACTATGGTTTATGCACCCACGTCTTGTGACAATTCTGTGTGGCGCACATCATCTTCTATGGGTGCACTATGATTGGCGGAAAGTCAAGCTATCTTGAAAGGTCGCGAAAAGCTGAGGCATATGGCTACATCGTTGCACCGGTTGCTGTTGGAGGATGCCGCTGTTCGACGCCATCGAGAACGATGTCACGGCCTTCTTCGTGTCGCAGGGCACGGTCTTCGACTCGCTGGTCAAGGCCTTCATGGACCGCCTGGGGCTCGTCGAGTCCCACGTGGAGCTACTACATACAGAGGTGGCCAACAGGTTCAACATGGTGAACCAGCGAATTGAGGCCAATACTGTGGCAGCAGCAGAAGTATCAGCGGCGACGGCAGCGGCGGCGGCAGCTGCTGCCACGTCTGCAGCATTGGCCGCGCTCCCGGTGGCCGAGTGCCCGTCAGTGGCCACAGTCGTGGAGCCCACGTTGGACGCTGGAAGCGGCAGGAATGACGAGCTCGAGTACTACGTGATGACGCTCTCGCGCCAGCTCAACACGGTGCTGGAGGTGCTCTTCCAGCCGCACGGCAACAGCAACGTCGTGGAGGTCGCGCAGGCCAAGCAGACGCAGCTGCACTCCATCTCGGACGTGCTGACGGAGAATGAGGCTATCCTCATGCAGCTGGCAGCCCAGCACGAGGACTGGAAAGTGCCCCACTTAGATGCTGAGCCGGCAATGCAGGAACATGGAGGGTATGGGTATGAACCGAGTGCAGTTGACTCTGAGCCAGCAGCACTGAGAGAGGAGAAAGTTTCACCACGAGACTCTGAAGCCCAGCAGGCAATTTCCGAGCAGGTACAAAGTGCCGAGCCACCGGCCCGATCAAGTGATCCGAAGCTGCAAGACGAGCCTCTACAGGTGCCGACACATTCTGAAAACCCGGTGTCGGAGGTCGAAGCGACGGAACCTCACGCACCAGGGCCTCAGCCAAACGTGCAGCAGCCCAACACTAGCGTTTTGCCATCTGTAGCCGCTGAAGCAGCCCGTCATCCCTCAATCTCTCAAGTACCTCCGCTCCCTGTTGAACCGCAGTCGAACCAGCAAGTCCGATCTGTAAAGCAGGTCGTTGAGACCGTCAGTCCTCAGCTGGAAGCCTCGCCATTGACCAAGAAAGAGGACGTGGTGAGGACTGTCACCAGCCCGACAGACAACCAGAGCAGCACACAGACAACTCAGGAACACGACGAACAAGACGAAGAGGAAAGAGATGAGATGTCTGTGGATTCTTCTCCACTTCGACCACATCCTGAGAGTTCTCTGCACCGAGCAAAGAGCTTTTTCCGCGGCTGTCAGGACCTGCAGCGCCAAGAAGAAGCGCGACTTCATGAGCAGCGCCGGCGAGAAGAAGAGCTCATGCGTCGAATGCACGAATTGCTTCTCCAATCCCGATCGCACATCCAACATGAACGCATCGAGGAGTGGCGACAGCAGCAAGACGTAGCCACACAAAGCCAGCAGACGTTGATCTTCCACCTCCAAGGACAACTTCAGGAGCAGTTGCAGCTTCAGCAGGAATGGAGGCGTCAACAGGACGAACAGCGCCAAGCAGACATCGTCACGATACAGCACGAACTTGACCGCAAGCTGGAGCCTTTCAGCACTCTCACGGCTGCCAACCAAGCGACTCAGGGCCACGAACTCGCCCAAATGCTTCAACTCATTGGAGACTTGGAGAAACGGTTCGTATCCTCGGACGCACTGCAAGCAGCAGGGGTTTTGTGGCTCAAGACGGCGGCCGACAACTGCATCTACGGAGCCAACCCAGACACGCTCTCGGACCTTCAACGAGATCTCCAGAGCTTCAAGACTCAGTTAAACTCGCATCCCGTCAAGTCCCCAGCCGTCTCGACACTCCACGAAGCAGTCGATCGTGCAGTCCAGCTTCTGCTGCACCCTACGTCTCCAAGCGATGAAGCGACGAAGGGATCTGAGCAGGAAGGCACGATGTACACACTTCGCCAGCTTCTGGCCAAGGTCGATTCCGCGTATCACGCGGCAGCTGCCGAGCACGAAGAGTTCCAGTTGCCCGGCGTCGGATTCCTGGCTCAAGTGATCCACCGGATGGAGTTAGGCACTGCCAACCTCCTGGACGCCGTCGATTTCCAGCAAGAAAACTTCCAGCAGACGCGAGCGCAGCAGCAAGCTGGACTTGAGAAGCTCCAGACGGAACTCTGGCGGCAGCAGGAAGTCGAAAAGGCTCTGCGGACCCAGTTGGGCGCGTGTCCAAGCAAGGAAGACACGCTGCGGCTTGTCCAGGATCTACGCGACCAGGTTTGTGTTGTATTTTCAACTTTTGGAGCCAAACTCGTATCTCAGCTGGTTGGTTGCGCTTGGTCTTGTACAGATTACGGCTTCAACAGCAGACTCCGCCTCGCGCATGCTGGACACGGTGGATGACTTGCGCTACCGAATGGCCGGTCTCCCGAATGCCCACATGATCGAGCAGCTAGCGAGCGATCTGCACGCCGAAACGGAGAGAATCACGCACGAATTTGATACCACGACGGGCAAGCTTGCGCACGACTTACGGCTCAAGGCCGATCGAGTCGAGATCGATCGCTTGCAAAGGTGGAAAGAAGCTGCTTGCAACAAGGCGGTGGAATCGGGTTCTTAACGTTGTTCGTGTTGATACTGTAGTCTTCTGGAAGCGAGCAACGTTGCGAACGCACCTCCGGCCTATCTGACCAAGTCCCCATTGAAGTGTCTTTCCTGCGACCAGCACCTCCCGTTCGCCCAGGCTCCTTACAACGATCGCGTGTTAAGTCCTGAGCTCACGTCCAATCCAGGATCTCCTACCAGTCGACCTGGTTCGCCGCCTCGTTCTCCGTCGAGCTCTCCACCACGCCCTATCTATCACAACCTGCAGCAACCTTTGTATCCTTTGCAGCCTGGATACCCTGGACAACCAGCAGCTGTGTACAACAACGACCTTGGGATCGACGTGGGTCTTCTGCAAGAGCTGTTCGCAGCCTCAACGTCAGCTTTAGAGAGACGGCGGCGACAGCGGCAACAGCTGCAAATGCAGCTCTTGAGTCCGCAGACGGACTACAAAAATGTATGGAGTTCTCGACCCCCTACCTTCCTGAACATCGACGACAGTAGAAACCGGATCCCGATCCGAAAAGTGCAGCTTTCCGACCAAGTGATTTACGGTCCGGCCATCACGCCCAACGCCTTCCGGAACAAGCGATCTGATGAGTATGTTGGTCGGTCCAACATGAAAATGTTGAAAAGCTCACATGTTGATGTTGCTCTGTAGCTCTCGAAACGAACGACCGAAGACTGCTGCACTGCCGGAAAGAAGACAAGGCGGAGACATCATCACACGTACCTCGTCCTCAACAGTAAGTGACGCCTCGATATCTTCCCGACGTGAGCAAAAACCCACGATACATTGTTCTCTTTCAGGTGATCGTCCGTCCATTTTCCGAGCTCGCAGACAAGCGACTACAGAAACGGTAAGCACGGGAGGATACAAGCACGGGAGGAATCCTAGGGCAGTCCATTGTCCGTCTCTTTCAGTTGTTGCTCGGTCGAATTCGGATCTTTTTAGACATCCAGCGTGAACTTCACCTTCCGTCCTGGTGCTGTCTTCCCAGCTCCTGCCAATTTGCGTGTCGGAGTGTCGTACACTGAGGCTGAAAGAGGCTCCAGCAACTCGTCTTCACTGTCGCTCATGCCGTAGATCTCATCCACCCGCTTGGATGTGAGATGGTTGATCTTGTCCATCACTGGCCGGACAGACAATTCCTGGATCAGCACAGTCCCGTGGTGACCAGCAACTCCAAGCTCCGAGTTGGCGACCGTATCGACGCTGGGCATCACTGGTACAACCCCGGTATTCGTCAACGCGTTACGCTTGAGCGACGGTGCACACGTCTCAGTTGGCGCATAGTACCGTGACGACGGCACTGGAATTCTGTCCATAACCAACCTCCCACCACGGCCGATGCGCCCTCGGCATCTGTACTTGGGCGGCCGCTGGAAGATCGCAGCCATGAGTTTAGACGGCGACAGCGGGTACGACGGGTACACCGGCCCACTCAGTTTCCGTGGTGAGCCGTCCGTATCTGTCGTGTCCTCCATCACGAAGTTCGCCGACGTGTCGTACTCCATGAACGTTGGCGCAATCTGTGGTCCTTCGACTGCTGTGCCAGCCTTCGCCGTCTTGGCATCAGCTCCAGGATTTGCGTCTCCCGCGGCGGCTCCGCTGCCGTCTGTCAAGCTGCCGTTCTCGCCCTCGCGATGTTTCTTCTTCTTCTTCTTTTTCTTCTTGTGGCGTTCACGCTCTTCGTCCACGGGGATGACGGGTTTGCGCATAACGGCGTGAGGCCCGCGGTTCGTGAGCTCATGCTCGGCCTGGCGTCGGATCTCGTCCAGGAAGTCGAGCTGCAGTCTCTTGGCTCGTTCTCGACGGCCCACGAGGTCCAGCAGACGCCGCACGCGCTCGAAGTCCACGCGCAGCTGCTGCAGCTTGCGGAAGCCCTCGAGGTCGTTCTTGCGGTGCTTGCGCAGCTTGTAGCGCTCCTTCTCGCGCGGCCGGAAGACGGCGTGTGGGTTCGTGTCGTTGAGCGGCGTCTGCGGCCAGAAGCGACGCAGCAGCGGACGCCGCAGCTTCTGGCGCTTGGCCGCCCAGTACGCGTACACGTCGGACGTGACGCGGTTGAGCGGCGTCTTGTGCAGGCCCAGCCGCTTGGCGAACACGTCCTCGGCCTCGGCCTGCGTCATGACGTTCGGATTCAGCAGCGCCGAGGCCTTTTCCAACGCGTCCAGCATCTGGGCGAACCGTTCGAGCGAGAGCTGGTAGCGAGGGTCGCCGTCCTGGCCGTACTTGGGATGGCGTCGCAGCCAGCGCATATCATCTAGGTCCAGGTCCACTTCCACGTCCTGCGACTCCGGGCCTAAAGATATTAATTCCGGTCCTGCAGGATCTTCATCTCTTGGCAGAGCCTGGAACCGCACGTAGGACGTGGGGACGTCGAAGTCGGCAGGAACCGACGTGTCGTAGCTTGGAACTGGTAGGATCACGGGGATCGGGATGTCCTTTTTGCGACGCATGGTCTGGCCACCAGCCTGCTGACGAGCTTCGAGGTTCTGCAGGACAGAATAGAGCAAAATGGGGATATTAGGTATATGGTAGGACGAGTTAGGACGGGTCAGAAAGCTTTTACCGCCACGAGCTGCTGGAACGTCGCGTGAGGCTGGGAGGACCCTCCAGCGCCGTCGTCATCTGCATCCAGGTCGTCCTCGGTGCGGATGATGCGCATGCGCACATGCACATCGATCTGGCGCGGACGCAGGCTCGACCGCCTCATACTTGCCAGGTGGAGGGGGGAAGTTCCACACAGGGAAAAACGGACCGGTCGTTGCGGACTGCAATAGGTAGTATTAGGGTAGTACTCATACGTAATACTACTACTTAGGGCTGGCGTGGAAAAACACCTACTGTGACAGCTACATGTAGTAAAGTAATATGTAGTTGTACTAAGATTACTACTATTTTTCATGGCGTGATACTACGTACTCGTACATCAAGTTTCGGGTGCAGCAACAGCTTTTCTGCAAGATTGTTGTTGGTTTGGCGCGCAGCGGACTCACGACTATCAATCCTGTCGAGAACACACGCTCTTGGCATCTGGAAGATGTCATTTTCCGATACAAATGATTGATAGCATACCAATGGAGGGGAACGCGCTCTCCCCAACATCCCCGAACCAACGCAAGATGTCGATACAACTGAACACTTCATGAAGGTCCCGGCTCGTTCTCCCCATCGGATTGTATATCCGCAACCCGGTTCACCTTCAGTCCGAGCCACTTTCATAGTATGGCATCGGCGACCGGGAGGGAGTCATCAATTTGAACACTTTAGTGCGGAGAACCGGACACTCACAAAACGAGCAAGGGTTGAGTCAGCACAGCGTGCACCTTCAGCAGAACATGGCATCATTCGGGATGCGTAGCAGACAATCCTAGGTGGCAGGTCGAATGGAAGCGAATTAAATAGAATAGTGAGCTGCATTTGGGTAGATCGGATAAGTCGTGTTTGGTATGAGTGCCTTTGCCACTTTTGCTTCACTACCAAGGTCTCGCCCACTGAGCTCCGAATATGATCGGTGAAAAGTTGGACGCATGGAAAGTAGTATGAATATAGTACAGCTTCGGGTACTTGAGATTGGAGCTGTACTAATAGGTCGACTACGGCACTTCCACTCAAAAATAGTATGACTATGCCCAAAGTAGTAGGAGTAACTGTAATAACTACAGCCAATGCTACATATCCCTGGTTCCGGTATATTGTACCGTTTTAACGACAATATAGGTCTGCGACGTGTGAGAACGTGTAGTCATCTTGTGTTGCCTTTTTAGTATGCTTCTAGCTGCACCTCGAGCCGTCCTGCGAACTTGTCGTTGTTCATGAGCAGCAGCTTGTGGGTGAGTGT
The DNA here is from genome assembly GCA_033557995.1 of Phytophthora crassamura. NCBI lineage: Eukaryota > Oomycota > Peronosporomycetes > Peronosporales > Peronosporaceae > Phytophthora > Phytophthora crassamura. The sequence goes on from JAUCED010000021.1 coordinate 216,555, forward strand.
GTGGCCGACTGTGAGGTGTGGGAACGGCATCATCCCCACGGCGATCCGCTCGCTAAAACGCACAATAAAAAGTTAGTTAGTTTTTTTCAAATTCAGGACGGACAAGTGTGCAACGTACTCGAGAGCGGCCATGAGGCCCGAGTGCTTGAGCACGAAGACCAGCGTGCATCTGCGCGTGTTTTCCTTCGTCAGAGCCATTTCGAACACCTGGCCGCGCCAGGTCGGCACTTGGCCGCCTCCAGGATGCACCGCCGTCTGGAACTGCACGAGAATCTCGCCGTCGCCTCGAATCAGTCGGCAGACGCAGTAGGGGCTCTGTCTCCGGTACTTCAGAGCCCGACGAAGGCCGGTAGCGCACACGATCTTCAGCCGGTAGAGTTGGAGCGAAGAAATCGGTGGCGATGGAGATCGAGGAGACAGCGGCGGAAGTGCAGGTTTAGCGTCACATAGGACAGGTCCAACAGGAGCTTCACAGGCGATAGCAGCAGGTTTGCTGATCGGGTCTAATGGCTCGACAATTGAGCTTTTGACGCACAACACAGCCTCTGGGCCCGAGAAACTTGAAACAAACTCGACAGATTCCACCAGATCCGCAGGTTTCTCTGCTGGAATGGCGACCAAAACGGGGCTGGGATCGTGAATCGGTTGGGACTCTCCTAGCGCAGGCAGCTGATCCACTCGAACGCCTTCTTCTCGTAAAACCCAAGCTGTACTGCTGGTTCTTGTCCGAAGGTCCGGTATGATAGGATCAGGATCTTGGCGGCCTGGAAAGAGACTAATGTCATCGCTGCTTGGAGCGTGGATCCTGGAGCTTGGTGAACGATCGAGTGCAGGCAAGATCTCCACTTTGCGCTGAAGAACTTCTTCTCCTCCCGTCCAGGCTCCAATTCCGGTCTTCGTTTGCCGTCGCGGTGCCGCCAGAAGCGCCTCAGTTCGTATCTCGCTCTGCTCCACTGGAACGGGAACCAAAGTGTTCGAGACAAAGAACGCAGCCATTGCGGCGACGCCTCGACGGTAGATTTCCACCGGGACGTGGGTCAAGACTATCATCCCGACACTGCGCTGCGTTTCCCACTCCTTCATGAGCTGCAATCGACACAGAAGTTGCTCTGCATGTTCAGGTTTGCCGATCGAGGCCGCGAGAGGTGGTTTGGCCTTGTGGCTCATGAGCGTGTGACACACATCAATGAACTCTTCTTCTTCGTCGCCACCAGGTGGGAAATGCCATTGCTCAACCGCTCGTACCAACGGCGTTCGGTTCTCCTAGAAAATTCACAAGAGTTTGAGAATGCGCCGTGGTAAACAAGTACAAAACGCTCCAACGTCTCACCTTGTCCAGCGCATCCACGTCAGCTCCATGCTCTACCAGCCTATTCACAAAACTTGCGTTCCATTTCCCAGCATGTACATGAAGCGGAGTATCGCCTCTGGAGTCGTTGGTGTTCACATCGCCTCCTCTTCGTAACAGCAAACCGTACACAGCGTCGGAGGTTGTTTCAAACAGCACGGTCGTCGTCTACATGTAGTGCAGCATAAAAAACAGTGATTAAAAGGGTTAAGTCGAACACAAGAGGGCTGACGTACCAGCTTACTCGACTCCGTCGCGATCGTGTACTTCCTGTTCACATTTGCTCCTCGTTTCAGAAGCAGCGTCACCAGCTCCACATTCTTCTTCATCACTGCAGCTCGCAAAGGTGGTGGACTCTACGATGCAGAAACGGGCACATTAGACTTTAATTCACGAATAAAAAAACAATCAATTGATTGTGCTCGCCTCGTCTTGCTTGGACCCGTTCACTTCAGCTCCGTTGCTCAGCAGAACCTTCACAAGCTCGACGTTTTCCTTGTCGACTGCATGATAGAGCAGGCCCCCTTTTGCTTCCTGGACAACGAGTATTAGTCTCAGGTTACCAAGAAAGGAAAAAAATATGGTCCAAGCAGCATTGATTTACCCGGTCAGGACGGCCATTCGGACTGGTGCCGGTCTTAACGACAGCATTGATGACGTGCGCGTTGGCGCCCGCCTGAATCAACTTTGCCAGCTCCTCTGCGTTGCCTCGTTGCACGGCCTGCAGGGCCTTGTAAGCCAGTAGCTCCGGTGGCTGCGAGCCCTGCATCTCGCACTAAACCTTCAACGTGAGGTCAAACGGTCACTCGTACGACAGATAATGCTACGCCGTCCTCGGGTCTTGGCTCCGTCCTGAAGACTTCGGTAAATTTTGGTGGCGGGAGTTGGTAACAGGGTCTTCTTATCAGTGCTACCGGTTGTCTGTGCTCACCTCAAAGTCGCTTTCAGCTTCGTGTAAAACACGAGGAGGTCTCGAAATACCGACTCGGTGGTGTGAAACCAACGATGTCTTCAGGCATTCTCCGTTTTGAGATGGAGAGGGCACCGGACGCTCAGGAGGCTCTGGCCACGAAAGAAGAAAAGTTTCGGAAGTTGGTGGCTGCAGGTGAAGATGGGATGCGAAAGGTAAGGCCGCCGCAAAAGTGCGTTGATCCCGACACATTGGTTTGGAATCAGGAGTGCTAACAGTTGAGCTTTGCGGCATTGATCTGGTACAGGAAGCGACGACCTCCAAGCTTTACCAGGCAGTTGCGAAGCAGGATGTGGGCTCGGCCAGCATTCTGCTCAACCTCGGTGCCGACGTCAACGGATCGAATGCGGAGGTTCGTCGACAAGTCAAGTCTTTCGCTATACACTCGTCTCCTGACGATCGTCGATGCTTGCTTGTTGCAGGGATTCCCTCCTCTTCGAGCTGCTGTGGTTCGCAACAACGTCGCACTCATCATGATGTTGCTGGCACGAGGGGCGGATGTGAATCACCGCTACACCATCACGAACGGGACGCACCAAGAGGTGAGGAAGAGCTGCTACTGGAGGAGACGGTGATTGATACTGACGTTCTGCCACCACCAGACAAAGACCGTTTTATTCGAAGCGATGGCAGGCAGCACGTACGAGCTGCTACTGAAGCATGGCGCCGACGTCCACGTCAAGAACTCGTGGCATGAAACCCCACTTCATTTCCAATGCTACAACTGGAGCTCCCGACTGGTTCGCGCCTTGCTTTCTGCGGGTGTGGATGTTAACGCGGTAAATAAGGTACGCGCAGGAACCGTGGTGGCATACACTGTACCAGTTGGAAACTAACCGGCCATCATACAGAAAAACCGTTCCCCCTTGGACAAGGCAATCTTCCGGAAGCCAAGGCAGCGCAAGGCCGACGACGAAGAGTTCATGGAGGTTTGCCGCCTCTTGTTGAGACACAAGGCGGTCGTGTCGTGGGCCGATCCGGAAGCGTATTTCCGCGCAAAAGGCAAGGCAGATCCAAGCCCCGAGACGATCAAAGCTCGCTTGCAGCTCGTCCACGAGTGGGAATGCCAGCGAAAGAAGGGCAACACGTCCTTCAAGCTCCCCATTGAAGTGTTCCGCCGTGGGGCTCTGGACATTGCTACGTATTACAGCGCTCTCAACCGAGGTGGGCGAGATCGTGACAGCAAAACTCAACTCCCTGATCGCGCGTCTGCTGCACTAGAACGCATGAAAACAAGTGCTCTAGAAAACCTTCATCAAAGTTTTAGAGGACGGAACGAAGCGAGCGACAGTAACAGCGACAGTGACAGCGACAGCGACAGTGATGATGACCTCCCTATGGATCTCTTTCAGGACATTGGGAGCTTGGTGAGCCGCTCAGTAAACGAGAAGATACGAAAGCTGACTTCCATGACGATTGCCAGGGATGGCGAGAAGAAGACGCAACTTGTTGTCAAAGTGCCGAAGACAAAGTGGAGCAAGGGTGAAGCTGCTCGCGGTCGCATTCCACTCGCAGGACGTGCCCCTCCTGGACGAGCTACGGACAACGAAACTCTTGACGCCAGTCCCGTGCGAGTCATTGGAGGTGGTCGCGTATCTGTTGAAGCAAAAGCTGCACATTTCGAAGATAACCCCGAGACGAGTCCGATGCGACGGACTCTTCCAGGGAGTTGCCGGTCTTCCGTCCAAGCTTCAAGCGCGCAGAGCGAGATTAACGAAGCTGAAGCCCCCGAGTTGGAGAGTCTGATGTACCGCTGCAAGGTGTGCGTCGTCGGTCCGAGTCGATGGGGTAAAACAAGCTTCATTAAGAGCTTCACCAGCGGCACCTCCACGCTGGAAGACATGGACGTTCGTACCATTGGGATCGACCTGTTCCCATGGAGCTTTGCCGTCGAGACGGAGGCGGGAGACTGCGAGTACCAGGTCTCGTTCTGGGACTTCGCCGGACAGGAGGAATACCGCGCCGCGCACACTTTGTTCTACTCTTCTCGAACGCTCTACTTGCTCTGCGTCAACCTGGAACGGTACCACAAAGCCCTCACTGTAGCCACCAACGCGATGGACCAAACCGTGGATGACCGGATCATGGACGCGTTCGCCGAGATGCACATCTTCCGCTGGGTCCGCATGATCTGCGCGCATTATCCCCAGGCCGAGTTCGTCTTCTTGGGCACGAAAGCCGACCTTATCCAGCATGACCGACGAACGATTGACTCCATCCAGCAGGACGTCGTAGGTCGCTTCAAAGCGTACGTTCGGCGAATGAAGGACCGAATGCAGCGCGCTCTTCAGGAGCTGCAGGACGCCAAGTTTGACATCCAGGACAGCGACCCCAACGCGGAAACGACTGAGCTTGACGACCAAGTCGCTAGCTGCGAGCAGATCCTGCGTAAGCAGCCCGTTCTCCTGTCTGAGGAGTTGCTCGCTTTCTCCAGCGCAGACATGAAGTACGAAAGTGTCGCCCAAGGGAAACTGAAAGCGCTGCTGATGGTGAGCGGCAGTTCCGTGCTGTTGCCGCCGAGTTACGCGGACTTGTTGAGGCACGCGCAGCAACGCCGTGTGTCCAGCCACAAGCTCCAGCCGTCGTTCCAAGACAAAGTCGACTTGGCCTTCTTGCCGGTGAACGACTTCGTTGATTCCGTCGTTTCTTCATCCAACCTGCTGATTCCTAAGGACGAGATGCTCGCTGCTCTCCACTTGTTGAATGACACGGGCGACATCGTGTGGTTTGACGGCGTATCGGACGTTAAACTGCTGCAAGAACGGCTCTTCTTGGACCCCATGTTGGTGATCGAGTTCATCCGCCAGATCGTCAACCACAAGACGGACGCCACAGCGAGCGGCGATGGCCGCGTGAGCCACGCTCAACTCCAGTCGCTTCCCTTCTGGCGGGATGTGAGCTCGACGACCGTGCAGCAACTGAAAGAGCTGCTGCGTCACCTCCATCTCGCCTACTCGGCCGGAAAGGCCAAGCGCATGGCGTGGAACTCGGACCTGATCGTGCCCGTGTACTGGAACCGAGCTGCTGAAGACGCCAAGAGCGCGAACAAGTTCCCAATTGACGAGGGACTGAGCGAGTGTGTGCGATGGGAGTACTCGTTCGAACCAGCGATCCCCGAAAACCTCTTCGAGAAGCTGGCCGTGACAACGTACTCGCCCTTGCTTCGGTCGGAGCGAACCTACGCTGGCTCGAGCTTCATCGATCGAGTGAAAGATCAATACAGCACTCGAGTCGCGAAGGAAGACGACACAGCAGTGGAAGGAGGCGGGGATCGGTCCGCCTCGGCGCTTAGCATCAGCGTGGCAGCTCGAGACCGCACGCTCGCCTGGAAGCAGCTCGTGTGGCACTGCATGAACCTCGAGAACCTGCTCAAGACGTATCCAGGCTTGCTCGTGACGCGCTGCACAGTGAGTCCACGCGGCCAGCGCTTCAACGTCGACCAGCTTCTGAGTGACCAGGAGCACTTCACGCAGCTCCATATCTGCACCGACCAGGAGTTCCTCCCGGCAGAGATGGACTGGTACACCAACAAAGCGCGCCAACCGAAGACAGTCACAGGATCGACGCAGCCAGTCTCTGCTGCTCCGAGTGCCAACTCGTTCTCGGATGAAATGGCTCGGCTTCGGCAGGACGTCCACGAACTCGCCACAACTGTGGACAAACAGTCGAGCCACATCGAAAGGCAATTCCAGCGGAATGAAAAGCACCTCGACGCCGCGGTGAACGCGCTTCAACGTTGCCAGATCTCCCTGATCACCGGCATGAAGAACAAGGCCAAGTTCCCGTCGCTGTGGACGCTCGAGTACCGTGGCTTTGAAAGCGACGGCTCCGTGGTCTCCAGCCTCGTCACGTCCCTGCAGAAGAAAGCGACAACGACAGTCGTCGTCAAGTTCCGGAGCGAGCTCTCGGGTAAATGCCACCACGAACATGAACCGATCGCCATTTCCGCCGCCAAGGAAGTCTTTTCACGCTGTGGGGAGTACTTGAAAGTACGTTCAACCGCAGGATCCAAGCCTTGGGCGTTCTCTGACTTGTGATGGGGTTTCGTAGGTGGGGTTAACCTTGCTTTCCGCCGCGACGCCAGATTTCTGCGGCAAGGACGTCCTCGGACTCATCACGGACGGTGCGTGGCCCTTATTCGGTGCATGTTGTAGCTCTGCGGTCCCTGAAGACGCGTGTTTTCTGTTGTAGAATGCAAGCGGCAGCTGGACAGAAGCATGGAGTTCCACCACGTGCTGCACCGGACTGGAGTTGCTGACGATTCTACTGCAGGGCCTCAGCACATGGACAAGAATCGCCAACTCGGTCCGAACGAGGTCTTGACTTTGCTGAGCTGCTTGTTGCGGCTGCACAAGCACGAGTTCCAGGCTGACGACATCCCACAGCTCTCAGGTCTGGTCTGCGGGGTCGTCGTCAAGACGGGGGAATACGTTTGGGCCTCCCGCGACGAGATCCTGCAGTACGGAACGCAGATCGTACTTGCTATCGACTACTCGTCCAGAGGAGGAGAAGCTCCCAGTATTGAAGAACATCCTGTCTCAGTTGAAATCCTTCAGCCTGCTGCACCCGAGACGCTTCCTCGTGTGGTGCCCGTTCCACCCCACCACGGCTCGCCAACAGAACTAAGCTCCAAGCTAAACCCACACGACGACAGCGTTGGGACGAAGGGGGTTCTTCAAGCGATGAGACGTCGACTGTCTTCGTCCAAAGCTGCCGTTCCCACGTCAGAAGTCCAGCGATACACGCTGAAGATCATCCGAGCCAAGGCCATCCACGCTAGTCGCAAGCAAAGCCCGTACTGCGTCTGCCGCATCGACACGCCTGATGGTGAACCTCTGCTTCAGATCCAAACCTCTCCGCACCCCAACAGCGGACCGACTCCGTCCTGGAACTCGCAGCTCTTTGAGGTGGCGCTGCCCATCGACGCTGCTCGAAACGCCACCATCACCTTCATCATCAAGCACTGGAGTGTCGTGGGCAGCTCTCAACTCGCTCACGGACGGATCCCCTTCGTTGCTCTCAAGCCCGGCCAGTCCGCCACCCACGAGGTTTGCTTGACCAAGAAAGACAAGCCTGCTGGGAGCCTCGAGTTCTCTCTTCAAGCCTTCGCTTGAGAGCGACGTGCAACATACAGATACGTTCCCCACAATCAAAACTCTACCTTTCCTCCATTACGAGTCCCGTTGGCCTTCTAGGACTGGAACTTGCGCAGCACCGACGAGTCCACCGTCTGCAGTAGCTGCTCAAACGCGCTGCTATCCAACTTGATCGAGAGATCATTCAGCCTCTCGCAGACAAACTGCTTCAAGTCCAACGCTAGTACCGGGGCGTCTTCTTCGCTCGGCTGCTGCTGCGTCTTGTGATGCGCTTGGAACGCGCGGTACACTCCCGACTGAGCGCCGTCTTCTGCGCGACCAGCACTGACAGCGGCCTGCCTTTGCTTCTGCTCCTCTTGCTCGTCCTCAATCACTTCGACGCACATCTCCACTACTTGGCCAGTTCTCTCCAGGAACGGCTGCTCTAACAGCATGACGGAAGACCACAAGGCAATCGTCCAGACTTTCCGTCTCAAGATCGTCAACGGCGACGAGCCCACCGTGTAGAAGAGCTTCAGCATCATATCGACGAGCAGAAGCAGCACTGCGCGGTCATTCAGGAGGAAGTTCTGGAGCGTCAGGGCCAAGTTGATCGTCATCAGCCGAGCCACGACGCTCAGGTAGCCAGCGAGAACCGTCTCTGGCTCATGTTTGCTCTCCCCCTGCTGGAAAGCCACGCACGCTTCCACCATCGCCTTCACGACTGGCACAAACCCGGCCACTTGCTCGACTGGAGACGTCGCGATGATCTTCTCGGTCACTTGCGCGATTTGCAGGGAAGCGTCGGCCTTCACGTTGCCAATGACGCTCTGCAAGAGCCCCGCAACGTTCGTGTGGTACGCTTGCCAAAACGACGCTTTCCCGAGCCGCACGTACTGCTCCAACAACGCCAGCACCAGCGCCACGTGCTCGTAGTCACGATCCATCAAGCGGAGGACGTTGCCAAAGAGCACGTGGAGCTCCTCCGTGTACACTGTGGCCACGTCGAGCGTCTCGTTCCAGAGCTCCAGTCCGCTCTCCATCAAGAAAACCTCGTCGGGATTCGACACGTCCGTCGCGAACCGAACGACCTGCACGCACATGTCGAGCAACGTCTGCACACTGCCGCTGTCCACGTGGACGTCCGACGCGTTCTTCTGCGCTTCCTTGACACTCGCAAGCAGCTTGGCCATCAGCTGGAGGATCTTCCCGCGCACCAAGTTACTCGCATCGCTCTCGTTCGTCCAGAGCGCAGGAAGCGGCGCGCTGATCTGGTGGCAGAAGGTGACGACGCGCGCGCCGCAAGCTTGGATGATCGCCTCCAGACACCCCAGTACTTTCATCTTGCTTTCAGACTCGTCGGCTTGTGGGAAGAAGGCGAACAAACACTTCAGCGCACGCGGCAGGAACGGAGCGAACGCGTCGTGCTCGAAGCCCCAGTCATTCACCATGGACTCGAGGGTCTGGATGATGCGCAGCTTGAGCGCCACGTCAGCATCTGCCTGGTGGAAGAAGGCCGACGGGTTCAGCAGCGCGTCGTAGAGTGGCGGACGCACCGCTGCCGAGAGCTGCGCTAGCCAACAGCTCACGAGCCACACGATACGGTAGCGCAGTACTGGCAGCCCCTGGCACGCGCCCACGGCGGCGTTGGGATTGACGAGGATCGGCACCAGGTTGGTAAGAAACCAGGGCTCGAACTCGAAGCAATCGTGGAGGTCGTAGCAGCCCAGACCGATCGCCAGAAGCACCGCGTCCATGTCGAGTACGCGCCGGTCGTCTCCAGTTGTCGACACCTGGCCACGGCCAAGCTCCACGAGATACGCCGACGCAGAGGACGTCATCTGCGTCAGTGCAGGGATCGTTTGGTCGGGAAAGTTCTGCACCAGCGTCAGGAAGACGTTCTCAGCGCAGGCGCGCACCGATTCCCTGGCCGTCAGGCTTTCCAGGAGCGTGCAAAAGGCCTCCGGGTCGCTCTGCCACTCGTCCAGGTCCTTGGCCGTCAGCGTCATGTAGTGCATCACCACCATGTTGAGCATGGACGCAAAGCGGGTCTCGCTCGGCGTGAAGAACGTCTGCATCGCCGCTTGCGCTTCGAGCACCATGGCGTCCGTCAGCGCCACGTCTCCCGTCGCTGTGATCACCTTGGACACGATTCTGGTCGTTCCGTCAGGCGTCGAGAGGCTCTCGTTCTTGTACAGGCGACAGCTCAGGACGTTGGCGAAGAACTGGAGCGCGTCAATCTGCAGCCTTCGAGGCGACGGCAGCGCCGTGGAAGGAGCGGAAGCGAAGCCGGTGAGGACGTTCCAGAACAGCGCCAGGTACGGCGTCAAGTACTCGCGGAACTCCATCGGGTACGCGTTCTGCACGCCCACGACGATGGCGGCGATGCGGTGCATGCACTTGTCGAGCGTCCGCACGGTCTCCTCCTCCGCGACGTCTGTCGGCAGCGCTTGACGGACCTTGACGAGTCTCTCCAGCTGGTTGTACAACTCCACGAGCGCCGAGCGCATCAGTTCTCCGTTCTGCAATGCCGACAGGTCCCGGAAGGCATTAAGCAGCATGGTCGAGATGAGCTTGGTGCTGCTCACAAGCACGTGGAGCTGCTCCGCTCCGGCCGCAGCTTGGCGCTGCGTCTGCAGGACGTCATTAAGCTGCGTGGCCGCTGCCGTCCAGTACTGCAACAGCAAAGGCAGCAGCTCCACGCTGAGCAGTGCGAACTGCTTGCGGTGCTGCATGAGGCGCCGCGCCGCCAGCTCCTTGACCACGCGGTAGCAGACTTCCAGGCCGCGTCGCTCCGCCGCCAGGTCCGCCGCCCCTTCTAAACGCTGCAGAGGCTGCAACATGGGCGGGAAGAGCGACTGGAACGCCCATTGAGCCGGGAACTCGGCGCGCGCGATGGCCGCCACCACCAGCGCCAAGTGCAGCGCCACCGTCGACTGCGGCTCGTGCAGAGCCGCGAACAGCAGCAGGTCGCGCACGCGCGCGCGCTCGTCGTCGGTCAGCAGCTTGGCCGCTTTGCGCCACTGCGTCTTGAGCTGCTGCTTGAGCCACAGCACGAACAGCAGCCGCACGTCCGCGTCTTGAGCCGTCAGTTGCGAAGTGTCCGCGCCTGGAGCGGCCACGAAGGCGGTCAGCAGCGAGGACAGGAAAGGGAAGGAGATGGGCGCATGCTGCAACTGCTGCAGCTCCTGCTCGGCCGCCGAGCGCTGCGGCTCCGACGCGCGCAGACTCGAAGCCAGCAGCTCGCGCATGCTGCCAACGTCGTCCGCCATTATTGCCATTATTATTTGAGCTAAAGTGAAGTGGAGACCAATCACGGATCGGTATAGTGGAGCCAAGTGACAAGTGGAGGATCGGGCGTCTCACCGAAATGGACGTCGGAAGAGTTGAGAACGCAGCAATTGGAGCAGGTCTCGTCGAGGTGCTTGGGAGCAGAGACTCTAGCCAACCTCGACGACGAGCCTGACATTGAAGCGCTTACTGTTGGGCGTGGTGCCGCCAACGTCGCGCATGGACATCGCTCGTTAAAGCGGAGGTATCTTTCGGCGCGGCCTGCTCGGAGCATTGCATTCATTGCGCACAGCAGCAATCGACCTTGCAACTACATGTCCAGGCATGTTGGCCATGCTGACGAGATCCAGCTTCGCACAATGGAGCCACAGAGACCTGCCAACTTGGCAAACGAGGACAAGCGTTGACGTGAATCGACCCCAGCTCTTCCTTCCACGCGATTCCATCGGCATTGCTGCAACTTTTTGCGCGCATACGCCGTTTCCACTTCCCTATCATAGGCAGTCGCCGACGCCTTCCCATGCCGCTGTTGCTACTGGTATCAGCGCCGCTACCGTCCATGGAGAGCACATGCTGGTCGCGGAGGCCGCCGAGGTCGCTCTCGTTCATGAAGGCGTGTCGCAAAGTATCCGAGCCGGGATTTGACTACCCATCTTTCTAAGTGTATTTCTAAATGACCATAATGACTTGTCGGAAGTCGCTGCTTGACTCCCGTTAAAAACCAATTAGAAACGTCTTCTAACGCGCTCTCGGCTTGCTGGCCACCCACTTTGGCGAGCATACAAACTCCAAGTGAGAGACGGGCTCGGCCTTGATCCCTCCTCCACGCAGCCAAAACTAAACAACACAGGAAGACCGCGGAGCTTATCGTTTCCGCCTGTTCTTCCCCTTAGCTTCGCATCTACTCGAGACCGTAGACCACCCCACTTTTACAACCATGGCTGACGTCGAGGACCGCACGCCGACGTACGTTAGCAGTCCACACTCGTTGCGCGTTAAAGATCTGAGTCGAGCCATTGACCCGATTTTGTCATTTTCCGCAGTGAGAACGTCGAGGAGGGCCAGGAGGAGCAGGTTCACCTCTCCGAGGGCGACATTGAGACCAACTGGGACGAGGTCATCGAGACCTTCGACCTCATGGAGCTGCGCGAGGACCTGCTGCGCGGCATCTACGCCTATGGTTTCGAGAAGCCGTCGGCCATCCAGCAGCGTGCCGTCAAGCCCATCCTTCTGGGCCACGACTGCATCGCCCAGGCCCAGTCCGGTACCGGTAAGACGGCCACGTTCGCCGTGTCCATCCTGCAGAAGATCGATATTGGCCTGAAGGAGACTCAGGCGCTGATCCTCGCCCCCACGCGTGAGCTGGCCCAGCAGATCGTCAAGGTCGTGGTGGCCATCGGCGACTACATGAGCGTGCAGGTGCACGCGTGCGTCGGCGGTACGGCCGTGCGCGACGACATCCGCACGCTGCAGCAGGGCGTGCACATCGTGGTGGGCACCCCCGGCCGTGTGGGCGACATGATCAACCGTCGCGCCCTGCGCACCGACGAGGTCAAGATGTTCGTGCTGGACGAGGCCGATGAGATGCTCTCGCGCGGTTTCAAGGACCAGATCTACGAGGTCTTCCGCTTCCTGCCCGAGAAGGTGCAGGTGGCGCTGTTCTCGGCTACCATGCCGCTGGACGTGCTGGAGGTGACGCACCGCTTCATGCGTGAGCCCATCCGCATCCTCGTGAAGCGCGACGAGCTGACTCTGGAAGGTATCAAGCAGTTCTTCATCGCCATCGACCGCGAGGAGTGGAAGTTCGACACGCTCTGCGACCTGTACGAGACGCTGACCATCACACAGGCCATCATCTACTGCAACACGCGCCGAAAAGTGGACTGGCTCACGGAGAAGATGCAGTCGAAGGACTTCACCGTGTCGGCCATGCACGGCGACATGGAGCAGCGTGAGCGCGACATCATTATGCGGGAGTTCCGCTCGGGCTCGTCGCGCGTGCTGATCACGACGGACCTGCTGGCGCGTGGTATCGACGTGCAGCAGGTGTCGCTGGTCATCAACTACGACCTGCCCACGAACCGCGAGAACTACATCCACCGTATCGGCCGCTCGGGTCGTTTCGGCCGTAAGGGTGTGGCCATCAACTTTTTGACGCACAACGACGTGCGATACCTGCGCGATATCGAGCAGTTCTACAACACGCAGATCGACGAGATGCCCATGAACGTTGCGGATCTTATTTAAGAGCCGCCGCCAGTGAGCGAGCGGTCCCCAGAGAGGCAGGCGGAGCTGCTGTCGTCCCGGCACTGAGGCACGACGGCTGACGAGCTGTGGGGACGGACGGCGACGAAGTGAGAGACGACGGTGTGCGCGTGGGCCAACCGAAGTAGAACCAAGTGTTAGGAGCAGTAGGGGAACGGAGGGGGGCGACGACAGTGGAGACACGGAGAGAAAAACGACGGCAACAGGAGAGAGAGGAGCGCGTCTTAAGAAAAAGAGGAAGGGGGCTGTGTGTCTTCTTGGTTGGTTTTTTCAAAGCGTTTATCATTGGTGGGGTTGCTGGGGCTGCTTGGTTCATTGCCGTGTTGCTGCCACGTACGTGGCGGTTGACGCAGGATCGCCCGTTTTTGACTGGCTGCGGGCGAACGTCGGCTCTGCTCAAATGGCTTCAAGAAAATCAGGAAGGTGCAAAGCGCTTCGAGCTGCTCCCGGTGGCCCGAAAGCTGCCGCGCATGTCGGCAGCGTGCGCTCTTGCGGTGGTGTATGCCGATAGAGCAGCGTCTATAATGCAAGAAGTCGAAGTGCACCCACGCCAGACACCGAGCCAAAGTGTCCACCACGAATGCATTTATGATTCATCAACGCATCAATGTAAAGTACTGAAGTACATGTACTTCTACCAAAATCACAAATACCCTCTTCAAACCGATTACCATGAGTATGGTGGTTTTACCGAGCACATGCATCTACAGCTCGCAATTCCCAGATATGTAATAGCTGCACATGCTTCTGCGCAGCCTTGCTCTATTGCAGTTGTTAAGTGCTGGTGAGCATCTAACTGTTCGCAATGGCGATGAGGAAAGCGTCAGCAGAACTGTAAGCTACGGGTCCAATGTCCTCTTTATTTTAATACCTTGAGTAAACCATTCGAAACCCCGATTACGAAACAATCAAAAGTGAAAGCGACCTCACCTTTGTTCTTCGCATTTAGTCACTCGCACGCCTTCCTCCCCCTCTCCAGCCACCATGAGCGAGCCCGTGCCCAAGCAGCCCGAGGAGTCCACGAACCTGTACGAGGTGCTGGGCGTGGAAAAGTCGGCCAGCGAGCTGGAGATCAAGACGGCGTACCGCAAGCTGGCGCTCAAGTACCACCCGGACCGCAACGCCGGCTCGGCGGAGGCGGCCGACAAGTTCAAGCTGGCCAGCGCCGCGTACGCCGTGCTGAGCGACCCCAATAAGCGGCGCCAGTACGACGTGGCCGGCGATAGCGGCAAGGACATGGAGTTCGAGAGCGTGGACGTGGAGGCCATGGGCGGCTTCGGCCGCGTCGTGGGCGCGCTCTTCACCAAGATCGGCATGCCGATCCCCACGCAGATCTCGCAGACTGTGCTGTCGGCGGCCCGCGACTTGTGCGACGAGCGCAACAACTCGACGCAGTTGCCGCAGGTGACGCAGATGGTCTTCGGCATGGAGCGCCACGCCAAGGTGGACAAGCAGGACGCGCACTTCTACAAGCTGCAGGTGGACAAGGACCGCGAGTCGGTCGTCTTCATGTGTCGCTCGGCCACCAAGAGCAAGTTCAAGCTCGTGCTGTTCGACCAGCACGGCGCCGTGCGTATGGTGCAAGAGTCGGTCAAGAAGCCGCGCTGCACGGCCGCCGACATGTACCTGTCCAGCACCGTGGAGCTCATGGATCTGAACCCGGAGATGTGGCCCGGCGCCAACGGAGACTCGGAACTGCCCGAGATCTTCAGCAAATTGTCGCTCTTTGAGGTGCGACGTACCGTGGCGCTGGAGAAGGGCGAGCACCTCTTCTGCGTCTACGGAGACAACTGGTTGTCGGCCGTCAAGTACTCGATCAAGTGCCTCAAGATCGACGAGCAGTCGACCGCACTGCAGAGCATCCAGCAGAGCGAGCACGAGCTCGTAGGGATCAAGCACGAGCTCGACTCACTGCAGAAGGAGTACGCGGCGGCCAAGAAGGCGTTCGAGGAAGTGTGCGCCCGCGTGGAGGCTAAGCAGATCCGCACGGAGGAGCTGCTGCAGCAGCGCGAGCAGTCGTACGAGACGTTCCTCGCTGGCTGCGACCCCAACCAGGCGCTGGCTGCCTTCGACGAAGGACGCGGATCCAACGCGTCGCAAGCCGGCCACAAGGGCTCGTTGAGCGAGTCTGCAAGTCCCGCTGGCGGCATCCGCAACATCTTCGGCGGCTTCCAGAACCGCTTCTTCGCCGGCAAGGAGCGCACGAGCTCCATGGACGCGGCCAGCAACGCATCAAGCCACAGCCATTAGAGGGACCAACAGAAGTATAGAAAGCAGTGCAAGAAGCGGCTGACGACCGCAGCGTGGCGAACTGAGAGGGAAGCGACAGTAGGTAGGAGGAGTGACACATTTTAGATTTAGTAGTTAACACTGGGCTGTGCCTGTAGCTCCGTTCTCTTCCCGTCAGCTGAAGCTTAGTAGTCGCTCAGAAGCCGCTGGCGCTTGGGGTCCACGGGGTCGTCGAGCTTCTTCGCCATGCAGTAGGCATGTGCGATCCAGGGCACGAACGCTGCGGCGAACAGGAGCTGGCCCACGAAGAACGCCGTACCGAACATGGGCAGCTCGACTGCCAGCGCGTTGTAGAACGTGGCTAGCTGCGTCAGGCGACAATGAGCCGGCAGGCCGCCCGACTTGGCCGCAGAAGCAGCGGCGTTGGCGGCCTCCTCTAACGTGCAGGGAACGACACGCCCAGACGCGTCCGCGAACATTTGATGGCCGAACGTCGCGTACTGCGGAGCAAGCGTGAGCAGCGCAAACAGCCCCACCATCGCCAGCTGCATCAGCACCAGAGACAGCATCGTCATCGTCGCCGCAGAAGTCAATCGCGGCTGCAATCGTCCGAGTCGGAAGCACAGGAACTGCAGGCCGTGGCGCTTGAGCACGACCAAGGAGATCGTAAAGAGGTACAAGAAGAGCACTGCGAAGACCACGTAGTCCAGCGGGAAGACGCGCGAGGCCAGCACCAGCAGCAGATCCATCGGGTTGGGGAACTTGGGCGCGTTCAGCAGGAATCCTCGCTCGAACGTCGAGTGCGCCATCTTGTCGATGCTCGTGATGAGCATAGAGACCTCGATCAGCAGCGACAAAATCATCAGCACGACGCCGATCGGGATCTTCCAGCATGAGAGTTTGCCGGTCAATGCGAACCGCTGCAGGTTCGCGTTCAGCACGTCCCGACGCTCTTCAAGGAGCTTCTCACGCGTCTTGAGCTGCGAGAGCCGCTCCTGGTCCGCCCCGCTCATCTGCTGCTCGACGTGATACCGCTGCAAAATGGTTTCTCGGGTCTGCTTGGTCGCCTGCGTCTCCATGGCGTTCTCCTGCAGCAACTCTTCGAACGTCGTCATGTTCTCGTCGGTGCCGTGGTCTTCCATGAGCAGCCCCACCAGCGCGACACTCGCGAGTCCTCGACTGCACACGAACAGCCAGAAGTACATGCCCGTGAGCGCCAGGATCCCCATCATGAGCCTCAGAAAGGTCTCGAGATCGGACGAAAACTTGAGCAAAGGCCGGAGCCAGTCGACATCCGAGCTGGCGGGCTTGCCGCAGAGCAGCACGACCATGAGCATGACCAGCAGCAGCGACAGACCCAGCAAAAAACACGCTGTGCGCTTCAGAGCCGCGTAGAAACGGTCTCGCGCCGAGAACTTGAGCGTCAGGTGCGCGATTTCCGTCTGCTTGGCGTAGTTGTAGGCCAGCGGCGCCCCCACGAAGGAGTACAGCGCCAGCGATGCGAAGTAGACCTGGTAGAGCACGCGTAGCGCCCGCACGTTGTCCGGCACGTGCGGCAGCGCGTTCTCCAGCAGGTAGACGTCCACGGGGGCCGTGAAGAGGCACATCAAAGCCACGTACAGCGCCAGGATGCAGACGCCATTGACGAAGCGAGACGAGACGGTGAGCGGCGCGGCGCTGAGTGTGGACGTCCCGGCGAAGGCCGCGAGCGACGAGGACGCACCGTGCTTGGGTTGTGCGTATAGTACTAGAGACGCGCTGATGAGAAGTAGCAAGAGGGCCACGCCAGCGTACAGCAGCCACACGAGCAGCGCCGAGGAGTCCATGACGAGGTGATGCAGGAAGGAGAAGTCTGAGCTGGTTTGAAGTGGAGAAGGTTGTTTATGGTGTGGCGTACATAATAACATGTTCATAAAGTGAGGTAGAGTGATGCGGGCCGGGTGCTTGAGCTACGAGCGCTTCTGCGCGGAGGCTGAACTTCTGCAGAAGAGGTCGCATGAGCTGGCGAGCGGGCAGGAAGTGCGCGAGGAGAAGATCATCTCGACGTGGGAGTGGCGACACGGCAACCGACAGGTGGGTGGAATGAGTTGGTGGCAAGGACTGAGGAATTACGGTTGACTCGATTGTTCATGTTGAAGCACTTGGACGGAGACTCGTACCTCGTGTCCATAGGAAACTCCCGACGTTATCAAATGGACGCAGCGGATGCAAGTGCGAAGCCTGGAAATGACGAGGACCTGACGGGAGATATTAACGAGCTGCTGCTGGCTGAAGAGGTTGGCACTGCATGGACTCTGCTTCAACGTGGAAGCAGGGTATCTTGTTAAACTTGTAACTCGTTGCGTTCCTGAACAGGAGGCTTGGACGGATGAAGAGGAGACACAGACGACGTTGGCGCTGTCGCAGGACGCCCAGACCTCTCTGCTCGAATTCCATATCGTTTACCACACGATCTACCAGACACCCGTGCTGTACTTTCGCGCGTTTGCCGTCGATGGAAGGCCGCAACCAAGTAGCGCAGTCACGCGTGAAGTACAGCTCCCTGGGTCAAACGGTCAATCGACTTTTGTCGCAGTGGAGGAGCACCCCGTGCTGGGCACGCCCTTCTCGTTCCTGCATCCTTGCGAGACTGCTGAGGCCATGCAGCTGCTCATGGCTCAATTACGTCCGAACGTCAGTGCAACATCGGAAGAGCAAGTGCCTCGGTATCTCGCAAGCTGGCTCAGTTTGGTGCAGCCGCTGACAGGCATTTCGCCGCTCGGCTACTATCCTGGATAGGGTTCGTTAAGTTCGGTTTAAGTTCGCGTTTGTTTTTTGAATACATGTTGGCGCCTTTTCCCCAGAACGGCAATATGAACGAGAATGCGACGCGTCCCCGCAAGAAGTACGCTACGCACCTTTCATCCACCCCACCAGCTCAGCTGACGGCCTTGGTACACGCTTTAGCATCTCACAGTCGTGCTGTCTGCCTATGCTCTTGCCCAGACAACGCGTGGAAGCTGTCCCATCGCCAGCAGCAGCGAATTCTCGCACTAAGTTCGCGTTCGGCTCGAGACTTCCTGACGCTAGCCAAAGCTTACTGAAGGGCCCCAAGCGCAGTGGCTCAGCCAGATTTCACGCTCCGACTCGGATGCGCTATGGCCATGACACACAGCCGCCAGTGAATCCTAGGAAGCGGAGAAGATCTGTCTCGCGGGACGAAGAGATGCCCAGCGACAAACTCTCGCACCGGGCGCTGACTGTGAAGACGGCGCTGTCACTGCGAGGCAGTCATCTGCCTGCTCCTACCAAGGTCTCGGCGCTGCTTAGTGGCGCGCACTTGCACACAATCTCGCCGTCGAACCCAGCATTGCGACACAAGAAGCGGAGATCGGCCGAGGAAAGAGAGCTAGTCGCGGACTTGGGTGAGTAAAGAGGTGCGTGTCTTGGCAGAAGGTTTTACTCTGACGTTGCCGCTTCTGTCTCCGTGTTGCTCTAGCTGCTACTGAGCCTGCCTTCTGGATCAAGCGACGCGAGAGAGTGGAAGCAGCGCTGAAGGACCTGGACGCTGTTGAGTACGTGATGCAGTTTGGGTGCACGAGAACTAATACGTGCTTACAACAATGGCTTGTTCCGACTTCTATTGTTCAGGGAGAGCTTCATGATGATCTCCAAGTAGTGCAGACGGCTCAATGCGAACTGTTCACTGGAGCGTGGCATATATCTCGTAGCCGTGTAGTACATCACACATTTCTAAGTGCGTTTATAAACTTGTGTCAACTGGTGTGCATCGCACTCATTGCATGACGACGCTTTCGTCGGCGTCAATCGTACTTAAGAAGATGGTGATGCTTCAAAGCGTGCTCGCATTCACGAGAGCTGCGGACCTTCAGTGCTGGCCTCACTCCGCTTTATCCCTCGTTGGACCGCCCTCCAGCAGCAGTGCAAGCAAGAATGAAGGCATCACCGTGGCAGGTTCGTCGCTCAAGCGTATTGCAACTCTGACAGTGGAGAAAGTCTGATCTTCTTGTTGGCGTCTTTGGCAATTGTGCACCTGATAGCAATACCAATTGGCTCTGCAGACGCACCCGCTGCGGTGCGCTTCCTTTTCTCTCGCTTTGCAATTCGTTTCAAAGAGAACCGCACTGATGCTGACGCTGTTACTGCTTGGCGTATCGATCTAGCACGAAAGCAGTGACTTCAGCGGGTGTGGCGATGCTGGGGGAAGTGTTTGGTACGAATTGCGGTGGCATCCCGGGTGAGAATGCTTGCATGCATACTGAGACTGATGTGCAATGTGTGTTGATACAGGCCACGTGCTCAATCATAAGACACTTCGTGTAAAAATTGCGGTCTTGCCAGGCTTGAGCTCTGTGGTTGACGACTAACGCTGGAATTTGTAACGTAGGGTCTGTCAGCACGACAAATGCTCGCGTTCTTTGCATTTGGGTGAGTTTCGAGAGGCAAAGGTAGGTTCTCTTCGAAAGACCTCGTTGTCTAAACTCTCGTTTGCTTTGGCTCGCAGTGGTGCCGTCACTGGTCCCGTGCTGCACTTCTGGTACGGGTATCTCGAAAACCAGCGCGTGACGAAGGAAAAGCTGGTACGAAGGGCCGACTTGGGCGTGCCTGTTTTGCTGGTACTACCGAGACGCTCCGCTGACAACGACTTGCTTCTGTATTGTGGCTGCGCAGACACCTAACAAGAAGCTGTTGCTGGATCGCCTGCTCTTCACGCCGCCCATGGTGGCGTTCACCATTTTCTCGGTAGGTTCTCCTCCCTTCTTAGCCCTGTGGGAAAATGGGTCGCTTAACCTTGTGCGTTGGCTACACTGTCGGCAGCTCGGTGTAATGCGCGGCTCGAGCCCCAAGGCCTCGCGCGAGAACCTCTCTCGCGTGTATTGGGGCGCGCTGCTGATGAACTGGAAGGTGTGGACGGTCACGCAGTGGCTGTCGTTCCATTACGTGCCGCCGCAGCTCCGTGTGCTGTGGGGTGCGTTCACAGCAACCACAACTTTTTTCTCTTCGGGCGATGCCAACGCTCATTCATTTTTTGTCCGTTGGGAGACAGGCAACTGCGTCGCGCTCTGGTGGAACTCGTACTTGTCGCTCACGCAGCAGTAACTGGAGGCACCAAGGAGAGACTGCACAGCAGACAACGGCTGGCTCGAGAATGATCTTGTGTCCCCGGAAATGGCTACATCGAGTGCAAGTTCAAGACCATCACTCCCAATAATGTCCCCTCGTAAAAACCTCAGATATGCTAGATGATAGGTTCACCGTTTCCCAACATCGCCATTCATTCACTGTCCAAAAAGCGCCGAGCTGTGCACATTCCATTGATCGACACTTCTTGACCGCGTTGCTCCCCCCTCTCCTTCCATGGCCGAAGCCCCGCAGAGCGTGCCGTCGTTGACCGCGCTGTGTGTGGCGCGTCTTGCCGCGGGAGCCCCGCAGCGCGTGCTGCTCAGCATTCTACGGTGCGTTTTTCCAGCTTTCGGATCTCCCCGGACGGACACTTGACTGACAATTCAGCTGCTATAGCCGCCTGCCCGAGGAGCTGGTGCTGACGATGCTGACCGACATGATCGCGTCCAAGACGCTGACGGACGACCGCCTGGCCGCTTTCTTCATGATCTCGCGCCGCGTGCTCAACCTTTCAGGCTGCTGCGCCATCCGCAATTCGATCCTGCGCCAGATTCCCTTCCGCTGCCCGGAGCTGGTACGATAACGCCGCATTGATCGCTGCTGGTAAAATGCAAAGATGCTGACAGTGCGTCGTGGTTCGTGAACACAGCGTTGCCTGGATCTATCCAACTGTCCCCAGGTCACCAACACGGTGATTCGCGCGGTGCTGCAGGGATGCTCCAACTTGCAGACGCTGCAGCTAGACGGTTGCCGTCATATCACCGACGCCGCTTTCCAGCCAGACCACTCGCCATTCTACGCACTGCACGCATGCACGTCGCTGAAAGTCGTGAGTTTCGCGCGCTGCTCGCAGGTGACCAAGCACCTGGTGCTGTTTCTGATCAAGGCCTGCCGATCACTCACCGACCTGAATTTCTCGCGTTGCAAGGTGAGTTCAGATCCAATATTTGTTCTGTAGCGTGTGTGGTTGGTGGCTGACAAATTTCCTTTTGCTTTGCTTAGCGCATTCATGACGACGCGATCCACCTGCTGCTTCGCTCGACCACCGACCTGCAACGACTGAACTTGTCCTTCATGGACATCTCGGACAAGGCGTTCACGACGGAGCCGTCCGACCAGCGCAACGGATTTTACGCCATGGGTCGCGCTTTACGAGCCATCGACCTCACACAGAGCAACATCACCGACGCCTCGCTGTTCGCTCTGGCCAAGCACTGCCCGCACCTCGAGGAAGTGAAGCTCAGCTGCTGCAGCGAGATCACGGACGTGGGCGTCGAAGCCCTCGTGCGCTCCTGCAGGCGTCTGCGCTCGTTGGATCTGACCAACTGCGCGCTGATCACTGACCGCGGTGTGGCTATGATCGGAGCCTACGGCCAGCAGCTGGAGCGCCTGAACTTGTCGTGGTGCATGAACATTACTGACAAGAGCGTGGTGGGTGTCGCTCGTGGCTGCGAACACCTGCGCGAGATGCTGCTGGTGTGGTGCACGCAGCTGACGGACGCTGCGCTCGACGCGTTCCTCCCCGACGCTGAGTCTACCCTCGAAACATCGACGAGGGCGAACGGCTTGAAGCTCAACTTCAGCGGGTGCAAGGCAATCAGCGTCGCACACATAGAGGACGCTCGCAAAAAGGGGTTGGAGATCGTCACCGGCGCCTGACGCCAAAGCGCCGGTGCTACTGCCACACGCAAGCAACCCCGCAATTTAGATGATGCACAGGCGTATACCAATCTATTTATCATATAAATGTCCACAGTAATTGTCCTCCAAGCTCTTCAAGATAAAGTTATTTTTTTTCCAACTAATTTGCGACGTGTGAGACTGATGTGCCGCACACGGATTTACACGCCGCGTGGCAGGCACTTTCAGCACTTCGATCGAGCATGAGCTGGCGGCGCTTCGACCTCAACGTCAAGGGCGTGGAGGGCATCCAGGAGCGCACCATCGGCGGCGGTGTGGTGACGCTGCTGAGCTGCGTGGTGGTGGCTTTCCTGCTGCTGTCCGAGTTCTCCGTCTGGTGGACTGTGAGCGTCACGCACCGCATGCACGTGGATACAGAGCCAGTAAGTCTATGGATCGGTCTCTGTTGTGATCTGTATTGGGCCTGACGCTGTGACTCTTGCATGACAAGCAGCAGGACTTCCCTATCAACATCGAGGTGGATGTGTCCTTCCTCCATGAGGCCTGCAAAGGTGATGCAATTGAGTTTAAGAGGAGATGGAAGGTGGTGTCACTAATTGGAAAATTGTACTGCAGAGGTGGCGCTGGACGTGAGCGACTCTAAGGGCCACAAGGAGATCATGCTCAAGAAGGACATTCAGGAGGAGCCCTACGGAGAGAACGGCTGCAGACTCTACGGTACCGTACAGGTGCAGAAGGTGGCGGGCGACCTGTCGTTCGCGCACGAAGGCTCGCTCACGGTCTTCTCCTTCTTCGACTTCCTCAACTTCAACTCGTCCCACGTGGTCAACCACCTGCGCTTCGGCCCGCAGATCCCGGACATGGAGACGCCGCTCATCGACGTGAGCAAGATCCTGACCAAGAACCGTACGGCTGCTAAGCTTTCCTGTCGAGGCTGCCACCACCGGAACGACCGACTAATTGACTCTGTGTTGTGTTTGTAGTGGCAACGTACAAGTACTTTGTGAGTATTGTGCCCAGTCGCTACGTGTATCTGAACGGCAGGTCGGTACAGACGTTCCAGTACTCGGTGACGGAGCACGAGACGAGCTCGCGCGGTGCGAACGGCCAGGTGTCGTTCCCCGGCGTCATCTTCTCGTACGACTTCTCGCCCATCGCAGTGGAGTACATTGAGTCCAAGCCGTCCATACTGCATTTCCTCACCAGCACCAGCGCCATCGTGGGCGGCGTCTTCGCCGTCGCGCGCATGATCGACGGCGCCATCTACAGCGTCTCCAAGAAGATCGACTAGCCAGGCGTTCAATCCGGCGAAAAACTCTGGGGCGGTGGCGCCAAAGTCTCCGCAGCTTCCAACCTAATCGAGTTCTGGGGTTTTGTCTTCATGTTTCCAGGGAACCGCCATCTATTGTACACGTGCTGCTTGCCTTACACGACCTCTTCTTGGACGCTGTTCTGTGCCATGTGCGAGGTCTTGATCGCGTTCTTCCTCACCGCCTCGAGCCGTTGCTGGAGCTGCTGGATGCGTGTGGGTTCTTCCTTGCTGCCGTCCGATTCCTCGTCGTCCCCGCTGCCCACCAAGTCGTCGTGGAGAGATGCTACGAGAGCCATGGCCTGCTGGTCGGGCAGCTCGTTCACCACGGCGGCCACATCCGAGAGAATCTCGTGCGCGAGGTCCCGCTTCTGCTTGCGCGAGTCGAAGACGATGGCCGCATACGCCAACGCCGTCTTCTCCACGACGCGAACCACCGCAGTCAGCGGCAGGAGACCCAACACGTACAGGTGGAAGCTCGCCCCAATGTAAGTGCGGAAGGAGTGGATCCCGTTCTGGTTGCACTCGTTCCCACGGTACGAGGGCTGACTCCGAGGCTGGTTGCGGATCACGTCGTGGATCAGGACAGCGGACACGGCGTACAAGTGCGGCTTGTTCAGCAGCTCCTTGCCCAGGTCGATGTCGCCCTGCCCGTTGTCCCCCACGAAGACGAAGCGATGCTCAGCGAAGACGCGCTTGAACCGGACGAAGTTCTGCGCAAGCGAAACGAGTTAGTTCAGCTAACGTGACAAGCACGAGTCGCTGTGTACTCACCCTGAGCTTTCCTGACGCGATGCGCTGCGAGCCCCACATGTTGGCAAAGCGTCCCATCAAGACTGCGCAAGCACAAGCATGTTAGACAATTCAGCCAGCCACTTCGGCCACAGTCGGAAGACTTACGTGTGAAGTGTTGGAAGCCGCAGGCTCGGAGCTCCTGTAGCGATCGCTTCCGCAGGAACTCGGGCCTGGCTGTGAGGAAGGCGACGCGCTGCACTCTCTTGGCTTTCTTGGACCCGGCAGCTTCGCCCGCCTCGAGGTCGTCGTCTTCCTCGCTGTCCTCGCGTTCGTAGCCGCTATGTCTGTCCGCCGTATCCGCAGCCAGTGTAGCCGACCGCTGAAGCAGTTCTTGGGCAAACTGATGGACGCCGGGATACACTGTGAGCTCAGGGTACCGCGTATCGAACAGGGCGGCAAGCATCGTGTCGTCGATGTCACTGAAGCGAGCAGCGAGAATCAACAGTTAGCAGCCCGATCTGTGCAAGGAAAAGCAATACACCGTCCTCACCACAGCAGCTTGATCGGCGCGAAGAACGTGGACGACGCCCGTAGCGCCGCCGCTTCCGCCTCGAAGTGCTTCAGGATGGCCTCCCGCTCCGCCTCGGCTCGGATGCGGTGGTACATGAGGTCGAACATGGGGAACTTGGCGTCCACCTTGTTCTTGAGCTGCAGACACGCCATGCTGCGCTTGGCGCAGAAGCAGTCGCGGATGCACGACACCACGTCGGGCTCGGCCGCGTACTTCTGCAGGGACAGGATGATGGCGGCCAGCGTGACCACACTCAGCACGGGCAGCTCCAGCCGCGTACTGCAAAAGTGCGCGAAGTGCTGCGCCTTGACCGTCGAGTTGAGCAGCCGATGCACGTCCATGAGCTTGATGAAGGCCTCGGTTTCTCGCGGGGTCTCGCAGGCCGCCAGCTCCGCGATCGTGTCCGTGTACAGCGGCACCTTGCCCGTGTAGCGCACCCCTGCGTCGCAGAACCAATCAATTAGATATTGAATATCTGTGATAACCACAGTCTCACGTACGGGCCTTGCGTCCCACGGCCAGCAGCGCCTCGCGCTCGCCGTCTGAGCCTGAGAGCGAGAGGCGCGGCCGTCGCGGCACCTTGAAGGACGAGCGCAGCACGCGCAGTGGGTCCACGCCATGACATCGCAGCACCGCGCAGAAGCACAGCAGCAGCACAAACAGCACCAGGAACGGCAGCGCCAGCTCCAGCTCGCGCATGGGCTCCATGGCGCAAGTGCTTCGGTAGAGGATTTGATGCGGTGCGGTGCGTACCACGGCAGGGAAGTTAGTAATCGGTCGCTGCAGTAGACGACTGCTGCGACCGATTATTATATTCCCTTTTTAACTGGACCAAAGTATGCTGACATTTTGTAGCCGCCCGTTCCGAGACTTTGACGAGGATGTGGAGTGTAGCAACTCGAAGTTGGGCGAAGACGGCGAAAGCTCGCCACGTGCGTGTATCCGCACTGACAGCGAGCTTCTCTAGTGGGACTGGGAGTGAAGGATTTAAGGGCGAGAAGCTGGCGGCGCAGGTGAAGAAGTGGCAGCAGCAGAAGCCCGAAGATAAGGCCAAGTTCCTGTCTGTGCAGGTGGATCGCTCGGCGCTCAAGCAGCCGGGCCCGCTGCTCAGTCAGTCTCCTGTACAGCTCAAGAACAAGAGCAAGGAGACGCCGCTGACACACGTGCTGCGCTCCACGATCGAGGTCAAGGGCCCGCTGACGGTGTCCGAGTTCATGACGCGCGCGCTGAGCCACCCGGACCACGGCTACTACATGAAGAAGGACGTGTTCGGCAGCCAGGGGGACTTCACCACGGCCCCCGAGATCAGCCAGATGTTCGGTGAGCTCATTGCGATCTGGTGCGTAGCTACTTGGCAGCAAATGAGCATGCCAAGCCACGTTAAAGTGGTGGAAATGGGCCCGGGCAGAGGCTCGCTCATGA
Source organism: Phytophthora crassamura (assembly GCA_033557995.1). Taxonomy (NCBI): domain Eukaryota; phylum Oomycota; class Peronosporomycetes; order Peronosporales; family Peronosporaceae; genus Phytophthora; species Phytophthora crassamura. The sequence goes on from JAUCED010000021.1 coordinate 242,535, forward strand.
GCGACTTCCTGCGCGCCGCCAAGTCCTTCCCGCCCTTCTACAAGGCCATCGAGATCCACATGGTGGACGTCAGTCCAGGTAACGCGCTGCTGTGGTGGCTGATGGCTGAGGGACATGCAGGTGTTGACGCGTTTTGCTTTGATGTCCGCCAGCGATGCAGAAGCTCCAGCAGGAGACGCTCAAGTGCGAGCCGATCGAGGACGAGAAGATGCCGGAGAACACGATGCAGCTGCCGGATAACGGCCCCACGGTGCGCTGGCACTCGGACTTTGCGAACGTGCCGCACGGCCCGAGCTTGATGATCGCGCAGGAGCTCTTCGACGCTCTGCCCGTGCACCAGTTCGAGTACACGGAGCGGTACGTCGAGCGCTTTCGTCGGTATGAAGTATGGTGAGTTCTGATGCATTGTGATGCTGTGGCAGTGGCTGGTGCGAGCGCCTCGTGGACATCGACTTCGAGGACGGCGACGACAACTTCCGCTTCGTGCTGTCGCCCGGTCCGACGCCGGCTACGCGCGTGTACATCGGACGCGAGAAGCTGTTCGACCCGTCGACAGCTCTGGCTAACGTGGCGGAGACCAACGTCACGGGCGTGGAAGACCTCAAGAAGATGCAAGACACGGTGGTCCAGCGTCTCGACGTGGCGGACGTGGCCGGCACGCCCGTGCGCACTGCGCAGGCTCAAGCCGGCGACAAGATCGAGATCTCGCCTGTGAGCATCGCGCTGGTGCAGGACATGGCCAAGCGCATCTCGCAGTCCGGGGGAGCTGCGCTGATCGTGGACTACGGCTACGACCACCCGTCGGAGCTCAGTCTTCGGGGCATCAAGAAGCACGAGTTCGTCAGCGTGTTGCGCGAGCCTGGCGACGTGGATCTGAGTATCGACGTGGACTTCGCCACTTTGCGGCGGTATGCGACGGCCGAGCCCAGGGTCAAGAGCTCGGGGCCCATCGGCCAGGGCGCTTTCCTCAAGAACATGGGCATCGAGCACCGCCTTGCCATGCTGCTGCAGAACACCGAGTCGGAGAAGGTGCAGCAAGACCTGTTCTCGTCCTACGAGCGGCTCGTGGAGCCTGAGCAGATGGGCACCATCTTCAAGGCCATGGCGCTGACCCACGAAGACATCGGCCAGCCCGTAGGTTTCGAGCAAGATGTCACCCAGCCAACAAATCCATAAAGCCACAGACCCTAAAGGACAAACCTATAGAGCACCACAAAAAACACAAAATACCAAGAACAAAATGAAAGAAAAGCGCTTTTGTTTTTTTGCTCAATTGCGCCAAACAACGTCGTAATTTATAGCGTTAGCAGCCGAAAACCCTCGGCTTTGCAGCCGAAAAGCATCGGACACCATCCAGTCATCGACCTGCTTACAGCTTGAGGGGGCCGTGGTTCGGGTGGTACTTCTCGTGGTTGCCATCCAGACGGAGCGAGCCGTTGGCACGCATCTCGGCGTACACCTCGCGCTCGTACTTGGTGAAGCCCCACTTCTTGGAGCCCAGCACTTTCTGGCGACCAGGGAATTTGAACTTGGCACGACGCAGAGCCTCAACGACCGAGGGGCCGAACGAGTCTTTGGAGCGCACCGAGATAATAGGCTGGCCGATGGCCACACGGGCGGCCACACCGGCGGGCTTACCGTAGGCGTGACGCATACCCGTCTGCAGTCTATCAGCGCCGGCACACGAAAGCATCTTGTTGATACGCAGCACCTGGAACGGGTGGCAACGCACGCGCATGTGGAAGTTGTCCTTGCCGCAGTACTTGGTCAGGTAACGGTTAGCGGCAATACGGGCGGCCTCGAGGGCCTCCGACGACAGCTGCTCCTTCTCGTCGGACACCAGGTGAGCCACGAACGGGAACGTGTCCACGGACGCACGACGGTTACCGACATCGTAGATGCGGATCTTCGGGTCGGGCACACCGCGGCAGAAGCGCGACTTAATGAACGGCTTCTTGTTCTGGAAACGGTAACACTTGGCAGGACGGCGACCCATGATTGACTTGGAGTTTGGCAATTTGCACAATGAAGCGCACAAGGGGCCTTCTCCAAAACGCGCCTCAGCCATTCAGCCCGACAAAATCTTCTCCGCGTGTGGATTGGCTGAAATGCAAGCGAAAATCGAGGATTGGCGAAAAAGATAATCGCACCTGATTGGGTCAGCATTATTGTGACGCAATCACAAGCGACAAGCGGGGCAAAACACGCATATCGACGCAATCGCGGCTCGCAGACTCTTTGTTATCTTTGTTATTTATGCAAAACTCAATACTTAGTATGCGTTTTTAGTGAAAGCCTGAGTGATGGTCGCAGAGTGTAGGTCGTTGAAGAAAGTATTTAAAAATGAAACAGGTCTCCGGGCATAGAAAGCATCTCTACAAGAGACTCTAGGGACTGCTCCGATGCCGATGCAAAGCAAAGCAAAGCTCCTCCGTGAGAAAGATAATGCTCAACAAAGTGAAATGAACTTGATCGACGGACTAGTTATGGTCACGTCTGGTTGTCATTGCATTGAACGTCGACAAGTCTCCGTTTGGCTGTTCGAACTCAGAACAGTAGAACAGACAGCGGCACCTGCAGCAGACACTGCCAGCTCCGATCGACCAAGACCAAACTCTTATCCGGCGACAAGACCGTCTTGCCGATCTCGTCCAAGAGAAATTCCATGTGCTTGAACCCTCGTCTTCGCCGCGTCAGACCTACTGTAGTCTTTTTTCACTGCGCTGACATCAAATGTTCGGCGCCCGTGACAAGCAGACCATCGTACATATACTAGCACAAGTATTTTATTTTTGTTAGTAGGGCAACTCCTGTCGGCTCCTGATAGTTTACAGCTTGGCGCAGAAGCTGACGCGCTCTCGTCTTCTTTTTTCTGCTTTTTCGTCTCTCAGGCGTCACGTAGCCTGCATTGCAACGTCATCTCTCCCCGTCTTGTTGCTTACTTGGGCTGCTGCACGCGGCCCATGCGCGTGGGCTTCTGGCGACGGCCCTCGAAAGAGCGCTTGGGCGCCTGGCGCTGGCGGAAGCTGTCCTTCCGTCGCAACCCCTGTGGCCGCTCCTCCTCATCGTTGACGGCATGTTCGTGGAACTCCTCGTGGTGCGCGCGCTGCTGCTCGAGCTTCTTGACGCTCTCGTGCAGGTGCACGGCGTTCTCCACGTCGTGAATGAGCGCGTTGATGCGCTCCATCTCCTCCAGGTGGTGGCGCTCGCGGGCCGGCAGCTGCAGTGACGTCAGAGCGTCCGCGTGCTCGAACTCCTGCAGCAGCACGAAGCCGCTCTCGCCCGGCTCGGCCGCCACTGGCATATTGAAGTGGAAGCGGTTGTTCTTGGGGCTCCAGCGCAGGCGCGGGATCGAGTCCATCAGCACGCTGTCGCTGTCTACCATCATGGACATCGTGGCCATGGTGCTTGGGTTTGGCTTGGGGGGGCTTGTCTTGTTGCTTGCTTCTTGGGAAGTGAGGACGAGTTTATGGGGTGATGCTTGGCGAGTACCGTGAAGGGACCATTTAGGGGCTCGTGCGCTGGAAAAACGCGCTTCAACTTGAGAGTGGTTAACGTGCCCGTCTTGTCGGTCCAATTACATCCGGCTATACAAGTATCCTTGTTGTGTCAAAAGTAGTTGTATACTCTATTTAACAGGAGTATGCACATAGTATACGTATATATGTGCAGAAAAGGTCAAAATACGTTTATTTTATGACCTAGGATAGGTGCACGAACACCTTTCCTTCAACAAGCCAAAAACACGAAAACCTTAGATGCTTCATCATTTATGCGTTCTCGGGAGTGAAGGCAGGACCAACTTCAACGTGGACGGCACCGCCACCGCTCCACCAAGCAGCGGCGTGCTGTGTGACGCCCCGAGGACGAGCGCGGGATCGGCCACGACGAACTCCGTCCTGGTGGCCACATGGTGCCACGCACGCTGGGCCGCGAGCTTCGAGCTTCCCCCACTCACAAGCGGCGGAGTCTTCAAGCGACTGCGTTGGTTGATCTCTTCGCTGCAATCCCTAAGCTCGTGCCGCTCTGCCGGGGCACCAACCACGTAACTATTGCGGACATTTGCTGCACTTGTCGCCACAACGCTGGAGCTTTCACCGTCGCTGGACGAGTCCACGATACCCAGCTGAGCCTGCATTGAGCGCCGGATCTCGAGCCAGTCGTCGGGCTGCGGTGTGCACTTGACCACGCGCGGCTTCCTCATCTTGAGCTCTCTGAGTGACGACGACTTGGCCATCGATGGCGCTTGACTGCTTCCCAGCACGCTGTACGGCACCGGCTGCTTCATGGGGCTCCAGATCCCCTGCGGGGCACGGCGCTGCTGCTGGAAGGCGCTGGCGGCGCAGTAGTTCTGGGCCGAAATGTGCTCGGGCGACGTGAGCACGTAGTTGGCGTCCAGTGTGTCGTTGGAGCTGAAGACCTCCACGGCCTTCGCCTGGCCGAGCGACAGCTGCGAGCTGCTGCGCTCCTGATCCAAATCCTGCAGCATTTGGCGCGTCACGAAATGGTTGGCGAAGCCCTGGTTGCGGGCGGCGCCGTGGTGGTGGAACGCTTCGCTGTCGCGGTGAAGCTTGCCTAGCCGAGTGTTGTTGTCCGACGTTGAGTGCTGAGCACTTGCGGACAGCTCCTCCGTTTGCTGCTTCGTGAGGCTGTTCACGCGCCACACGCTGTTGGAGACCCTCGACATCTGCTCCAGCGCGATCGTGATCGTCCGAGACGCGTCTGCGGGCAACGCTCCTACGACGAACAGCCCATCGGCAGACAAGAACTGGATCCTCACGAACTGCTTCAAGCTTACTTCCACCCAGTCCCCTGGGTTCGGCTTCTTCAGGGCTGCGCTGCCAGTGGCCCGCGCTCGGTCCAAGCTCGCAATATATTGCCGTGCTTCGGGCTCCCTTTCAGGCAAGGGAGGGACAATGTCGGTATCGCTTGACTTCTCGCAGCTCTGAGCTGCCAAGCTTAGCTTCTTCACCATGCTGGAGCTTCTTCCCGTTGGAGATTGTGTATGTTTTGAGATGACGATACAAGGTACGACCACTTGTCGCCCATTTTGAGCTATCGGATCAGTCTCAGCGGCGCGAATGAGAGGAAGCAGCTCTCGGAAGATTGCCTGTCGTTTTCCTTTCCCCTTGGAATTTAAAGTCTCGAGATCGGGAAAGGAAGCGGCGTTAGATAGCAGTTTGATCGCTTTTTGGCACCTTCTCGTCGTTGCTTGCAGCTCATCATAATTTGAGTTCACAGGGCTTCTTTTGATACTTGTAAGAGTTGTAAACAGCGCTGGAATAATCCCGAGAATTTCGCTTTCGTTTTCAAATTCCTGTGTTAAAACTTCTGGTTTGAGCGCGTCACGCAGTGCCTGCTCTTCGTTCATCGAGGAATGCCGAACTATAGCGACTAAAGCCACAAGAGCGTACGGGGGCAAATTAACCAGGTCTCGAATAGCTTCGGACGGAAATTGCGGACTGTCCAGCTGCCTGATCGTCAGCGCTTCGGACAAGAGCACCTTCGGAAAGTGAAACTCAAGGAAGACAGACAAGAGGGCGAGCACTTCGAACCGCGTCCGTCTCGGGAGCGCCAACACTTTGTCCAGCCATATTTTCGGCATCCAGCGGGCATTTGGAGCGTGTTTCGAAGGAGCGAAATGGCAGTGTGCGTTGAGCAAGGCGCTTTCGGCATTGTGGAACGAAACGAGGGCGTGCAACCTTCTCAGATCGGGTGGCTCGCTGGGGTGACGAGGCTTGTGAGCAACTTCAATCAAACTTGCCGTGCGGTTCAATGCGACGTTATCCTCCACGGCCAATTCCGATTTCACCCAGACGTCCGTGGCGGAACCAAACTTACTGCCACGTGCGGCTTTCCGGGTCTGTTTCAGTAGATCCACCACAAACGGATCGAATTCTTCGATGGCTTGCTGTCTCTCCGCTGTCGTGATGAAATGGCCATCAAGAACCCACACATTCGGTAGCAATGCGACCACCTTTTTGCGGTATTCCTCGATGGTGTTGCCTTTCAACAGCCCTGCATTCCCAAGTAGCCGAATCTCCACGATGTGCTGATCTCGGAGGCAGATCAAGTCTTCAAAACATATTCGATTTCTCTCGAGGTACAAGAAACCCAACGCCCGGAAAGATGCCAGTGTGTGGAGGTTTTTGAGGAGGTTGGCACTGAGATCGATCCGCCACAGGTTCCTCAAATCGACGATCCCTTCGAGGTCCTTGATGCTGTTGCTGTCTGCGTATAGAGACTGTAGACTTGTGCACATTTCAAGATGTTTGACGCACTCGATGTCTGCGCTGGACAGGTGAAGTACCAGAAGATCCGGCAATGGCGCCTTCGCCCGCGCGCGGATCAACGCGGCTTCCGGAGCTCTCATCCTTCCTTCTCCATGCGCTCGAATACAAAGTATTTCTGAACCGTGGCGAGTGACAGTTTTTTTATCACGAAAATGAACTCGATTGAATGGTTTAAACCAGTGCTTCCTAAAAATATATGGTAAATTTCCATATATGCATTATTTCGTGATGCATAATTTATTTCCAGAGCTTGAGAAGCTATCTGCACTATTTATTTTCACGGTACCTGAAACTTATTTTTTACCCAATGACAGCTGCACTATTTTAACATTTTGGCCAATAATACTACAGAGACCCCATTATGGGGGTGAACGTCATTATGTATTTCCATCATCGTGGTGCTTGATAACATTATTTATTTCGCCGTGTTGTCTCCCTACATTTTAAATGAAAATACTATTTAAAAATAGTATTTTTTAGGAAGCACTGGTTTAAACTGTGCATAAATCAATTGAGCACAAAGCTCTTAGGCGGCAAAGTTAAATGCATCGACGCTCTGCCCTTTGCGAGGAATGATTGTCTGGGCGAGTCGATGAGTTTTTCTCCTCGCTGTCTGGGTGATGGCAGCTCGAACCGAAGCCATGTCCAGCTCAGAGTTGGCAAGTCGTTGCAGCTCCGTCGACTCGGTGCCAGGAGCTGTTGAAGATTCGTCGTCTTTCGGCTGAATGGCAACCTTCGTTTGCCTTTTCTTTTTCTTGTCGAGCCTTTCACCACTTCTGACAGGGACAAGCTCGTTTTGCTGGTTAGTCCGGAGAGCGAAGCTGTGGCTCCACATTTCATCGTAGTTGATCGACGGGCGCTTTTCCCGGGCCGACAAACTTGGCGTCGCATGATGGGGAAATGCAGGCTGGCTGTGGACTCGGATCATAGACGAAAGTGTCGCGGCCGCACTTGGTGCAGTCTTGGCCCGTTGCTCGTCAATCCGCCGAGTCGCCTCCCGTTCCGCGAGCTCCATGCACCTCGACTTCCACTTGTTGCAACGTTTCTACAAGAAGATGTTTGGTGGCTTTAGTTCAGAAGTAGCGTTTTACAATGTAGCGTATAGGTGGAAGTGCTTACCTGCGTAAGTTCGTGAAGTTTTTGTAAATGCTGGTTGTCGTGGCGAAGGTCTTCAATGGTTTTGTTTGTATGCTCTTTCCACTCGTGCTCCTCTTTACTCACATCGTCTTTGAGCTTGTCGATTGTCCGCGCTGCTGTAAGCTGCATCTTCTTCATTGAGGCAACCTCCCGCAACCGAAGGTGACTTTCCTGCTCCAGTATCTCGTTCTCTACTTTCTGTGAATACAGCATCACGGACCTCGCGTTAGAAATTACCCCATTTAAAAGTCAGGACGAAGACACGCACCATTCTCTGGAAATGCTTTGCCTGCTGAGTAAATCGATGCATTAAATTGTCCACTCCGATGCTCTGCAGCTGGAGTTCGTCCTTGAGTTTGGCATTGGCCACCAACGCGTTCTGAAGAGCAAGGCCAAAGCGTCAATAGGATCGGGTGAACACATACACAGACACACAGACAGGCCGTACCTTGCTTTCCTCCGACATAGCATTAAACGCCTTCTTTAGGTAGTCGGCGTCGAGCTCTTGAAGCGCTTTACGGAACGTCTACAGGAAGCAATAGTGCAACAGAGTTGGGCCCAAGATCTCGAAGCCTCTTCGTGTGGGGTTCATCACGGTACCTTCTCCAGTGCCATCTTGTGATTAAACATGTCCAGCCGCACTTTGTGGATCTCCTCGGCGTGCGTCTTGCTCTCTTGCTCCATCTCCTGCATGAGCTGCTCCACGCGATCGCGTAACTTGACGTTCGCTGCTTCCAGCACGTCGTAAGCTTCCACATGCAGCTCCAATTGGCACACTTGCCGACGCAGCACGTCGATCTCGTGTTCTGCCTGTTGTTTTTGCGTTGCGTGCTCGTCTTCCAGCAGCCGCAGCGTTTCCTGGTGTTTCTCGGCCTCCCGTTGGAGCAGATTTTCCATTGCGTTGATCTGGTCTTGCTTGCTTTTGTTGTCGCGAGTCATTCGCTCGATGATCTTGGCCTCCTCACGTAGCTGAGCCTCTGCCTCCTCGACGCGTTTACGAAGCTCATCCGTACAGACGAAACCAAGCAACAAAGGCCATCAAAAGGCAGTCAAGGTAACTCATGCAATATCTTTTAGAAAACATGCAAACAGCGGATGGCAGGGAGAACGGTGGTGAAAGGATATTCATTCGTGGCGATGGCCGCATTGGTGTTTGCTGTCGATGCGACCGCTTTCTTCGTTCTGATTAACCAGCAAACTCAGCCATTTGCATCGAGCAGGCAGCGCCCCAGGAGGATAGCATGCGTACTTCTTCTTGGGGCCCATTAGCACTGAGGCAACAACGCCGAAAGGAAAGTGGCTATCGGCACTGAAAAATACTTTGAGCTCCAAATAGCGGGCGTTTCATTTCTACTGGAAATGGTGACAATTGGTGACAACTTTGTCACTGAGTTTCACCCTGGCTTTCAATTGCTAACCGAGGTAGAGCTCCTCCGCCAAAAATATTTTCAATGTTACTTCGGCGTCGGAGCATTGTTCTAAAGTTTAGACGAAGCGTAGGAAGACTTGACCCGAGGAATCGAACTGCGGTTGCTTTTCTACATGCCGTGAAGAAGCCGATAACTTGTCGTACACGAGTAGGCCTCCACGACGTCGCGACCCACACCGTTTTGGAGCAGCTTTCTCTCGCTTTCAATATTTTCCTGTGATCGAACACATTCAACGAGCCTCGTTTCGATAGACGACACGGCAACAAGCAACCCACACCAGCAACGGTTGCTGAGCAACCCGCACCGAGAGTACTTTCGCCTGCAACGCTAAATATTCTACATGTGTACAACCGCCTCTCGTCAAATCGAACGCGATCAATGGCCCCGCGTACAGTGATCGGCGGAAGTGTGTGTCTCCCGATCGCCATCCGGTCCGGGTGCCCAGCTCAAACCAGTGCTTGCGACTGAGAGGGAGCTGGGCATTCCGCGATCTGCCGGCTTGGTGTTCACTCAACGGTAGCATCGGCATCGACTGGTTAATACAGACAAAGTGACCATGCGCACTCCGATGAAGATGGCGCTTGTGATGGCCGTGGCTGCGGCGACCGTTTTGAGCTCCGACGCGTTCACTTTCAGGGAATCGACTGTGGCTGGCGACAGCGACTCGGTCGGAGTCGTCATGCCTGCCGACGTGAAGCTCGAGAACAAGGCGGTGACGAAGAAGGGAGTTGAGCCGGCCGCGACCCCGGAGGCGACTTTTTCCGACGACACGATCCCGACGGTGCAGCAGACCGAGTCGACGGACCAAACGCAGCAAACCGAGCAAACCGCCACGGTCTCCAAGGCCGACACCACGCTGGAGAACAAGGCCGTGACCAAGAAGAAGGGCGCCGAGATTGCCGCCACGCCGGCTCCTACCTTTGCCGATGATTCGTACACGGACACCTCGTTGCAGCAGACCGATGTGACGCCTGCACCCGAAGTTACCCCAGCGACGAAGTCGGCGGAGACCCCAGCTCCTGAGGTTACACCAGCTCCGACGACACCAACTCCTCCAGCTCCCGAGGTAACGCCGGCTCCGTCGATCTCGACAACCGAGGAGGAGGCTCCGGCGAAGACTCCGTGTCCGTCACTGCCGCAGGCTACGCCCGCCGCGACAACTTCGACTGACGAGACCACTCAAACCACGTCGGAGGAAGCCACCCCGGAGCCCACCACCCCGACAGGCGATGAAACCGCGACGCAGACGGAGGACTCTAGCTCGCCGGAGGACCAGATCGGCGATGAGCCCACTACTCCGACAAGTGACGAAACCACGACGCAGACAGAGGACTCTAGCTCGCAGGAAGACCAGAGCGGCGACGTGACCCCGGCGCCGAGCACCCCGACGAGCGAAGAGACGGAGGAGTCTAGTTCTACGGAAGATGTGACCCCGGCGCCAATCACTCCTTCGGACGAGACCACCACTGGAAGTAGCAAGGCTCCGTGCCCTTCATTGCCTCCGAGTGCTGGATCGTCGTCATCGGCAACGCCGGCACCGACATCCACCGACGAAGAGGATGATTCGTCGTCCACGAAGTCGGGAAAGACCCCGTGCCCTTCGCTACCTCAGCCGGCCGACAAGAAATCCAAGACTCCCTGTCCGTCATTGCCGCAGCCGTCCACCGGTCCGGCGACCAGTTCTCCCGACACCGCTGTGCAGAAGCAGGAGAGCTCCGGCAACGCCGCTGTCAAGGAGCAGAGTTCTAGCGCCGCTCGGGTCGCCCCCGCACTGGCAGCGGTGGCCTTGTCGGCCGTTTACTTGCTCCTGTAGGGCAGTTGACTCAAGCAACCACAAATCTCGTGTCGTCCAATGTGTGTGCGTCAGTTGTTCCAAGGTATCATCACTGCCGACCGGAGTGCAGTCGAGCTCGTCGATATGGGAAGACAGCGCCCTTGTCTTAAAGCTATTCAACCCCATTTGTCTCGTACTATAGCTCACGCCACCGTTGTCGGACCATCGCAGGGAGATTCAGACTTCGACCAGCCTCTCCGTCACCATCTTGCTTTGATCCTCTTGAAATGACAGTCCTCCAAGTCCATCGTGCCAACACTTTTGCGCCCACGGGTCTCCGCTTTGCGGAGTGGCTTGAAGTCCGAGGAACAAGTCGGCGTGTGAGGCGTGCAGCCCACGCCGTGCAGCCCACGCCTCACACGCCGACTTGTTCCTCGGACTTCAAGCCACTAGCCATTCATTCAAGCAGCAGTTGTGGTTATTTGTCAGTGAGTGACACTTTTCAGTGGTAATAACACAACGCAGTAATAGTCCGACGTCGTTCCGGGGGTGCGCAGGAAGGCCCGAAGCCGGCTTTGGCAGTTTCTCTCTGTGCTGCGCGGTGCCCCGGCAGGCGATGGTGCGCTCGCCTTAATGGTGGGGGCTCAATGAGCCCGGCTCATCACGACGCCTTCGAGAGCCTTGAATCAAGACAGGGGTTAGCGGTGTTGTACCATTAGCCGCGCCCAGACAGATGACCACCAGAACGCTCACCAGCTGCTTTCGCGCACCTAAGTCTTGGGCGAGTCGCCTCTGCATTACGAGCCGACCAAGCCGATGTCTGGCGATGGCGGCCCGCACCGTTCGCCACTCTCCGACTTGACGCCGCACAGGACCGTACCAAACAGCGACGATGCGCGCGACGACCAAACTCCTTGTGCTGGCGGCGGCCTGCGCGGCGCTGAACGGCGTCTCCGCCGTGGAGACGAGCTCCATCACCTTCAGCAACACACACCTGTCGGCCGACGGCAACGCCGCCGTCGTGGCCTCGGACGCCGACTCGACGGGTAATACGCCGTGCCCCTCGTTGCCGCAGGCCACCAGCGCCGCCGGCTCCATGACTACCTCGACAGACGCACCAGCAGCTACCGAAGCACCAGCAGCTACGGAAGCACCAGCAGCAACCGATGCACCGGCAGCGACGGAGGCACCAGCAGCGACTGAGACACCAGCAGCACCGGCAGCGACGGAGGCCCCCGCAGCTACAACGGCGACACCCGAGGCAGCTACGATGGCGCCAGCGACAGCCAAGACGCCGTGTCCGTCGCTTTCGCAGCCTTCACTCTCGAGCAGCTCCAGCGGCGATGCTGCTGAGACGGAGGACAACACCACCACCACGAGCACGTCCGGCAAGAGCCCGTGTCCGTCGCTGCAGACGGCGTCTACGTCGTCGGACGGCTCCGTGTCGGCACCCTGCCCTTCGCTAGAAACGGCCACGAAGGCCCCGTGCCCGTCGCTCTCGACGGCCTCCAAGTCTTCGTCCGAGGACGCCGCCAGCGGTAGCAGCGTGTCGGCGGCGCAGATTGCGGTCTCGAGCCTGACGGTGCTCGCCGCCTCCGTCGCATCGGCCGTGCTGCTGCTCTAGAAGACTCAATGGACGTGCGTTTTGTTGGTGCAGTTGGTTGAAGATAACTTTGCGTGAAGACCGAGGTAGCCTTGCCGTAAAAGGGAGTGCGGCCGGCGCCCGAGTAATATAAAGTTGATGCGTTCGTTACCTGTTCACCCGGCCTCGGTAAAAGCTTCCCCATTCAAGTATCATTTGCTATCACCGAGCCTGTCAAGCCGCGGTTGCAGAGCTCGAGGACAGGCAGTGCATCCGTGAGCCTGCGCGGGAAAAGGTGTGGTGCGGGTGGTGCAGCAGGCGATTTCCGTTGATGTATGCGGATGGCGAGATAAGTGGAATCGCACAGCCGAAAACGTGAATTCCACAGAGATTGTGAGCGGCATGCTTTTAATAGAGGGCAGTAGTGAGGAGCGTAGCCAAAGCAAACCCGAGCGGGGTGCCCGCGCAGCTGGGCCGCTCGGTATTTGCGTAGGCGGGCCCAGCAACGAGCTCCTCAGCGAACGGACCAGTTGCCCTGTCCAGCAGTTAGTTTTTCTAATGCGGGGGTCTGGGGGTGCAACCAGTATATTGCGATTACCCGTCAAAGTGTGGATTTCCTTGTATCGTCTGTGCGATTCTACCGTTCTCGCGGATGGCTGATTCGCGGTGCCAGGCGGTGCACAACAGATCGGACTGTGTCTATAACCGTCAAACGACGCAGTCCAAACTGTGTCCGTAGCCGCAATTTCACTTCTGTGTCCATGCGTTCGCAGCCACTCCTGCCCTGGTGACGGACGAATGGCGGCGTACAAGGCGAGCGAGAAGCGCTGGAAGCACATGGCGGAGGAGGAGTTGCTTCAAGACCCGAAGCTGCTAGACCCGCGTAACCTCAGCAAGGCTCAGCAGGCCAAGGTGCGGCGCATCGGGGCGTGGCGCTGGGCGCCCGAGGACGAGGAGCGACCTGTGCTGACCTTCGACGACTTTGGTGCCTCGCACCGCGGCTTCTGCGTGATCCCCAACGCGCTGGGCGCCGCCGCGCAGCTGCAGTTCGCCCGTTCCTGTCTGTACGTGCCTGGCACTCCCGGTGTATGTACTGTCCAAGCGCTGACCGCTTTTTGTGCCCCCTTCGTCATCTTCCTGCAGGTCCGAGTTCGCCGAGGAGCCGCACGTGACCAACATGCACCAGCAGCAGCAGCAGGTACCAGATATATGGCGCAAAGCGTGCCAGTCGCACCCGGCGGATCCGGCGCAATCGCCGATGCTGGCCAAGCTCTGCTGGGCGGCGTCGGGCTACCACTACGACTGGACCGCGCGGAAATACTACAAGGACAGCTTCTCCGCTGTACCGGAGATGCTGAAGCAGCTCGGAGCTCGCTGCGCCGCCGCGTGTGGCATGACGCTGGCGGCGGAAGCCGTGATCGTCAACTACTACAAGCAGAAGTCAACCATGGGCGGCCACCTGGACGACGTCGAGTACACGATGGACCACCCCGTGGTGTCGCTCTCGCTCGGCAGCCGCTGCGTGTTCCTCATGGGCGGCCACACCAAGGATGAGCCGCCGCTTGAGGTGCTACTACGCAGCGGCGACGTCGCCGTCATGGGCGGCGCGTCGCGCACGTGCTACCATGGCGTGGCCCGCGTACTGCCCACTCCGTTCCGCGACGAGGAACTCGATGCGCTTCCCGAGAGGGAGGCAGCGCGCGAGGAATACGAAGCCGTTCGGACGTATTTGAGCACCCAGCGCATTAACATCAACGTGCGGCAGGTGTATCCTGTGGAGGAGTCCGGTGAATAGAATTTTCGTGTTGCTCCTATGCCCTGCCTGCCCTGCCTCATCTGATACCCGTCCAGGACGCAGCAGAAGTAGCAGCATCACTTGTCCCCGAGGACAAGTGATGCTGCTGCTTCGTGCGTGCAAGCCTGCAGAGAGCAGTCCTGACGAGGGGGTCCACCTGGCCCTGCTGCGAACACGCGACTGTCAAGTTTGTTCACTTCAACGTCGTGCACGAGTTTCAGCCCCGCACTCGACGGAACACTCCATGGTTGATCGTGGGCTGAACTAGCAGCGGGTGGCATCGCGCCGCGGGTGGCGACTGGAAGATCACGAAAAGTGGTGCAGTTCGTCAGTGCGCGCAGGGTTTAGCCGCATCCTCGCCATGTCGGAAGTCCGTCGCATTCGCAGGGCAAAGACAGAGTCCCCGTCCAGTGGACGGACACCGTTGGTGCGGAAGCGCTACTCGCAGCTGGATGGCGGTGCCGTTGCCTTCTACGTTTGCTTTGCGTGGCCTATGCGGCCATCCAACCTTCGTGTCTTTGCAATGCTGTTTGCCAATTTGGCTCCTGCAAGTAATTGCTGCTGGGCTGAGGCAACGGGGGTCCTGACATCTTGGTCAGCGATGGCTATCGATGGCACTCATTGTCGCCGTCGCTGCAACCGCACGCGGCTTGGGCCGGGGGCGGTTCAGCACGTGCGTCTGTTTCCAGCATGGTCGCGGATGACGAGCGACACACCCTCGCGTCGCCCAGCGTCCTTGGAACGGCCGCTCGCGGCTCGCGGATGGCAACCGCCCCGGCGTCTTTGGAAGTCTGGTATTGTAGCAACTTTGGAAGTTTGGTATTCTAGCAAACTCGGTCAGACGAATCGAGAATGCCCGCCGGAAAACGCGCAGCCTCGCACATGAAGCTCATACGGAGTTCAGTGAGTCAGGGCAGACAAAAAGTGACCAGCCTGTCCTCAATGTTCCAGACAAGGGTACGATGGCGCCTCGAAGACGCCACTAGCTCGATGCTGCGATGGAGCAGCTTGCGCCAAGCTGCGGTGGGTGAGCCGCTCGCTCCACGCGAAGGTAAACTCGCCGTCGTGAGCCCCTTTCGCTAAATCCGAACTTGAAACGAAACAAGCAACACTGGCGCGCGTCGCTGTGCCTGGCCCGGCGCTGTTCAACCTCGGTAGCCGGACTCCAATGATGCTACGGCTCATAAGCCATTTGGCCTAGACCTTCCTGCCTGCCTCCGCAATGGCGCACCAAGCTCCGCCAACAGACGAAGCCGCGCGACTAGAGCGACGGCGCAAGCAGTGCCGCGTGAGCCAGCGACGCTACCGCGACAAGAAGGGCTCGGCCGAATACAACCTCAAACTGGACGTCAACAGCCTGCGCGAGAGCGTGCAGTCGCTCAAGGGCCTGCGCGAGCTGCTGGAAACCAAGTTGTGGAGCTCCAAGCTCGCGCAGAACGCGGCCGTACTCAAGGCCGTGGAGCAATACTACGCCGTGTTCGAGCAGGGCCTCCACAACCCCGAGGCCGGCGGCGAGAACGTGCGCAAGTGTTTCCAGATGCAGCTGGGCTTCCTTGGCTCCTTTCTGGACGCGCGCGTGCAGTTCGGCGACTCGCGCGGGCTGCGCGGAGTGCTCGAGCAATGGCATCGCTACACGCAGTTCCACGCGTGGATCGAGACGGGCTTCGTGTCGGCCGAGGTCTTCGGCTCCACGGACTCGCCCGTTGTCGTAGCGCAAGGCTCGCTCACCGTGCTCGTGAACCGCATGACGCTCGAAAAAGTTTTCCCGCGCGCACTGGAGGAGCCAGAGCTCGCGGCGCTGCTCATGGACCAAGTCGTCGAGTACCGCACGACGACTACCTTCTCGTTCAACGAGCGCGCGCAGGTCGAGCGCCTGGAATGGGAGGTGGACTTTCTCGGCGGCATCAGCAGCCTCTTCGGCAGCGCGATCGACGCGTCGCGTGTGCTCCAGGGTGCACTGCTCACAGAAGGCTCCCAGCTGAGTGCCAGCGTCGAGGATGACACTGCGGACGGGCGGCGGCAGCGCAGCATGGTGGAGCGCGAGCTGGAGCTCGACCCGACTACGTCATGACTTGCATAGCTTAGGACGTCCAGCAGTTCAACGTTCACAACACACTCACGAACGGGCGCGCGAGCGAGCCCGCTCAAGTTTGTTTTAAGTAGCGTCTAAATGTGAAAGCACCGTGCTATGACGCGAGGGCTCCAGACGGAGACGTCGGCAGCGCTTCGAGTGACGGCAACTAAATGCAAGAATCGGGGATCGGGACATCGTTAAGGCTTTTTTTTGCTGTTCTTGTTGCTTAGTGAATGCCGCAAATTCGCTTGACATTAATTCAGCTTGTTGCCTCCTTGAGGACATTTTCCCGATTATACTTTTTCTGATCGCGGCAGGACAACGAAGCGGCTGTGGAAGCGCGTCGTTGTGAAAGCTGCCTCTGCGACTCCCAACAACGAATTGAAATGAAAACACAAAGATCGCGTGGTATTTTGCGCCTGAAATACAACGCTGCGCCTCCGTGGGCACGAGTACGTATCGCTTCTTGTCTAAAATACACTTTATCTGGTGCTGTCGTCGGCCACGCTCGGAGAAACTTGGCCGAGCTTGCAGCAGTCCGAGATGAGCGCGCGCTGCATGATACGCGAGGTGGCGTAGGTGCTGCCCAGGCGGTGGTTGATGCCGGCGATGAAGTCGACGTCCAGGTCCTGGCGCTCCACCTGCGAGCACTCGTTGAACACGTACGTGGTGACGGTCGGGTACTCGATCTCTCGGCTAAGTAGCACCTGCACCAGCTCCTCGTTGGCGAGAATGTGCGGGAACATAGATTCGATAGATGTGCGGTTCAGACGGACCGCCAGCGCGCTCTTGACCACGACGATGGGGGTGTCCTCCGTGCCGCAGACTTCGGCCGAGATGAAGCGCACCGCGATGCTGGCGTGGAATTGAGTGTACAGGTGCCATTGGTCCAGCACGCCAGACACGCCGCGCGACTCGCCGAACTCCACGTCCTTGTCCATGAAGGCCTTGATGAAGCTCACCTGCATGTCGAAGCACCTGCGCACGCGGTCGCCGCCCGCCTCGGGGTTATGCATGCCGTGCGCGAACACAGTGTAGTACTGCTCGGCAGCCTTGAGCACGGCGCCCTCGCGAGCCAGCCGCGAGCTCCAGATCTTGGTCTCCAGCAGCTCGCGCATGCCCTGTAGGCGCTGCACGTGCTCGCGGAGGTTGTTGACATCCAACTTGAGGTTGTACTCGGCCGAGCCCTTCTTGTCGCGGTAGCGCCGTTGGCTCACGCGGCACTGCTTACGCCGCCGTTCGCGACGAGCGCGCAGCGCCTCCTCGTCCGGCGTTGCGGCCGCTGTCAGCACCATACTCGCTTGGAATGTCGCCATGCTGCTGCGTACCTCCGAGGCGGTTTGTTTGGATCTACGGTGCGTGCAGGGGGGAGGGGGGAACTACTAGCGCTGAGGAGCGCAACGGACGAAAAGTGTCGGAACGGTCCGAATCCGGGCTGGACTTGAAGTGAATCGTGCAAATAGACGCGCGCAAGATAACAAGATTAGTCGCCAATGAGCACCACCGACGCTGTATGGCGAGGACTGCCCCGGCACCAAGGCTAGCGCATGGAGCGCTTGTGTTCGGTTGGGAGTGCGTGGGCCGTGATGCACTTGCAGTCTCATCTTTCTTGCAATGATGATGCGATGGAGAAGAGGAAACATCTTTCTGCCAGTCGCAACACTGCCAAAGCTTAGTTGCGGCGCGAGGATATTTCTACGCCTCGGTTTCAAGCATGGAACTTGCATTGCAAGGCAGCCTGGAGGTTAGGCCGGCACATTCGACGCTCGCATGCATAGGATAAAAAATGGATTTTCTTCCTGAAAATAAACTGTCCGGACAGTCTTTGGGAAGAGAAGAAGGCTGTCCGTAACACGACGGAGTGAGTTTGGAGCACTAGTCATGAGTCCTGACATATACTTACTTCAAAGTTGAAGTGAGAGCGAAATCGACTGGACCAATTATCCGTTTTCGCGGGAAGCCCATCCCCGGAGAACATGTATCCGTGCGGGACATATTTCACGGCGGGACATATTTCAGGGCAGGACACATTTCGGGGCAAGGGCTCCACATACAAAATCAAATCTAATTGCAGAAAAAGACCACCGATTCTCGGTTAATATTTTTGTAGGCGTTGCTCAAGATTTTGGGAACACAGAGAGCACACAATTCTTTTTAATTTGATGCTAAGCTGGCCCGTGCTTGCGAAATAGGTCGTCCACAATTCACAAAGGAAGATGGCCCCATACATTTCCTGTTTGACGGATTTGGTCAGCCTGTGGTGAGCCTGTGCATAGCCGCGCATTTAATATAGCTTTTTGTATGGTGCCCCGAAATGTGTCCAGTCGCTCGTCCGGTTTATGTACATGCATACTTTAATGAAAACTCGTCGAAATGCGCCCTGAAATACGTCCCGCACGGATAGTCTAGAGCAACAGAACTCACACAGCACAAAAACGATATTTTCGGTTTCGTTTGCTTCATTCGGTCAATCGCTCTATTAGAGCGCTTAAGCTGAAGGCACGAGACGAGTTTCAGAGCGAATTTCTTTCGTCGCATAGATTCGCAGCACATGTTCTGTCTGGTGTCATAAGCCGAACTGACGAAACGAAAACGCATTGGACACTCCCCCCGACGCTACTGATGGCTTTCTCGGGTGTCACTGCGAGCGACGCCTCCTCTCTGGAAAGCCTGTTCGATGGAGATGAGGACAGCGCCGAGAGCGAGTTGCTACACTTAGCCCAGGCAACCCCCGAGTCTCAACGAGCTGACTCAGAAGCCGCGGTATCGGACGAAGAAGCAGGAGACCTGGAAAACGTGCGAGGACAGGAAGGCTTATCGTCTGCACGAGCTCGCTCGCGGTTGAACACCAAGTCCGACAAGGCTCTGCTCGCCGAGGTGCTTTCAACGCCTCCATATGAGACGGAGCGTGGTGCTGTAAAGGGGGTATGGGCGAACATTACTGAGCGAGTGAACCAGAGCCTGCAGACCAACTTCTCGTCTCGTGCCTGCCGCGACCGCACAGGGCTGCTGCTCCGTCAGTACGAAGCTCGGCAAAAGGCTAATGAAAGTGTGCTAGTGGTACTAGCGAAGTGCACACAAGCATGGACGACGTGCTGGAGTAGATCTTGCTCTTGGGAGACGCTGGCAGCGGTCAGAAGCAAGCGAAACGAGCTAATCATATCACCAAAAGGCAGGAGCTGGAGACAGCGGGTCAACGACTGATGCGCGCTGCTGAAAAGAGGTATATATACTTACATCTATTTTGTGCAGGATGTGATTTGACTAACTGTTTTATTATTGATATATGCAGAGTATCGGAGAGGCTTGAAGGGAGTGGCGATGCAAATGAAGGGAATCGACAGAAAAACCAAAACGCCGCCGTCTCTCTGCGATACTGTGGTATTGCAGTTTCCGAGAATATCCCGAAGTGAAGGATCCTGACTACGCGACACGCGGGATCCATATGGGCGGATCCTCAGAGCCGTCCCGTAACTAGTGAGGATCGGATCCGGAGGGATCTGTACTTAGTGGGGATCCGAGGGATCCGCACTTAGTGGAGGGATCCGAGGGATCCGTACTTAGTTGGGAGGATCCTTAGGGATCCGTACTTAACTGGGAGGATCGTCGGAGTTGTATGGGATCCATAGAGAGATCAAGGTGTAGGGAGAATGGGAGGCTCAGGAGAGCGCAAGGTAAAGGCCAGGGATAGGATAGGCTAAAGCATAAATCAGAACCGAATTTGCACAAGAAGACTCACTTGGCTATAGTATAGGGGATTCTATTGGCCCCATACATAGACCAAGTGAACTTTGCGATCTTCCTGCACACGTGGCAGCCCCCTGGATAGCTTGGCCAGGCAGCGCGAGCCCTTCGGTCTCTCAACCCCCTCAAGATCCCGCTATTGGAAGCGGCAAGCCCGGGAAAGGAACAAGGAACAACCCCGCAAGGGAACAAGAACAAGGAACACAAGGACAACTCCGGATCCCGTATTTATATTACGGATCCACAAGGCCTGCTCAAGATCTCAAGGCCGACCTACTAGGATCCCGTGCGCAGGAATACCCGCGCGGATCCACCCCCCTCTCAAGTCCCCACAAGGACGTCCAAGACTCACCAGTGCGCATCTCGTGTCAACGAGAGAGCTGTACCAGCTCGCCGACGGGTACACAAGGTGAACCACTCAGCAACTACACGGCCATCGGAGTACCCCCTCCGTTAGTCGGTGTCTGGGCGCAGTGTGTGTGAGTTGGGATCCCTAGAATTCTGGCGGATCTGCTCCACCACAATACTAGCGCACGAGAAGGAAGAAGCGGCGGAGCTCCGTAAGCTGAGGAAAAGAGGGTCGAATTGCAGAAGGAGGAGCTTAAACTGCGTCGTGAAGAGGTGGACGAGCAGCGGCGCCAGCACAATTTGATGCAAGAGCAGATGCAGCATCAGGCAGAACAGACGTCGGCGCTGATGAAGCTTTTGGCCGCTACTATTAGCGGAAACAAATTGTGATCACATTGAGTATTCATCTTAAACAGAGAAGTATTCGTCTACGTAGGTGGATCTACACCGAAGTACTTGCTGTTGTTGTTATCTCTCCGCAGAATCGTGATGCAGTTTGTAAGAACAACAGCTGCTTTGTACAATGTTGCTACTGGAACACCACCCACATACATCTTGCGCTTAAAGTCAACACCAGCGCAGTAGTTAACAACTTGGCCATACGACCACTCCACCGAAGTCCTGACCTTGGCCATCGAAGCATTGATAGCTGCTTGAGCAGAAGACAGTCTGTTGCCCTTAAATGGCGAGACAAACACGTTTGTGCGTCCACAAGCTTGGTCACCGTAGATAAAGTACCTTCCAAAGCGATCATCAGCTGCGATACGATCACTCAGCCCCGATTCGCGCAGCAAAACAATGTCGTGACGTCGTCCGTCAACAGGGCCGAACAAATGGGAGATCATCCCGTCTGGTGTCACTACTGTTTGGAACTTGGTAGCGTGCTTTCTCTTGTGTCCGCTGTATACGCTTTGCTGTGCCCTTGCTCCACTTGGTCGGCAAATTCCCCTCACCGTTCCGTCAACAAAGCCCCAGATGTGGTCCAGTTCAGCCCCACGATTGTAGTCAGCGAGGCTGTACTCTCTAAGCATGGCGCTAATAGCACCGAGGTTTCCATCCAGCATCCGTTTGCATCGAGCATTAATATAGCCAATTACAAAGTAGAATATACTGCTAAGAGCGCTCGGATGTCGGCCGTAGATCATCGCCAGGTCGAGCCATCGGTTTGGATAACCCAAGCGATGGAGAGCGATACACAACCCCTCCAAGCCGCTGCAGCACGCACGCGAGTGTCCCCCCGTATGGATTACACTGGGCAGCCGAAATATGCCCTCAGTAGTTGGCCAAGCTGCCCGTGCGTGAACACGAGGCAACTGTCGTCCGACACGCAATCGATGTCGAAATGCACTCGAGGAATAGAATAGCGGCGTCGAGCCTCATAGAGGAGCAGTAGCCCTCGATAACGGGCCCTCGAAGCGTCGTCCCACTCGCCGTGGAGCTGCTTCACGCGAGATAGGTCCAGCAGTTGTGACGCCAGTCGCTGACAAGCCAATACGTCGTCCTCGTCGTCTTCGTCCTCCATCCCCCGCTTTACAAATCTTTGACTAGGATGTACTCTGATTCCGTCTCGTTCTTAAACTGGGCACGGATGACAAGGTTTCGAAATGTGACGACGAAACGAGAAACGACGTCCCGTATCAGAATTATCAAAAAAATTATCAGAAATGCGTTTCGTTTCAAAAGTGCTTAAGCGCTCTAATATTTGGTGCCCTAGGGAAATCTAAACAGGGTGTATAAAAAGGAGAGGAGAGGGTGACGTGGAACTCGCAAAAGCCGGCCAAATAATGTTTTCGATTACTCAGACCACGCCACTTCCCCATTCTTTCAGCCCTCAGGTGGTTCGTAGCTCATTGAGCTTTCTGACGAGGTCCTTCACGCCTCGATTGGAATTGTTTTGACAAAGAGAGAGGTTTTGAGGCTCCAAGTACGCCCGACTTTCAGGATTTGAGTGCCATGCCATCCATCCTCCTCGTACCTTGGAATGTCAAATACCATAATGGTAATGTCCTTTTAAGTTCTGTTGCTCTAGCACGATCCCCCATCCCCAGGATAAAATTTGTAGCGACTTCATTTCACTTGATTCAACTATTGCGTGCCAAACTCCCCGACCAGGAATTGGTAGTAGAGTCGATTACCATTGAATTGTAACAATTACTATTCTGACGGGAGTTTTGACTTACTATTGTATTAATATTACTATTCGGAGATTCTAAAATTAAAATATTACTATTATAACCTAGTAATATTAACCTAATATCGGCTACCACAGGTTTCGCTTGCTCTCCTTCATGCGCATGATCTCTTGGCGGTTGTGACGCAGAATTAGCTGCCTCTGCGCTCGTTCATTGTCGGTTCGAGTTCGTAGAGGACCCATGACGAAGGAGCCCGTTGAAAATACTCTTTCCTGAAAAGCGGTGGATGAATTGCGACCAAGCCAAACTCGGGAGAGCAGCGAAATCGTTGGGAATGCGCTCACCAGTCTCCACAAACCACCGGCGGACATCGATGTATTGACGCAGGCGTTCCACATTCCAGACACGTTTGCCACTAGCTCGAGGAATCGACAGCTTGCCAAGTACTGCATTGCGTTCATCTACATCGATGTACTGGTGCTTCGCCACTTCGACCCACTCCACCCGAAGCGAAATCCACTTATCCAGCACAGAATCAGCCGCTTGGACTAGCGTCGAATCTGCAAAACTCTGTTCGGTTTGCGGGGAGACCTCTTCGCCACACAAAATACTCATCTCGCCTTCCGAAACGTCCAGTGCCTCATAACTCGGGGAAACGGAGGCGTCCGACAAATCCTCGCTCGTGGCCATGTTGGAATACTTCAGGCAGTATATTTCTCGATGCTCAAACGTGAGCTGATGAGTCTCCTTCAAGATCTTGTCGGCGAAAGCTTCAGGCCTGTCAGGGACCCTGAAGGAGTTCTTCGCTGATCGCTTAGTACGGGGTCTAGTAACAGCGCCATGCCCATCTGCAGTGACGGTTTGGGGAGTCTACAAGCAATCTGCTTCAGCGTCTGAGCGATGCAACGGTGCCCTATGTCGGAGATGTTGTCGAACGTAAGCTCCACCGACGGAAAATTTGTCTAATTGGTATCTTCATCTCGGGGGCCGTCGAGCTGATAGGCCGTAAATTTAAATGAGTTCATGCGGATATGTTCCACGCGCAGCAAGACGTACATCGTAGAGGATAGCATGTTGGCTGCCTGGGATTCATCATCAATGCTAGTTACGCTAAACGATGTACGATTGCCTCCATTTCGACGACTAGCTCCCATTCAGATGCAGAGATGCACGTGAAGACTTCGCTGTCATCTTCGGCCTCTTTGACGCTGCGGAAGTATGACTGGTAGGCAGTGTAGTTCACGATCGAGCGTTGGAAAAGCTTCACAACGGATGCCACACGGACGTCAACATCGATCATACCAGCCAGTTCACTCTGCCCTTCAAATCGCTGGACTTCGGCCAGTCGATGGCCGCGTTGAACAGCAGTGCTGCTGCGAAGTACTTGTTGAGAGCTCGTAGCTCGAATAACGCAAGCTCCTTCACGAAATTCGTGACGGGGTCCTCGGATAGCCGAGTATGCACGTTCTCCTTGGGACCGACTCCGTAGCCAATACAAAATTTGAGACAATGCATGACACAGTCCGTCTGCAGTGTGGTGGCAAACTGCTTAGATACCTTCCGTGCAGCAGGTGCTGTATCCGAGATCGTAAACTTCACTGCAGTCTTCACATCGAGCCCAAACAGCAGCCCCAACTTGCAGTCAATCCGCTCAGTAACACCATCCGCCTCGTGGCCGTCATTTTTCACCACCATTAAGAGGGCCAAATGCCGGAATACCCAGTTGTGGTCAATGAAGGATATTGAGGCCCCCACTACACAGTCTTTGGCCGTATTAGTCCACATATCGTGCATCAAGTTCAGGTATCGTGTACCGAACAACAGGCCAAACTCGGACTTCAACAATGCGCTTGTTTCCACCAGAAAGGCGTCGTAGTGCAGACCACAATATCATTGTACGTCTTGACAGATAGCACAGTCGTTTTTTCATCGCCAGTCAAGCCAGTAACGAGAGAACGGAAAGCTGGCGACTGTGACACATTGAACGGCAGCCCTAGCATAACAAAGTCGCGGTCAGATTATAGTAAGTTCACCAGTGGTCAAGTACATTACGTACCATCGCGAACTACCATTGCGCGATAAGCCCGGAAATTTGCGCCTTCGTCGGCTGCCAAAACGTCTATTGGCGCTTAGTACCATGACCCGAACTTTCACTCGGTACTGGTCGCTTGTTTTGCAGGTCCCCAGCATTCTCTGTCTCCAATAACTTGGCAGACCGCTTCCCCCCGGTTTCCACGTTCTTTATCGGCAAGTTGGTGGCCAGGATGAGCAAGAATAATGTGGTTCTTCGCGTTGGAGGTGTTTGCAGCGCAGCACGGAGCACTTTTTACATCTTCGTTTCCGCGCACACAAGCCAAATGTGTGTGTACTTCTTCTCTTTGATCGTCAAGGTTTTCTTGAGCACATGAATGATCTTCCAGACCTCATCGCGGCTTCTAGGAGCCCTGAAGTGCTCGATGGAGTCGGGGATGCCGATAACAGGAGCGGGGGACCCGGAAAGATCGTGGGCTTCCACTTCAGAAGCCTGGCTCGACAACGATATCCCTTGACTGCTGGCGGGAGAAGGAAGGTTCGAGGAATCAGTCCGCGCGCTCTTGAATGCTTGAACGCACGATGGACTGCAGAATCTGCCACGCACACAAATACGCCTTAATACGAGGCACACATAAACGCTTCAGCACCTATACTAACCTCTTCGAAAGCTCCTCATCACTGCACAGTTCGTTACTGCAAACGTGATGCACAGGGCGACTACAGAAGCAACTCGCCGCTCGAGCACTTCATCCTGCAGCTCGATCTGCGGTCGGGACGGAGAATCCAGGAGTGAGCGGAAGAAACCGGGAGAATAGAGGGCGGACTTCATTGCGTACCCAGTGCCGCAAGCCACCGAGCGTGCCTTTTCAAAATCGCAGCTTGAACTTGATGTCTTTGAAATAGTAGAAATACTAGTAATATTGGACGTCGCAAATTGCTACTATTTCCCAATATTACTATTAAGTTACACTTGAAATTTGTAATACGTAGTATTAAAATTATCATTGTAATAATATTAGTTGATAGTACTATTTTGGACTCTACTACCAACCCCTGTCGATCAAACAAAAAAAGCAAAAAGGACCAAAAACCAAATCAACTCGAGCGTGATGGCGGAGGACGCGTCCCGAGCCGAGGTCCCGCCGATGCTGACGCCCGAGCAGCGCGCAGGATTGGTGTATGAGCCGCGCTGTAGGCAGCGCTGGGGCGGGCGCCAGGACGCGGACGCGCCGCCGCTCTTGGCCCCGGAAGGCGTGCAGGAGTTCCTCACGGAGTTCGCGTGGCTCAAGGAGACGGAGTTGGTGCGTCCTGCGTGGGATCCGGCAATGAACAGCGCTCGACGACCACACTTTGCTGATTAAACGACCTTATGCAAATCTTTGCAGGCACTCCAGTGCCTTTTTGATGGCGATTTCGACGAGCCCAAGGCGGTGAGGCTGCTGCATGCAGCTCGTCGCCAGCGACACAAAGTAAATCGCAATCGGGAGGAGCGACTGCCTCCCGAGGACTTTAAAAACGTCGTCGAGACGTACGGCAAGAGGTTTCACCTCGTACAGGTGCGTTCTGGGGCGATACGCTGTGCAATGGTCAATAAACGTCATGCTCTAACCATGAGATGAATCGGGGCCTTGCATTCCGGCAGCGAGCGCTGGGGGAGAAGGTGATCACGCGCGAAGTGGTGAGCAAGTACTACCTCTGGAAGCGCACGACGGACTTCCGTGAGTGGCGGCTGCGGCAGACAGCGAAGAAGAGCAGGAAGAAAAAGAAGAAAGTGGAGATGCTGCGCCAGTGGGGCGATGGGGATGAAGACCTAGAGACAGAGACCTTCCTAGGATATCACAATGACCACTGCGAGGTGTGCGCTACCGGGGGCAAGTTGCTATGCTGCGACGGGTGTGCACGCGCCTACCATTTCAGCTGTGTCCAGCCACCGATCACGAAAGTGCCCGGCGAAGGCGAAGACTGGTTCTGTTCGCACTGCCACGAAGCCTTTGGCAGCACCAAGCTCAGAATGGTCGCAAGTGATGAGAACGAGTACTGCCGCGTCTGTCTTCCTTTCCCTAGCGTGCCACGCACATTGGCTGAAGCGGTGACGGATGCCGACAGCGCAGAAGAAGACGAGGACGATCTGGAGGAAAATTCGGAAGAGGAAGAAGGAGAGTCTAATGACGAGCACGATAGCAACACGTCCGACTACCCCAGTACAGAAGAGCTGAGTCCGAGCAGCGGCAACCTGGGGAGCCACACAGACAACGATTCGGATAGTACCAGCGCCAAAACTCCGGCATCTTCACCTAGCAAGAAACACTGCAAACTGAGACAGAACCCAGAGATGGAGTTCTTGTCCTCTCCGAAGCCGCAAATCGGAACTGCAATCCCGCCCAGTAGAGCGTCCCGAGCGCCATCACCGATCAGAACGACGGTGCGCTCGATGGAGTTGTCTCGTGCCGAGGTGAGGCGAACTCCGCCCGTGCCATTGGAGAGGCCCGGCTCCGGTAGAAAGCGCCAACGGAAGACGCTGGTGCCTCGCCGCATCCCGCCATCTCGGTTCGACAGCTGAGCAAGCTCGATCTGCGTCCAGCGTGGAACAGTTTTTATGTAGTGCTTATGAATGCCACTCGATCACTTTACTTGGAAACACGTTGAATGATGGTGCAATTTGAGGCCAGGTGGGTCTTCCGAGTCATTTATCTTGCATGAATTGCCAATGCAAAAGATATTTTTCCACTCCCTTTTTGGCTAATAGAAAAAGGTGCGACACAGGTTTTCACTTTTCTCATTTGGCAAAAGGCTGACAAGAAAGAAAAATCAGCGCCAATCGGAGGCCTCAATCGAGAAAATGGCGGAAGACGCCGATGTTCGCGCCGAGATCCCTGCGCTGCTGTCGGTGCAGCAGCAGCACAACCGGCTGCTCTTCACGCCCCTATGCCAGCAGCGATGGGGCTGGCGCGACGACGGTGGTCCTAAGCTCTCCCCCAATGAGGTCGCGGAATTCGTGCAAACGTATGCCTGGCCAAAAGAGACGGAATTGGTATGTGGAGTATGAACCGAGCAATTGCCCCAGGATTTGGTGCTCATCGGTCATTTCCGGTTGCATGTGCAGGCCCTTCAGTGTCTCTTTAAAGCTGACTATGATGTCCCGCAAGCAGTGGAAATCATGCACGAAGCTCGTCGCGAGAACTTGAGACTCAAGCGTGACGAGGCTAAACGAATCTCAAAATTCAAATTCGACAGGGCAATGGATCGACACGGCAAAAAGTTCCATCTCGTCAAGGTAAATTGATCAGATTAGGTCCTTCGTTCCTCAAACTCAAGGTGAGGGTCATTGCTAACGCCTCCTTTGTTGGTTCTTCGACCAGCGACGTATGGGCCGCAACGTGACGACTCGCGAGTTAGTGAGCAAGTTTTATCTGTGGAAGAAAACACCCGACTACGTGCAGTGGCATGAGCGTCAGCAGGAGAAGAAGAGGAAGCGACTTAGTCGACTACAGCTGTCCGCGGATCAGCACCGCGAGTATTGTGAAACCTGCTTAAAGGGCGGCAAACTGTTGTGCTGTGATGGCTGTGAGCGAGCCTACCACCTCAACTGTGTACGGCCAGCTCTACTGGATGTCCCGGAGGGCGACTGGTTCTGCATTCACTGCCGAGATGCAGCTCCGAAGACACCACCTGCTGCAAAGCGTGGCAAACCCGTTCTGTGTATCTCAAAACCCACGTCAACGCCAAAGACAAAGGCAAATGGGGCCAGCCTCAAGGGCGACTCGCCCATAGCTATGGATATCCGTACGATCGAAGCAGAAAGTCTGGCGACCAGGGAATCCCCAGAAAGCAAGCCGACAACCCTCGAGCCTCGGGACGTTGTCCACATTTCCGATTATCTCAGCTCTGAAGACGTGAGTCCAAACGAAGGCATCAGTGATATCACGACGGAGTCCGAGTCTGATGGTGGTGCAGTTAAAGTATTCCAGTCACTGGCGGCGAACTGCGTGGTTACGGTGCCTGCGAAGAAGCGGAAGAAGCAGTACTCGAAAATTGGCACGATTGCTGGCCGCTCTCGCTACACTTCGCCATCACGCTCGTTGGAGCATCTCAGCAGCCCATTGAAAGGTGCGAAAGGTGTGCGCAGGGAGATAATGCCATTGCAACTGGAGTCTGCATCTTCAAGTCGGAAACGAAAGCGTCGGGTCGAAACGCAACGCGACATCAAACACGTTGCTGCGCCAAATGAATAAAAACTCGAATTCCAATAGCTTGAGCGGCGACAGACTCTGGCTTTGGCATCTTTGCGCTTATCGGTTAGAAATTATCTACTGCTCCAATACAAGAGCTACATGGCGATGGGCGCTTTACTGGTGGCTTACAGCATCACACCAAAATACTGCAACGACTTCGTGGACAAAGCTTGGTGTGCTGAACATCGCTCTCTCGCTCTCAACGGCGACGCTGACGCTGACGCTCGCGGCGGTTGAAGCCTCCGCCGAAGCCGCCAGCTTGACCTCCAGCCGCACCCGCGAACCCGTTGCTGCCAAAGTTCCCCATCATCGCACCTTGACCGCCACCGATCCCGCCAACTGCGTTGCCACCTTGCACGCCGAAGCCCATCTGCTGTCCGAAGCCGCTACCTTGGTTGAAGCCGCCAGCACCAGCACCGCCGAACATGCCGGCGCCCATGCGATTGCCACCAAAACCACCACCGAGGCCATTGCCACCGACGCCATTGCCACCGAGGCCGCCCATCGGATTGCCGCCACCGAAGCCTGCACTGCCGAAGCCTGCACCGTTCGAAGGGAAGCCGCCAGCTCCGGCTCCGAGAGCGTTGTTGGCGTCTCCAAAACCCGAAGAAGTCGGGACCCCACTCGTGCCGGCACCGCCAGCCTGCGGACCGATTGGTGCTGCGACGCCCGGTTGTTCCGCTGCCGAGGTAGCTGCTCCAGCATTGGCAAAGCTAGTCGGTGCCGGTGTGGCCCTCGATCTTCCAGTCGTCGTGGCCGCTGGGGTTGCCGCCGGACGCCCGCGCAGAGTTGTCGGAGCGGGAGTCACCGCACCTGGACCAGCGGCACCTGGACCAACGGCACCAGTACCAGGGCCGGCGATGCCAGGACCAGCGCCAGCCGCAACATTTGTCGAAGACCCCGCGACGGCAGTGTTGGAGCTGGCCACCACCGTGGACGGAACGCTGACGGGGACCGGAATGAACTGCGGCACCTCCACAGGGACGGGAATGGCGATCTTCTTGACTTTCTTGACGTGGTGGTGATGGTGATCCTTCCTGCCTTCATCATCGCCTTCATTTGCGGGTTTATCAACACTGGCTGCTAGACCGCGAAGCGAAGGCGTATTCGGTGCAGCTTGGGCTCCGTTGGCGACGAGAAGGCTCAGAGCGAGGAAGGCGGCGAGTGCAGTTGCGTTTTTCATGGTTGTGGATGTGGTATCAGTAAAGGAAGTTGGAAGGCTTGGTTCGTTGCTCGCAGAATGGAGAATGAGTTGATCGTTACGCTTCCCTGTGAGCACGACGACATCAAGGCATTCAGCTCTGGTCGACGGTGATTGAGATCCCGATGAGCGCACGATGTTACGGGACTTGGATGCAATTGAAGTTGTCGCACTCTGACCGCGGCATTGCTATTGACATGTTCCCCTCTTTAGAAGACGAGGTTAAGGTGCGCGTTGGGGGCGAGACAGTCGGTCTCAAGGCCCTCCAGCAGCTTGACGTCCACGCCCGCGTCCTTAAGCAGCCGCACGCCCTCGCACACCACAAAGGTCTTGGGCTCCATGACGCCAATGACGACGCGCGCGACGCCTGCGCGTAGGCAGCTTTGCACACACGGCACGTTTCCCGACACGCGCGTGCTACAGGGCTCCATGGTGGTGTAAACGGTGGCTCCCTTGGCCTTGAACTGCAGCTTGTGCAGCGCCACCTGCTCCGCGTGCGTGTTGCCTGGCAGCTCCCGCGAGAAGCCCGAGCTCAGCACCTGGCCATCGCGCACCACGACGCAGCCCACGCAGTAGGCGTTCTCCGATGGCTGCGAGCGGTGCGCCTCGGCGATAGCCAACCGCATGAAGGTCTCGTCTTGCTGGGCCATGCTCATCCTCGATTCAAATGGGCAAATGTCGCAATAGAATATCATGTTACCAGTCGGAAGTTTAGAGGAGGAAGTGAAGTGTTGCATTGATACATAGGTTTGATACGTTTCGGGGGCCTGCAGACCAGCAGGGAAGACTTGGTCAGTCTGCCGCTGCTGGTGGCGCGAGTTGCCGACTTTCTGGCTAGCAACACTTAACTTTGGGGTGCGCGAAGACTTGATCTTTCACGGCAAGGCCGAGAGCGTAGCCAGCGCTTTGGTGGCGGCCAGCTCGTCCAGCACGCGTACGAAGGCCTGCTCCATCTGGTCTGCGTTGGCCTTCTGCGTGGTCTTGAAGGCCTCGAGCGAGAGCGGGTCGCCCAAGCCATTGGCCAGGTTGTCCACGATGGAGAACATGGCGAAGGGCACGCCCAGCTCGTTGAGCAGCTCCGCCTCGTTGGCGCCTGTCATGCCGAGCAACTGGCCGAACTGCGCGAAGAAGCGCACCTCCGATTTGGTCTCAAAGCGAGGACCGGCCGTCTGCACGTAGACACCGCCGTCCAGCGGGTCGAAGCCGCCGCCCACAAGGGCCAGCGCCACAGCGGCGCGCAGCTTCGGGTGCAGCTCTGGCACCACGTGCGCGTCGTAGTCCTTGGAGACGTGCATGATGTCGAAGGGGC
Organism: Phytophthora crassamura; assembly: GCA_033557995.1. Classification (NCBI taxonomy): domain Eukaryota; phylum Oomycota; class Peronosporomycetes; order Peronosporales; family Peronosporaceae; genus Phytophthora; species Phytophthora crassamura. The sequence goes on from JAUCED010000021.1 coordinate 273,620, forward strand.
TGAAGAAGTCCTCAGGCACCACGAAGCGACCCACTTGGATCTTGCTCGTCATGGAGCCCACCGAGTAGATGCCGACCACGGCCTCGCAGCGCATGGCTCGCAGCGCCAACGCAATGGCGCGGAAGTTGATCTGACGAGGCTGGCGGTACTGGCCGTCCGGGTCGGCGTGGTGGCGCTGCACGAACACGAGCTGCAGCGCCGGCGTCTCGTCTTGAGGTTGATCGGCGAAGGGCGCGGCCGGCCACGAGCCGATGTGGCACACGACGGAGCCGAACTCCGTGGCCACCACCTGCTCCACCAAGCCCGACGAGAAGCTCTTGGCGTGGAAGAGGCTGGAGCCGCCGATCACGCCCAATACGTGCGTCTGCGAGATCATTTTAGGCAGCGGATAAGGCGTATTGATAGCAGGAAGCGGAAGCTGAGGCTGACGGCAAGTTCGCTACTGAGGACGATGGTCGAAGCATCGTATGGGTGCGATGGAAGTTAAGTGAGATCAGCCAATCATGAGCGTCACCGGCATTTTAGCCAATGACGGTACGGCGCAATCATCCCAAGCACCGTCAACGGCCTTGGAATGACGGAATGGGACTAAGCAATGACTATTGGTGTTCTGTGCAGCTCACGCGGCTTCGTGCCTCGCGCGCTTCCACGTCGTCCTCGAACTGGTCGGACGCGTAGCTCATGACGGTACGTGGCCGCGACTCGGGCACTTCCGACGGTTTTCCTTCTTGACCTTCTTCCTCCGCGGCTATTGCGGGGGCTTCATTCTCGTCCGTCTCTGGCCCCTCCGCCTTCTCGGCGCGCACGCTTCCCACCTTGAGCCGGGCCTGCTTCTGCCTCGTCGCGCACTGGATGCGCAGCGCCGACGCCTGCATGGCCTCCACCTGCTTCTTCTGGGCACGAACGCGGTTCACCTTTCCGCGAGCTTGCTGCTGTCGCGCGACGCACTGGATCTTCAGAACCGACGCCTCCAGCGCGTCAAGATCATTCAAATCCGATGGCTCGTCGAGGACCTCGGGGCGGTCGTCCTCTCCGTAATCACTCCCCGAGTCCTGCAAGAGCAGATCCAGCGCACTTGCTTGCTTCTCCCCATCGTTTTCAGGCTGTGGGGGGTCATCTTGGAAGCTACGGTCTTCTGCGTTGTCTGCTGCTGCAATGTCGCCCTCACTACGCTGTGGTGGCGTTGGTGGAGCATCTTTCGAGTCCTCCATCCGGTCCAGTTGATGCATCATGAGGTCGCACAGCGTGCGGTACTGCTCGCTCCGGAACGCCACGAGTGCTTGCTCTCCAAAGTCCTGACGCAGGTCCTCCGTGTCCACCGACATCTGCGACTCCACGGAGCTCATGGGCTCGTAGATCTTGATCATCAGACGACGGCCGTTGCTGCTCTCGCCCTCCTCTTCCTCTTGTTGTGACTGCTGCTTGTCCTGCTGTAGGAAGAAGGACACGAAGTACACCACGCCACGATACGTCCACGGACTCGTCCGCAGAAGAGCGTTGCTAGCCCCACTGCCGTGCAAGCTGCTGACGGTAAACTTGCCCTTCCGATTTCCTGTGGCGGGGCTTTCACCGCGTCGAGACGAAGACCGCGAGGAGCCTCGTGGCGTGCTCATGACGGGCTGGTTCTCGTTGATGAAGAGAACCTCAGCGTTGCCGATGCGCACCCGTTTGCCGCTTCTCGAGTGCGTTAACGGAGGCAACTGCGACTCGTTCTCATCTCTGCGCGACCACGAAGCTGGACTGCTTTTCGTCGACCCGGGGCTTGCAGCAGCGTCGATTTCCAGCTCGGAAAGCAGCACGAGACGATCTTCGTCTCCACCGGCGTCCAGACCACTACTGGTGTGGAGCCCCAGACGCTCGTAGTCTTGCTGTTGAGCTGCGCGCAGAACGGAAAACACCCACGCGCACATGCTACTAGCAGCGCAGGAGAATTGCGCCAGGAACGTGGGCTGGAAGTGTTCAGTCTGTAGAAACGGCACCAGTGCCTTCCACTTGAAGGCCGGTACGTCGGTCACGTCGAACGTTTGCACGCGCTGGAGGAGCCTCTTGCCGTGTCGAAACATCTTCTGGCACGAACGCCAGGACAGATCTTTCGGGAGTTGGTCAGCCGGACTGAGGAGGATGAGAACACTAGCAGCAACTAACGTCACCATGTGATGCGGAGGGGCAACCAGCGCCCCAAGCGCCTCAAAGTCCGCGGCGTTGGCTGAAAACGCTTGTCCACTCCAGAGCGTTCGAAGGACGTTGCTGCGATTGTTGTTACCACGTTCGTAGTCCTCTTCCTCTCCGCCGCTGTGATGTACATTACCCATGAGTTCTCGAAGTGTCTTTGGGGGCGACTGAGGTAGCGAAGGGAGCACCCCTCGTCTCCTCATCATCTTGGATGAATCTTGGACGTACGTCGGGCCAGAGAGCGACTCGAGGGGCATGGACAGCAGCTCCAACTGCTTCTCCGCTCGCTTCTGCCAACTCACTTTCTGCTGTTGTTGCTCTCGCTTGCGAAGCGACGAGGAAGCTGGCGAATTACTACCATAAGTGGAGCGGGTTGGCGACGGTGCGGCGTCCTCTAAGTTGAACAGACACCACATCAGATACTTTTCAGCATCTTCGACGCGCTTGACGGGGTCCTCTTTGCTTGTGAAGAGCCGTAAACTTTGCCAAGACTGCTCGCTTAGCGCGTGAAAGCCGCGCTCTTGAATCGGTGCAGGCATCATGAATGGATTCTGCTTCATAGTCGATGGGTTTACACCCAGAACAGCCCCCAGACTTTTGATCGAGCTTAAGAAGTTCAAGTCCGACAGCATCTTGACGCAGTAATTGCGGTTCTCGAAGCGAAATGGCGCTAACGGGACCATCGGAGCCAGGCGAACACGCAGCTCATGCCAGCGCAGAATACTTTCCACCACGAGAACTCCGACGTCGCGCAGTTGTAGCAGCAAATGCAGCACCTCGGTGCCTTTGGATACGTCGAACACGGGCTCCTTTGGGGGAAGATGGGGTTGAAGCAGCGACTGCGGTGGCGTGGCTGCCTTGATCAGGTCGTGCAACTTGGACAGCAAACCTTCACGCAACATCGTGTGCTTAAGTAGTGAGCGTTCTTCTTCAGTCTGTGCAGAGCCCACTTCAACAAGGCCTCGGGTCGTGGCGGTGGTTGTCGTGATAGCAAAGCTGGTGGATCGAGGAAAGTTTCCTTTCATAGCCAGATTCTTCATGGGGGACTTGCCATCACTTGCTCCACCACTGACATCAGTAGGTTTCTGCTGCTCCTGTCGGTGTCGAAGCTCTTCCGAGTACGCCAGGGTTTGCTTGTAGTCTTTGCTGTTCGTCTGCTGCAAGTATTCCGCGGGGAACGAAGTACTCCAGCCCATTTCGCGCCATTTGTGTTCGTTCGAAAGACTGAAGTCCCAGTTGTCATTCTGCTGTCGTGAAGGCTTCAGACCTTCGGGTGGCTTGTGAAGAGGGGTTATCTGGCTTGGATAGGACCCGGGCCCACTTGGAAACAGCGCCTGGCGGACAACCGCGGATGGTGCATTGAGTGGGTACATGTAGCCGAAAGCCTTACTCTTTCCACCCCCTCGTTTTCGAGGCAACTCCATTGGTCGTCTGGGAAGCAACGAAGGCGAGTCCCTCGCTACAACACGTGAAGTTTCTGGCAGCAACAGTTCTTCCAGCAAAGCGTCGTCGAGCCCCGGTGGATAGGTCCACTGCATTCACCGAGCACCTTCAACCAGTGCACTTAGCGCAGAAACCACAGCAAGGTTAGCTTCTAGTATCTGATGGGGCTCCTTCCCGCTGCACGCCGGCCCCCGCTGTAGTCCTCAGCGCTTCTTTCAATGATGTTCTGGCAATAATAGCAGAGAGAAGACTCTGCGAAAACCAATCCGCCCACGCCCACTATCTTTAGGAAGCAATATGCCTCCACGTCTCTCCAACACGCGTTTTATTCACCATCCATTCTAAGCAGCCCCTCCTCTCAAAACGTGGACTTAAATATGGCGATCGCACTCTTCTGAGCCTTCTTCATGCGCCCGTAGAGTGAGATCGACCCTTTCCTCTCGCGTGTTCCTTCCATCTCGCCAGTAAAGCTGTTCCGCGCCGGACCCTCGAGCAACCCAGGTGCACTGTTGGTAAACCCTTCACCGCCGCTTCGCTCATAGTACGCATGCTTGACAGACTGCACTCGCACCATTGCAGACTGCGGCGAGTTCATGCCCTTGCACCATTTGCGCACGATCTGCGCGCGGATACACGAGTGTTCCTTCTCGTCAATCTTCCCTCGAAGAAATAAATCCGCGAGGTCCCCCAGCTGGTCTTCCATCTTCTCTAAACCGTCACCGAAGCTGTGGTGCGTCTGCAAAACGTCAACGCGCTGGTAGCGTTTGCGTGATTCCTTATCGTCTCCGGTGCCTGTGGAGGCAGTTTTACTGCCTCCGCTACCACGCAAGGGGTTGCTAATGAGGGAGGACAGTCCAGACATCCGATTGTGTCCATTAGACTTGGCCGGCATGACCCCTGAAGCTGACAGAGTCGACAAACGGTCAGATTTTGAGGGCGACGGGGGCGCACTGGCTGCTTTCCGCTGCTTGGCTTTCGCTTCCTCCAGTTGCTGTCGCATCTCGATCTTCTTTGCTTCAAATGCTGCGAACCGCTCCATCACTTCGTCCTTGTGAACCAATCGGATTTCCTCAACAATGTCGGGTTCGAGTTGCTCGGTGATAAGCAGGCAAAAGTGAAGGAACTTGTCCATCTCAATCGTCGTCTTGGTCATCTCGAGCGCGAAGTACTCGTTGATCGCCATGAGAACCTCTCCTGCATCTTTGGCATCCAGGAGAGTTTCACGAAGAGTGAAAAAGATCGAGATACCAACTCCAAGTAGAACGCGGGATGCTCGCTGCTTCTCCTTTGAGCGGGCCAGTAGCATATCAATCACCTTGAGTCCACAAAACGACGGCAGTGACGTGAGGAAGCAAGTCACGAGCCATTTCGTGCAGAGGATCTCCATGTTGAGCCCAAGTTCGTTGAGGTGGGCGTGCAGTTCTGCGTCGTTCTGACGCAGCAATGTGTTCATAACGGCGCAATCAGTGTGCAATCCAATCATCGAGTCGACATGGTACGCTGGCAGGAGAACTTCAATGAGCAGTGTGAGCGCACGGAGGGCCTGGTCCTCGTTCAGGTACTGCAGCAACACCACGAGGATTTCGTTCATGCCCTGGCAATACCCCACGCGGCGATTGCGGTTTGCAAACGCCGTGAGCACACGGCGCATAGAAACCACTTGATCGTTCCGCAAATTTCGCGTCCTCGTGATATCATTTTCAATCGATTTGGCGATTTCCCGATCTAGCAGCATCTCTTCATCGTCCCATTTTGTTGCCGCCAGGTTCCGAGGTAGACCAGGCGGTGCAGGAAGCTGGTTAATCAAAAGTGGCCAAACCCACGACCGATGTGCATCCGGCACGCCGCTCATACTGTGGCGAGCAACCGATCGTGGGTTTCCTGCTGTCCTGAGCCGTTCCCATAATGCACCTTCGTCTTCTGGATCTGCGTCGCCAGCTTGACTAACATCGTCGCCTTCTTTGGTTGATGACGTAGTGCTGAGAATCGAGTTCGACAGGGACAAACTGCGAGTCGACACCGCGTTTAGCGAGCTGTCGGCCCGATTCAAAGAAAAATTCCGCATGGACGAGGATGTACGTGATCGCCGCCGGTTGATCTTATTGATCCCTTGGTACACCCTCGCCAGCATTTCCTTCTCGGACGGCGTCGTCACAATCTCAAGTCCTGGTTCCCCACTATCTTCACCTCTTGAATCACCGTCACTGCTTGATGATGAGCTTCCCTGTTCGCGGCTGCGTGTTCTACTGCTGCGATTGCACCGATTCTTTTCGCTGGACTCGCCGTTGCTTACTCTGCTGCTATTTCTTTTCCTTGCTTGTGTTGACGGGGCATCGGTATCGACCATGTGCTTTTTCCACTGGATAAGCAGCTTAATACTATGGATTCTGCCTTTGCGTGGCTGGTCCTGCTGCTCCAACGATTCCTGTTTATCCACCTTGAGCTTCTTGCTGCTCTTCTTGGTCTGAATCTTCCGCTGCAGCGTTTTCCGCTGCTCTTCCTCCTCTGCTAATTGTGTTCTATACTTTTGGCGCAGTGCGGCCAGATCTCCCTCGTTAATTTGCTCGTGCATGAACAGGATAAGGTCCAGAAAAGACTCGGCGACCGAGTACTCGTTCAGCGTCGTCCAGCAAAACTCGTTGATAACGTCAATCACCACTTTGACATCCTGAATCTCCACGAGCGTCGAGCTCAAATACAAAAGCACCGCCAGAGACGTCGAGAAAATGATTTTCGAGCTCTGCTGGCCGCTGCAAATGTCCACGAAAAGAATGTCGTACAGACGGCACACGACGTCGAACGGCATGGACTCGGCAAAGAAGGAGAAGAACCACTTCGTACACAGCAGCTGGATCGACACGCCCAGCCGCGCAAAGTGCTCGCTGAGCGACGGGTCCTGCTCGCGCAGCAGCTCCTGCAGCACAAGGCAGTCTGTGTGGAAGTCCACGACGGACTCGTCGAAGTATTGGGGCAGCAAAACCTCCAGCAGCATGCGGAAGCTCCAGAACGCGTCCTCCTCCACCAGAAAAGTGCTGAGCACGACGCAAGACTCCACCATGCCGTGGCAGTAGTAGAACGCGTCCTTGGTCTTGGCGAAGGCCAGCAAGATGCGGCGGATCTTGCGCTCCTGGAACGGGTTGAGGTGGTGGAACCGCTCCATGGCCTCTTCTTGCGCCTGTTCGAGCGAGCTGCTGGTTTCTGGGTCGGCCTTCTCCTGCAGTTCCTCCGTCATCCCGTCCAGCAGCTGGACGTACGTTGCGGTTCCTTCGGCTTGGCGTTGCAGCTTCACGCTCTGTTAATGTTACGTAATACCTAGCAGTTAGATAAAGGGAGGGTCATGTTGTCAGGGCTGTTAACGCTTGCCTGGTCATGTAGAAGGATGGGCCACACCCACTCGCGGTGCTCGGAAGGAACGCCGTGTGCGCGGATGGCGGCCCATACAACGCGGCTATTGGCCAGCGAGTGGTGTTCGCGGCCCGAGCGGCCGATGTCCTGCGCTAGACGCCGCGCCTCCTCGCGCAGTTGACTCCACGCGACCTCCATGGGCTTGGCGGTGCTTCTTCGGGCCTCCAAGTGGTAAAGGAAACGCTCTGTGCTTCCTGCTTGACGTGTGGAGCGGTACGAACTGTTACGCGATAGGTAGCGGTTAACAGCTGGATTTTAAACCCAATGGATACATTCTTATTTTTGTTCGAGAAATACGTGCACCGATCTTCTTCATGATGTGTCATCACAAGATGAAGACTGCAACGAAAACGGAGATGCAAGTAATTCTGCTACAGCTGGGGCAAGATGGAGAGGCATATGTGAGTTTGACTTGACGAGCCTTTCTTGGTGATCGCTCAGTTCGTCTTCAGTTTGTTTTTCATCTATTTGTAACAGCTTCCACTACTGTTTGGGGCCGCGCCACTAGTCTAAGTGCCGATTAGCGGTCTGAAGTCCGGTTGGCCGTCAGAACTTAAGCGGAAGCTCTGCGCCGGGGTGTGTCCGTCTGACAGCACGCCCTACTTTATTTTTAGTTCAGTCAGTCCCCTTCCGTACGACCGGCACGGGCGGGGCTCCTACGTTTACTCGCCGACTCTGGACTGTGCTCGGACCTGGTCCAAGTCTCCTACTCTCTCGGTTCTGCTCTGGCCGGCAGATTCGGTTGTGAGCTCGGCCTCCACCCGAGCGCACCGTTGCGTACCCAGGCTGCCGAGCTCTCGAGCTCCCCAGTGGACGCCAGCCGCACGTGCGCCTGCTCGTTGCGCAATCGTACCACTGGCGTCCCTCTGGCTCGCTGCCAGCAGTCGCTGCCGCTCGCGATCTTCTCGATCGGCCCCTCTCGCTCCTTGGCAGCTGCTGCCGGCTCCGTCGTTCGGAACATTTCATCACACGACTTCCTCACAGCAGGGATCTTCCACGACCCTGCCGACGTCATGCCACCGATAGAACTCGGTAGCACTGACCCACCTGGCTGCGCGCCGTCCTCTCTTCGAGGTCCACCGTCCTCCGTCCAACACACGAGTCCAGCCGTCGCGCACGGGCCGCAACTCGTGCTCCAGTATGTATTGGCCGGCTCGGTTCCGGCGTTTCCGTCTTCGCAACTCCACCAGCGTGATACGCGACTCACCGGAGCCGCTCGTATGCGTAGCTGCATCTCGCGCTCGCTTTCCAGTTGCTGCTGTCGATCGCGGATGTCCAGCAGCCGCCGCTGTACGTACAACCGCTCTTGTCGCCTTGACAGGTGACCCTCGTATGCCCGAATCTTCATACTCGAGTTGGGTCTTAATGTCAGCGGCTATCCGTGGTAGGAGTGAGACTGGGGATTGATAGCTCACCAGGAACGACGCATGCGCTACAATTAGCTCCGCCACCCCGTTCTGATCCTCACGTCGCAGCACAAAGTTCTCATAGCCGACCGGCTCAACGACCTTCAAGGGCCCCATCAACTGGTGGACGAATTTCGTGGCCTTCGGGCCCCGTGGTGGTTGGTACATCCACACGCGGTCACCAGCCTCGAACACTGCGCTGACTCACGTTCTGGTCATAGTAGCGGGCTTGGCGCGCCTGCTCCTTGTCTCGGGCACGCTCCGCGCAGGCCCTCCCCGAGCCATCGCGGCTCAACCGCTCGTGATACTGCGGCAGCTCGCCGGCCTCAGTCACCTCCGTCCGTCCTAGCAGCTCGTTGGGTGGCCGGAGCCTTCGCCCCATCATTAGCTCGTTGGGACCCAAGGCCACCGTCGGGTGGTTCGCGGAGTTGTAGGCGTACCCAACGCACTGCACCCACTCACTCCAATCGTTCTGTTTGTCGTCGGCCATGAAGGTGGCCACACAGTCCTTCCAGGAGCGATGAAATCTCTCCACCAGCCCTACCATTTGCGGCCGGTACGGCACCAGGTTGGTTTGTCGGGCTTGTAGGAGGGTCACTAGCTGGTCAATCACCAGCCCAGTCATCTCAGGTGCTCCGTCGGTCAGCAGTTCGCGGAAAGCACTGAACCTCAGTACGATATCGCTCATCAGGAAGCTGGCTACGTTCTCCGCTGTATGCCGAGTCACACTGCGCGCCACTGCGTACCTCGTGACATATTCCAGCGCCGCTATCACATAGCGCTCGCCTCCTTCTGCTACTGGAAAGGGTCCCGCGACGTCCAGGGCCCAACGGTCCACTACATCCCCTCCGCGAAGACTTCGGAGCGGCGGAATGACTTGCCGAGGTCTCGCCTTCCTGCTACCACATTCTTGGCAGCCGCGCACCTACCGATTGACTTCCCCGTGAAGCCCCGGCCACCAGTACCATTGGGCCACTCGCCCGTACTTACGGGCGTGTGTGCGGACCCCGCAAATGGCCGGCCCAAATCGACCCGTGGAGCTCCTCGAAGACGACTGACCACAGCATGGGAGGCAAAATAACCCGGTTGCCCTTCGCAGTGTGGATGACCACCAACCCAAGCAGCCGTTCCACCTTCATGCCACGGTGACTGTCCTCTTCCAATAGCCGCTGCACCAATTGACTGCGATCTTGCGCCGCCATGATCTCGTCGTCGGCAAGCTGCAACGTGCCCTCCGTCTCCACTGCGGCCTCACCGTCCTCGTCCGCCAACCCCTCGTTCACGCCCCCGTCACTCGAGCTCACGTCGGTCCTTCGTCGTCGCGTGCCACCGCCGTCTCTGACGCTCGCCACCGCCTTGGTCCGGGCCTTCGGTTCCGCTCGTGGATGTCGCGGCCTGTTGTTCTTGGCGGGTGCGGCTACATTAGCCCGATGGCCTTCATTGACAGCCCCGGCGTTATCCGTCGATTTCGCGGGGTCTGCGCGAGGTCGGGACGCCTCGTCCGACACTTCGGTCGCCCTGCTCGTCGTCGTTCGTGGCGTGGGTCTCGTTGCCGACGTCGCGGCGTCAGTTCCTCCGACTTCCCTCGTGTCCGCCCAGGTTACCTGCTTCGCCCGTGTTGCCGGCTGACGTCGTCGCAGGTTGGGCATCGGGGTCGTCGCCTGGCCATGCTTCTCCGAGGGCTCGCCCGTCGCCTTGATCTCTGTGCCCATCGGTGCACCCACATTGATTCGCTGCTCCACGTCTGCCTGCGCCGTCATGTCCGGCGCCGCCCTGATCTCCACCCTCGTTTTCCTCCGGGTCGGCGCCTCTGGCGACCTCGGCGGCCAATGCAGCCGCTGCGGCCTCTTCACGTCGCTTCGCGAGTCGCGTGCGTGGGCGAGAGCCTTCGAGCCGTGTCCCGATCACCTGCTGGCAGCCTCCTTCGGCCGTCTGGTTCTCCTGCGGTGGTGACGAATCTCGCGTTGGGCTCGTCTCCTCTGCATGCCCTGACGTAGGTCCCGGCCCCGTGCCCGGGGTTCTCTGGGCTCCTTCCGCCTGGACTGTGCTTCGTCCGCCCTCAATTGATGCTTTAGCCGCTGGCGGGTCGTCCTCCTCCGTCTTAGACTCCATCGCCGTCCTTCGGGACTCGGGCCGCCGTCTCCGCTTCCTCTTCTTGCCGGTGATCGACAGAACCACTGCGGGGCTCAAGAAAGAGCGTCCGCGACCACGTTGGTCGCCCCAGGCCGATATACGATGTCGAACTCGTATTCCTGTAGAGTCAGCGACCACCGGTGAAACCTTCCGGCTAGGTTGGGCCGTGTCATCAGCACTTTAGCGCCGCATGGTCGGTGATGATCTCGAACGTCCTCCCATACAGGTACGGGCGGAATAGCTTCACCGCCCATACCACGGCCAGACACTCCAACTCCGTGATGGAGTAGTTGGCCTCAGCGTTGTTGTTCACCTTACTGGCGAAGGCCATCGGCTGCCACCCTCGGCCCTGGTCCTGCATCAAACAGGCTCCAAGTCCCACCTTGCTCGCATCGGTCACTAGTCGGAACGGTAGTCGAAAGTCGGGGTAGATCAGGAGCGGCTTCGTGGTCAAGGCCGCCTTGATCCGCTCGAACGCGAATTCTTGCGCCTCTGTCCGCGCCCAGTCGACGCCCTTCTTCAGCAGCTTTGTCATCGGGGCCATGATAGACCCAAAGGCCTCGATAAACTTACGGTAGTACCCGGCTAGATGGACGAAGTGCTTGACTTCCACTGGATCGGTTGGCCGCTGGAACTCCGTCACTGCCGTGATCAGCCGCTGCACAGGGCACACGCCGTCACTGCTCAACTCGTGCCCGAGGTACTCCATCTGTCGCGTCCCGAACACGCACTTTTACAGCTTCAAGGTCAGCCCGGCGTCCGCCAACCGCTGGAGCACCGTAGCTAACTGGACGAGGTGCCGCTCGAGTCCGCCGCGCGTGAACACCACGATGTCATCTAGGTAAATCAGACACGTCGTCCACGTCAAACCCCGCAACACGCCATTCATCATCCGCTGGAAGGTGGAGGGGGCATTCATAAGCCCAAACGGCATCCGTACGAAGCGGTACAGGCCAGCCTTGGTCGTGAAGGCGGTCTAGTCGCGGTCCTCCGGCGCCACGCTGATCTGCCAGTACCCGGACCGCAAGTCGAGTGTCGTGAAGAGCTGCGCTCCGCTCAACAGTAGTTGATACTAGGTACAGTTGAGGTAAAAGTTTTTTCATCTCAAACTCCCACCCACCAGCCCCATTTCTATCGAAATAACCCAAGAAAAAATAAAGTAGGCAACACCTCTCGTTACCCTCTGGTGCGAAGGAGGTACTCTCCAAACCTCCAAGCTCCACAAACACTATCAACACCTCTGATGCAATGCAATCAATATTTTTAGGCAACACCTCTCGACCCCCTCTGGTGCGAAGGACGTCTCCTAATCATCTCCAAGCAGCACAAATAGTATAAAAGCCCCTCAAGCAAAGCTCTAAATATTCTATAGAAAGTGAGTTGATCCTAATACAAGAATATAGTAAGTATAATAACAAACTATACTACTTCGACACTTTCGAAAACGCATAATCATGAACACACTTGAATGCTATTTTACAGCAAACAACCTCGTAGCTCAGCGTATATATCAGTCGTGGTTTAGCTTATATGCTCACCGCTTATATAATGTTGAAAATGAAAATGACGATGAGGACGAGTTCGAAGAATTTATGGATAGCTTCGATCATGATTACGAAGAGCATCCTGTGAATTACATCCTTGCAGAATTAGAAAACCAAGTCCAGTTCTTTAAACAGCGCAGCTTCTTTAAGAAGAACATTAAAGAAGAACTCATCGCTGAAGCCATGCATCCATCACGTTTGATGAAGCAACTCAATAGCTTTGACGATATCGAAGACTTCTTCGAATCAATGGGATACTAAATTTTGAATTATTTTTTTTTCTCAAAAATTAAAAGGGGTATGTATATAGATACACCCCATGATAACATGTCGAACGAACTAACTTTTGGAAAATACAAGGGTACGCCGGTCGAAGAAGTATATTCTTCTGATCCTGGCTATTGTCGTTGGGTATTCAACCAACCCAGTCTCAATATCACTGAGGAAATCAAGATTTTCCTACACTCTAAGTTTCTAAGTGATGATAACTCATATATGATGACTTATGGAAAGTATAAGGGAAAGACCCTCAAGCAGATTAGTCGAATGGATGCGAACTATATCGATTGGCTTCGTAAAAGTCAATTTGTTATTGAAAAGTGTCCTAAGCTACTTCAGGAATTGAACTAATTCTTCCTCAACCAATATATTAACTCATGAGCGTTATGACCACCGCCGTTGCGATTAGCAATCGGCATCTTTATTTTTTTAAATTTCCCAAGAAAAGATAGATGCTTGATCATCTCTTGAGGGCAGTTGATAGCTAAATGACCGCCAGTCTTAAGCGATTGATATGTATTACGAAACGTTGGAATAAAGTATTCGTCAAGGAATGTTTCCTTATCAACATAACCCATTCCATCATATCTTTCAATATCGAAGTAAGGAGGCGATGTAAATATCAGGTCGTATGAGTATTTACTATAATCGACATCCTGACTCTTAGCAGTAATGATATCAACATTCGACTTTGATGTAAAAGTAGAGAACATTTTTTTGTATCCAGATCTAAGCTTAGTATTTGAATCAACACCGATATAGTCAATATCCATTGACATCGCGGCGAGCATTCGATTTCCCCAACCAGCGGATGGATCTAATACAGACTTCGCTTTGAAGTGGGTATAGACGTACTTGGCGACAGCAGGGCGGAAATTAGCGACTGAGCATAAGTATAGTTTAAAACTGAACGTAGGTTAGCTTTAGTCAGCTCAGCTTCAGACGTCTTATCATGCCACTTGATAGCATTTGCGATAACTTTCTTTCTTTTTCATCAGGATTCTTCCATGCATCGAACTTGGACTTACGACCCTTATAGCTAACCTTGGTTCGAATTTTTTCGAATACGTAATCGCACGCTAATATACCGACATGGGAATGACCAATAGCAGAAACATCAAAATCAACTAATTTCCGATAATCGTCAATAGCATCATCTTTGGAGGGATCCTTGTAGGGATAAGTCATTATATTCAAAAAAATATACTTCATCAGACTTAAGCTGTGGAGAATTCGATCACTTCGCCCGTTAGGCGATCAAAAGTCAGCTCTTGCTCACTCACAACCAATACAAGCATATTTGTTCCTTGGCATCCAGCATTCACACCTTGTACCTGAATGGCCTGAGGAATATCACGCTCAGTCAGGCGACTGACATCAGCAATGAGAGCGCGGTTAGTTAGCGACCACGTCTGATAGTCAAGAAGACCATTTACCAGTTCAGGAGTCAGATCACCGTTAATCGAAGCAACCTTTGCGATTTCATTGGTGAAGTGATGGAAGTCATAGTCGTGGCTGATGTCAAACGTCTGATGCGACCCGATACGTACGTTAAAGTTGAGAATAGACGAACCAGGGTGCAGAGTCCATGGGGTCGAATCGAAAGGGCTCTGAAATTGCTGAACAGCGGCGGAAGCGAAACTACCCGTTTGCTCAGCGAAAGGAAGTAGAATAACGTATTTGGCATTCTTAACAGAAGCCGATAGCTGAAGATCAAATGCAGCATTAAGCTGAGTCGATTGCTTACCCGTACCAGCACGCTGATAGAACCACTGAGCATAGCAATCATTGTATCGAACCTTCTTCACGGGCTTGGAGATAATTGTCTGAGGGTTCTCAAGATGAACGAACGGAACGTAGAGACGAGAAGTAGTGAATGGCATGTAAGTACCATCAATCGTAGGCTCAAGAGCATTGACAACAGCACCCCAAGCAATGTTGAATGGAGCAGAAGCAGCAAGAATACCAGACATAGGATTACCGGTGGAAGAAGCCGCAACCATTACAGGACATACATCACCACTCGCGAGAGTAGTACTGGTTAGCGACGTACCCTTCGAAGCATCTACAGCAACAGACGAAGTACCTTGATTGACGCGGAAGCGCAGACGGATCTGAGGGTTCGCCATGAGGTCTAGTTCCTTAAAGATGGGATGCAAGTCTGTTAGCTTAACCTTTAGCATATAGTTCCACGTTCCCATGATAGCGTTAGCAGTAGCAGCACCAGATACGAAAGCACCACGAGCAGTTTGGTTAGCAATTGTGGTAGAAGCAGCAGCTCCACCTACCGAAGGCCACGCCGTAGAGAAGTCAGAGCCCGCATTAGGAGGGTTCGACAACAGACGCTTTACTAGACCATCGTTAGGGATGGATGCACCACCCCAGGGGCCAGTGGTAGCAAACGAAGATGAGAATGCCGTAGTGTTGGTGTATCCATCTCCAGTAGTCGAACTCGTGGCAGAGCTGTACAGAGCGGACTGAGCGGCATCAGGGAATAGGAATGACTCCGCTCCATGCTTTTCAACGTACTGAGGACTATAGCTTGTCTGAGCACGTACATTGTTCCAAAACAGCTTGTAATCAGCCATCGAAATGATGGTCTTTCCATTAAGCTCGAGCGACATGCTATCGATGACATTCCAGTTGCCACACTTTAGAGTAGCGCAGAAACGATTGGCAGGTAGAGTCTGAGCCAGTAGCACCATTCTTCATCGATACCTTGTATAGGAGCATGATGTAAGCATCGCGAAGACAAGCAAATCCTTCGGAACCGTTAAGCTGAGCAGTAGCATCAATGGTAATGACACCATTTTGGTACGATCCCTGATTGAGATCGATAACAAACGGGACACGCTTGCCGGAAGATACCTTGATCTCAGGATCGCTCTTGAGCGAACTCTGGTACAAATATTGGTCGGATAGTTGAGTTTCACTCATCGTTGATTGTATATGGTTTCTAATATAGTTTGAACGAAATTAAATAATATGAGCGACCTTATCAAGCCAATCACGTCCGATCATGATCTGATCGAACTCGCGAAAAAGCTTGGTGTACATCTCGATGATATCTATGAATCGAATGAAATAGCTAAACCTATTTCAAAGAAAGGGACCTATTTGGTGTTGCTGAGGACTCCTGATCACGACGTAGGTCATTGGACTTGTGTGTACAACGGTGAGTACTTCGACTCAATGGGAGAGGCAGCTCCTACCAAGTACGGAATAGGTAGATACAATCCAAAACAATATCAAGGTACTTTATGGGGATTTCTGTGGAATATGGTGTATGCTCTGGCTATATTCCAAACAGCACAATAAACCACAAGTATTTTCAAAAATGAAAGATTAAAACCTGACTATTGTATAGAATTAACCATGACTTTCAAGGAGTTATCAGATTCATCAACAATCCCCGAGGCGAAGCTCAAGCGAGCGTTCAAGACCGGTACATTATCGCTGACTAAAGATGATCTAAGTGGGAGCGGTGCTACACTACATCTACATCCCGAGAGCTATGCTAAAGCAGTCAAAGCCGCTAAGGCAGGTAAAGGTACGCGTTTAACTAGCACAAAGAAGGAAATTGGCTATCCATTCAAGTATATGCAGGGAGGTGGCATGTATGGAGCGAGTATTTGGTCCAAGATATGGGGAGGCATCAAGTCGGCTTTTAAGTTCGCTAAAAATTCGGGACTATTGTCTCGCGCAGCTAATCTCGCTGTTCCCGCTCTCGCTACATATGCTGGACAGCCATCAGCGGCTATTCCAGCAAGAGCAGCCATTCGTTCCATGACTGGTATTGGTGTTTATGACAGTGATTCTGATAAAGAGGGTGGTCGTTTAACTATGACTGACGTAAAGAAGGGGGCAAAGCGAGCTCTTTCGTACGCAAAGCGAAAGGGAGTTCTAACTGATGCAAAAGTTCCTTCTATCCAAGGCGACCAAACCTGATCACGAAAACCTAATCTAGTCTATTCGCGGAGAAGTAAGGAGACGATATGGTGTCGGCGTCGCCAAGCCAAAGGGTAAGAAATTTGCAAAGGGTTCGCAAGAAGCTAAGGATCACATGGCTAAGATTCGTGCAATGCGTAAGTCTGGTGGTTCTTTCACTTTCTAAAAAAATATTGATTTATTTTTTTGGACGAATCAGAAGCATGATCGACACTGATGTATCGCGAAAGATTACTTTCTTATCATCCTGATTGTAAATACTTATTGTGATCGTAGAGCGAGAGCCATTGTGGCAGTTCATCCACGCATACTGACTTGGTTTATAGTTAATCAACTTTCCAATTGGTGCATCACCCCTATCAAACGCACATAGAATATCACCCGAGGCGACGTACTCATTTTGTATCAGATCACAACGAACGATGTATGAAGAGATCGGATGAGCTTGAGGAATAATATTTGATAGCTGAGCGCTGGCAACTGTAGCTGAAGCAGCGGGATACGTTCCTAAAGTCAGACCAAGAACCTTACCAAATTCACCATTATCAATAATTAGTCGTGGAACGCGAGTAGTAGTAGGCAAACCAGTACCACCAGTTGAATAAAGCCCAGTAGCTGGTCTAGTGTATCCGACTGGTAGCGATGATGGAGTTGGTAAGAAATCGATCTGAGCAGCGTAATAGACGCTGTTTGGAATCAATTGGATGTAGAAAACGTTATTTCCATCGCTATCGATCAAAAATATGCACCAGCGTTGATTAAAGCAGCTTGGATGCTTGCGTTGATATTGAGTATTGGTAGATACCATCCGGTAGATTGATACTTATCGTAGATGTAGTAGCCGCCGTTGGAACTTCGATTTTAAAGCTTGTATTTCTGAATTGAATCGAATCGATGTTATATTCCGAGTTGTACATGCTGATCGATTGAACAGCACAAACAGCTTCATGGATGTCAGCAGCCGATCCAGGGAATTGATATTTCCAAGTGGAATTGTATCCATCTTGTACGAGGTTGGTACTGTCGATTTTGATAAAACTCGACATCTTTGTTGTATATGATGATAAGCATTTCTTCCGATTGATTAATTGGAATTACTCTTCCATCGCAATAGGCCTATCAAAGTTGTACCTGATTTGCCCCTTCACAGAGTCAATGAACAACATCTGTCCCTTTTGTTCAGTGGCTTTGTTGTAATAATAGACAATCGATCGATCATCAACTCCCTTGATATTGAAATCTTTCACAACCATCTGCAAATCACGTTTCGAATTCGCTCTTAGGATAGCTACGTACTCTGAATTCAAGCGTATCATCTTATCAGTAGCAAAGTAGCTGTGACTAAGGAATATGGTACTCAATTTAAAATGCCTTCCGCGGGTGAAGTAATGTGAGAAGATGTTCTTCTGGAGTAGCTTATCGTTGCTGTAATCATCTATGATAACAAGCTCAGGTTTGTTGGAACTCAGTGGCGTATGACGTACTTGATCGACTTTAGGTGGCGTATCGGGGTCAGCAAAAGTGATAAAATCCTCCAGCTTATCTCGGAGGTACTCATAGAGCTCTTGGTGTGGATTGCGGGCGATGATCGTTATATGCGCGAATACGTGTGGAGAATGCTTGATGATGAACATACAGAGATTGTTCTTCCCACTGAAAGAGGGACCAAGGACAACCATTCTAAACAACGTTTTGATGTCAAGCGCAGGGATGTCGCCCATGCCAGCAGACTTGAACTTTTTTGGCAAGGAAGCGCCGAAGTCTGGAATACCGCTCATGATCGTGTCTTTAATCACTCGATCTATATAGCTCGAGACAAAAACAACTATGAGTTCTGGTTTCTCTTATCCCCAACCAATTTTTACATCACCTATCTATAACCCAGCATTCTATCTAACATTGGATGCCAGTGGATATCTAACCTATGATTACGCTCAAACGCTTTATCTCGATAAGAATGATTTCCGCTTGACTTATATTACAGGTATTACACCGGGGACAGTGACACAAGGTATAGCCCTCGTTCCTGGTACCAATAATGATATTAGCGGAATTGGGGCATTATCATGTAGCAGTCAACCGTGAATGGTTCCACTGCATCATCTGTTCCCTCGTACGTAGTCGGGATCACGCCTGGAACAGCCGCTATCAATAAAGCTCTCGTGCTGGATGGATCGGGATCTATCGGAACGATCACATCGCTTACCGCTACTCAGATCACTGGTACTCTACAGACGGCAGCTCAGGGTAATATTACATCAGTTGGAACGCTCTCAGGGATCACCATCGCTGGGAACCTTGTTTTCACGGGTGCTTCGCGTTCGATCACAGGTCTATCATCGATCTCAGCTACGACTCTTTCGGGAGCCGTTTCCGGATCGCAAACAGGTATCACCGCTGTAGGTACTTTAACGTCTCTGACTGTATCAGGATCTATTAGCGGGACTTTAGCCACAGCAGCGCAAACCAATATCACATCGGTTGGTACGCTATCGTCTCTGACTGTTTCGGGTGCGATTAACGGAACGCTCGCTACCGCAGCGCAGCCAAACATCACTTCGATCGGAACACTATCATCAGCTGAATTAAATGTTTTAGATGGAGTTGTAGCGGGAACCGCATCAAATAACAAAGCATTAGTCTTAGATTCAAATGGGATGATTGCTACGATTAGTTCATTGACAGCAACTACTATCTATGGGACGCTGCAAACTGGAGCGCAACCTAATATTACATCGTTAGGAAATTTATCCACATTGTCGGCAACCAATATCTATGGGACGCTACAAACTGGAGCGCAACCAATATCACTTCGTTAGGGAATCTATCATCACTTACAGCGACTACCATCTCTGGGTCCCTAACAACGGCCTATCAAGCAGCAATAACCACTGTTGGTGGATTGAATTATTTGGTCGTTGTTGGTACTACCGAATCTACTGCATATAACACTGGCTCAGCCATTATCGCCGGAGGCCTCGGCGTAGCTAAACAAGTTTACATTGGAGCGAATACTTCATCTACTGATCAAACTCATGGGTCATTGGTTGTTGGAGGTGATATGGGGCTTGGAGGTACGTTAAATGCTGATTCATTTCGTTTAAATTCTGGCGGAGTTATAAACCAAGCGTTGGCGGATCAAACAGCTTGGCTCACTACTCGAGGAAATCTTACTGATTGGATTGATGGCGGATATTCAATTGCCTCTGATTTTTATGGAGGAAACCTTACTCCGGTTAGAGGTGTTATTGAAATCTCAAATGGAAGCTCTGGAACTACAACCTCAGCCATGTTTTTCGGAACATACACATCTAATGATTTTAGATTGGGTACCGGTAATTCTACAAGAATGACAGTCAAAGATACAGGTCGAGTTGGAATAGGAACAACTACACCTGGGGCTATTCTTGAGGTTTCAGGGTCTGTTAGTCAAACCGTTGATGCGGGAGGGCAAGGATATGGATATTTTGGAAGACTCTCGAGTACTTATTCAATTGGACCGGTGTCAGCGATTTCAGTATCAATTAAATCGTCTCATTCAATGTTAGTAGCCTCAGGAGGGTATTATACTACCTCTGATCAGCGTGTTAAATCTAATATAAGAGATATTCAGTTTGATGATACCAATAAATTCATGAATATTCGTCCAAAATCGTTTGTATACAAATCATGTCCTGATCAAGAGCAACATGGGTATGTTGCCCAAGATTTCATAAAAAATGGCTTGCCGTTTGCTATCGGTTTATCGGAGAATCCCGATTTATTAATCGAGGATACAGAAACTGATATTGCTGGATACCAGCTCAATATCGATTACAATAAAATTATTTTACTGTGCCAAATGACTTTGCACAATCAACAAAAAATGATTGATGATCTGAAATCGCAACTTAATGAACTACGAGCAATTATCGCTGAGTGAATGGAGCGGGCGGAGCCCCTCCCGGGCGGCCAGCCATATAAAGACAGACAAGTCTGTCGATTCGCCAACTAGTTGCCGTCAAGTTTCGTGTGTCTATGCGCAAGCTCATTCAAAGAAATATCTTTGGTAGCACATAGCATAATCATGGGTTGCGTTCCGAGTAAAGAGCTCAAAACCAATTTATCTACTGATGAACCTAACCAAATCGTGGGGTCGACGATGCTCCAAGCTGACAAAATTATTGTTCTTGGTGATAGTGTGTTCCTCCCAACCAAACGTCCTGATGGGGAGTCTGCCATACTTGAAATTAGTATCAGCGATAAAAAAATCAACGTCTATCGAGGATATCGAAATAAGCTCGTGCGAAGTGGTATAGCTTAGAGAGCAAATGTCTTCACGGTTTTAGTTTTATTTTTCGGCTGATAAGCCCACATACGGCCTCCCTCAGTTTGGGTTGATGCATCTACCTTCCTGATTGACTTATCGAGATCAGTAGCCCATACAGCGGCCTGAGTCTTCTGAGGGCGGTCGTGAATGATAAGATTCTTCATGATAGCTTTGAGTTCAGCGACGTTGTTATCGGCGTTATCGCCATAGCTCCCACTGGAAGCCGAAATAATGCGAGGGTTAAAAAGAACATGGTGAGCAATCGAAGATTGCGGGAAATCTCTGATTTCGTTTGTAGTAGTCGAGTTATAATCTTCTTGAATTCTTTATCATCAATAAGACGATTGCTGTACATATCCACGGTAAGAGACTTGAGCTGCTTGATGATGCTTGGGTTATCATTCCCGAGCTCGATCTCTCCTTTTAGCTTGTCATACTCAGCGCGTAGTGTTTCGAGTGGATCCGTTAGCTTATCGTGGAAATTGTATTGAAGATGAGTGATCGAGAGGATCTCCTTGAACATTTTTTTATCTTCGACGCTGAGCTTGTCGTACATACCTTGATCGATATTGTTCTTATAGACGAGTTCCTTGATCATTGATTGTAGGCTATCACTAATTGGACATTTAGGACCGCATTTGCGTCGATTCGGCTGAACAATGACAAGTGTCTTAGCATCCAGGTCTGGAATACGGATGTACTTGCTTCCAAGTTGCTTGTAGGTGTATGCCGATGGGGTCGCTAAGCCCTGAATCTCATTGAGATTGTAGGTTCTACCACGTCTGACAACACCATCAAGAGGGGCTACACCTGCTCCTCTAAGGCCACGACCTTTAAGTCCCTCTCCGCGAGTACGCTCAGCAAACTCATCCGCTGCACGCTCACGTTCCTCTTCTTCCGCGATCTCCTGAACCAACGTGCTGTATTTCTTGTATTTGCTACTATAAACTGCTTTAGTAGCCCTCATAGCTGATGTCGATGCCTTCAGTGCTGATCGAGCTGCTTTTGAGCTATTTCCCTTGACTGCCTTCTTAGCCTCTTCATATCGCTTTTGAGCCTCTCCGTAAGATTGGTAAGCGCGCTCAGCGTCATCGTGAAGCATGTCCAATTCACTCTCCTCATATACATCCTCACTTTGCTGCTTGACATCATCAGCATTGTTGAAAATGACATTGCGGATGATCTTTAGGTTGTCATCGACGTTTTTGATCATTTTCTTATCTTCTTCAGTTGCGGGATCTTCGATAGGTTTTGTCTTACGATGCTTACCTTCTAACCCACTTAGTAGAGCCATGAATGTATCCATCCATCGAATAGTCTTCATTAGAGTTGTCCAAGCTTCCCCTGAAACACGTTTATGGACCTTCTTTTTAATGTTGAAATAGTGATCCTCACCCGGTTGGCCGAAGTAGTAAGTTTCGTGGGTTTTTACACCATTTTTAGAATCTACAACGGGGTGAAGACGAAATGGGATCACGATCTTGTTATCAACGAGGCCCTTGTAGTACTCATAAAGAATTTTCTTAGCTCCAATGTCAGGGATTGATAGATTTCTATCCATATCTTCATCTAAGCCGGTTTTCGTACCGTGTCGTGCCTCACGCTCTTCATCATCATCATAAGGCTTGTAGTCCTTAAAATCTCTTTCAACATCGCTATTTCCAACCATTGTTAGCACTAACCCTCTATCCTTGACCATTTTCAAAAACTCTCTAAGTGTAGATTGCCAATCAATCTTCTTCAGTGCTGCTGTATGTTTCAGGTTTGACTCCTTTCCAAAGACATCAACGGATCCATCCTTGACCCAAACATACTGCTCTAATGAGCTTTTGTCAGATTTATACTTATCCTTGAAAATCGGTAGAATGCTCTTCATTATCCCATTTGAAATTAACATTTCCATGTTTTGAAAATAATCCATAGCATCTTAAATCTACTATGCTCGTCGTCAGTTGTGGTAGATGTGGATTTTCTACCAAATGTAATATCGGGTGGTTTCTGTTCCTTAAGAATGATGCCAAGCCTTTCTAATTCATCACCTGCTCGCTTATTCTTTTCCAAACGCATAGTGGTTCTCGTTAAATTTTGTTCATCGCGCATCGCTCCAACTTCATCGATCGATTGGCTTTCACCTTCGTACCAAATATTTCGAATCTTGCTTTCGGTGGCTACCCAATCCAGCGAACCGTAGGCTCTTGATTTCTGCCCTGTTCTCACTGCGATCAAAGATCCGTTTTTACCAAGAACATATCTGGGATCTTCTCTATCAGTTTTCTTTCGAATAGGTTGAATTTTGACTGCAACCCAATTGGGGTGCTTTTTGTAGAAACCTTTGATCCATTCCCGGGATTCAACCTGCTCCTCCACATCGAGGTTATTAGCATCAATAGGTCTTTTACTTATAAGACGAATCTCACCATCTTTCATCGAAAGATTGGTATTAGTTCCACTTTCTCTTGTTCGAGCGCTATTATCACTCCAACATCGGTTGTATCAGGTCGTGCCTGAACGTTTCTATCGGTTGTATCAGGTCGTACATGTACTCCAACATCATTAATATCTGGTTTAGCTGTAGATCCCATATCTACCATTGATGGTGTTGAGAGCTCAGGGTTTTTGTTGGAGTTTTCAATATTCAGTTTTTTTAAGTCTGATTGAGCAACCACCTGATCAATAATATCATTCAAGGTTTGCTTAACTTCTGTTGGAACAGGCTGATCGGGTCCAACACTCATATCAGTCTGAGTAGATTCAGTTGATTTCTTCGCTACAGTAGTGATACCATTAGTGATATCAGTCGCCCACGATGCACCTTCATACATCTCTCGCTTAGCATTCGCCTGTCGAACGCGTCGCTGAGCTTTTTCAAATAGCTCCTGTCGCTTCTGCTCTCTCTGAGCGAGGGATGTGAAATTCGGGAACATCTTGTCTATATGAGATGTATCATAAAAAAATGAGTAGATAATTACCAGTAGCTCGGCATGACTGAGTCATGCCTAAACGTTGAATGGGAATGACAGATGCGATTTCGCTCATTTAGAAGGCTTAGATAACGATCCTTGATACAATGGAATGGTACTCCGAATATGTCTTCCAATTGGTTCTTATATCGACTATTAACAGCCGTTTTACGGAAATGTGCGACAGCATCAAGATTCATCAGCTCATTCTTGATGCGGCTAACCTCCTGAATGATCCAAAGCTTTCGCCGTAGCTTAGCAAGCTCACGGTCCTTTTCTAAACAGCCTGAACACATTACTACATCTATATATCAAGTCAGATATTTCTCAAATTGATTATAATATTCATTACATCATTCTAATTTTTTTGGTTCCAGTATTCATTCTCAAGCGTTGATCGCTTGGCTTTGTTGATCAAGCGTAGATTATCTTGAGGCTCCCATGTTGCGTCATCATATCCAATCCACTTGACTAAGTATTTCAACTTACCATTATTTATTTTCTTGTGCGCAAGTAGCTTTTCAGCTTCGAACACTTGATTCTTACCCACTTTCGCATCCGTTGGCTTTGCGTTAAATAGTTTGATATCATTAGGTGATTTGTAGAGGGTATGACCGTTCTTTGATCGAATCTGCACTCGATACCCGTCAATTCCTACGATTTCGTAGATGGTCTTACTCCATCTAACTTTTTCTTTATCAAACGTACCTTTGTCCAGTCGATAGAGTACCGACGCACCAACAGATAATTCATTTTCCACTCGTTCCATCACTTCACGATTATGCGTGAGATCAGCTTCTATGACCTTACCTTTAGCTGCGAATGGTGTCGAATTGATAGACGAATGCCAGGTGTTGTTATAGTTGTTAATGACTGATTTAACAAGCGATTCAGTGATTGGACGTCGCATTCGAATGAGTCTCATTTTTATTGTTCGGTTGAATCCTTCGATCTTACCCATCGTCGCGTGATCTCCTGGCTCGTTGTTGTAATGAGTAATCGTTTGTGATTTGAGATACGCTGTAGCCTTGCGATTCAAGAATTCTTTTCCATTATCAGTCGTCAGTACATCTACCTTGTATGCTTCCACGAGGTCCTTAATACCTCTCAAAACGGAGTCTGCCCGCTTATTTGACAATAGCTTAGCGAAACCTAAACGTGAATTGATGTTGATTGCTGTCAGTAATGATTTACCTTTCCAAAACGCAAGATCCATTTGCCATGAGTTTGGATTATTGCTCACGATCCTAAAGTCATCGTAGCTATCCTTCTGCACAACGTGTTGCTGGATGTCGAGTTTAGTCTTATACCAGTCCTTCACTTGCTTAAGGGTGATAGATGAATCAATATCTTTAGCCTTCTTATGGAGAGCATCAGCTGAGATGAAGCCCGTCTCAGGATCATAGTACAATTTTTCTAGTAACTACTAGTAATTTTTCTAGTAGCGCATCCATCCTATATAAAATAAGATATACTATCGACTGATTATATCATCAATGGTGCTGTAGTTATTCCATCTTCTAACACGCGACGCTTGTCGTAGAAGTAGTTTAGAGCTGTTTTGGTTTGACTATATGTAATCATTGAGTTAGTCTCTCTACACATGCGAAAGCCTTTGTTGTTGCCCTTAAACGTGATTCTGTTTTTCACAACCGATTCAAAGTTTGCTGGTGATAGAACGGTCTTGTTGCGTGATTTTTGAACACCCTTGGCTGATAGCTTGATCATAGGTAGTTTAGTCTCTTTATCAATCTTATCACCTAAATAGCAAATGTAATTCTTTGAGCTAAGACTGACCATGGCATTACAACGGAACGCTTCTTTGAATAGACCCGGTTTGCGACGATCAAAAGCCGCATTCACCTTCGTATCATCACGCGGGAACCAATCGTACTGATGCTTCTGGAAGTGGTTCCGTAGCTCAGGCTTGATTAGGTCAGGGAATGGCTTTTCAGCGCTGAAAGCAATGTATCCTGAGTCTGTGTCCATTTCCTGATATTGGAAATCGCTACGATCGATGTAGAAGTCGATGCAATCGTAGTAGAATTCGAGCATGCGTAGCTTCTCACTCTTCAATCTGCGTAGACACCAACACATCCATCTACTAGGCCCTATTTCCGTGCGGGTTGGTCCCCGCATCGCCGCGTGTTGACTTTTGGTGACTACGACCCGGGAAGCACTACAAAGAATTCTTTAGTGAATTATTGCCGGCCGGACACAGCTCAACTTTCCTGTGCCCGCGGCCAGCAACTCTGAAGACTAGCCGACATTCTGACTGGAGTTCGTCGGTGGACCTCTACGCCCCAGCCACGAACGACAATGGCTCGCGCTGGTGGAACGGATGGCCCCATGGGGACCGTCCCTTTGTTCACGCCGATGCTGCCGCCCATGATCGAGTCGGTCTCCCACGAGGCCCTCGTACGGTGGAAGAGAGAGAGGCGCGACTACGAGTCCAAGATGCAGGCCCGCTGCCGCATGTCTGGCGAAGACTACAACGCGGTGGTGCAGTCTGTTCGGGATTCGTTCCAGCCCCAGCTGCTGGACGTGTTCTGCGAGATGAAGCTCAACATGGAGTCGGCCGATGTCACTGAGGGCATCCTGATCGCCAAGATCGAGCACATCGTGAGCACCATCAAGAACGACACACTCCCTGACGTCAAGGAGCTGTTCAAGAAGGGGTTGATCATGAACCTGCGGGAGAGCGACGTGAACGCCCGCCCGATCGACTACTACAAGAAGTTCAACGAGATCGTGGACGAGAACGGCCTCACGGAGTGTTTCAGCGGAGCCAACGGCACGAGAGAGAAGTGCAAGAGGTTGATCGCAAACCTGGTTCCCGCCTCGCTGAAGCAAGAAGTGAAGCAGTGCCTCCGCTTCACACACATCACCGCCGCCAGTGACCCCAGAGCGTTGTTCCGCCTGATCTTGGAGAAGGCGACTGAGCTGGAGCGTCAGCACGCGCGCCTGAAACGCGAGAAGCGAGATGCACCTGGATCGAGCAAGGAGAAGCCAAGATCCAGCCAATCAGACAAAGGGAAGAAACGCTGGGAGCCAAGACCGCCTGCTACGCCGAGCAGCCACGCTGCCACCAGTACCGAGCGAACCCCAGCGACTTCGAAGCCCAAGATTTCGGCGCCGGGATCGTCAAGACCCGCGTCTACGCCGTGCCCGAAGTGCAAGGAGATGCACTGGCTGCGCGACTGCACCAAGGCAACTCGTGAGGAGAAAGAGGAGCTCTGGAAGAAGATGCGCGAAAGCCGCGGGAACAAGAAGGCGAAGCTGAAGCGTTTGGGCGAGTTGCTCCCGTCGGGCGAGCGCGTGGTTCTGCTCAATGGCTTGTTGGAGCTGCCATATTGCCCCGACTGCGGCTCGGACTACACTGTCATTGGCCGCTCGCACTGGGAACAGCTGAAGGCCCTGGATCCCAACGTGGCGACCGAGGAACTCCAAGTTCCAATCCAGAATCAGACATTCGGGTCAACGACGGTGACGGCCAAGTTGAAGGCCAAGTTGCACGTCCTGTTCCACACGGCCGCAGGGCCAGTGGAACCCATGAACATGGTGGACGTCCTCGTGGTGAACATCGACGACGACGAGTTCATCGTGGGCAACGACTTGCTGACCTCGCTAGGGATCGACGTCGATCGCCAGCTCGAGCAGCTTGCCTCGCGCTGCGAAGACGAGACCAGCGGCGACCCGATCGACTTGGAGGCCGACGAGATGCCCGTGCGTGTGGATGGATCCGCGCCAAGTGGAGATGATGACATTTTCGCTGCAGTGGAGCGTCTGGTTGACCGTGCGTTGGAGCATGGATTCCCGGTGGAGCACGTGGAGCAGTTGCGCACCATCGTGCATGCGTATGACGTGTGGCGGTTGGAGCTGCGTGATGACCCTCCGGCAAGTGTGCCTCCGCTGGAAGTGCGTCTGAAGGATGGGGCTCGTCCAACAAAGTGTAAGCCCCGCAAATATCCTCCGCACATCCGGAAATTCTTACGTGAATTCAATGATCGTCTTGTGGAACTAGGACTCGTCTACGAGAACCCCAAGAGTCGGTGGGCGAGCCCCGTCCTGCCAGTGAAGAAGTCCGCGGACATCATGGACTTGAGGCAGACCACGGACTACAGGGCACGGAACGAACAAACGGACATCATGGCGGCAGTGATGCCGATCCTTTCTCTAGTATTGGAGAATGCACGTGACATGAAACACTTCGGACTTTTCGATTTTCTTAAGGGTTTCTGGCAACTGCCCTTGGCAGAGCTCTGCCAGGAGTTCATGTCCTACATGACCGACGAGAAGATCTTCACACCTCGCCGGGTACCTCAAGGGTGTGCAGACGCGGCGATCCACTTCCAGAAGACGATGGAAGAGTGTTTCGCCAGCCTGTTGTACAATCACCTGCTGATCTGGATCGACGACCTCCTTCTGTACGCCGACGACATCAAGGTGTACCTGGAGAAGCTGGAGGAGCTGTTCTCCCTGCTGAACCAGTTTGGCCTCAAGCTGAGTGCTAAGAAGTCGAGCCTCTATCAGACCGAGGTGAAGTGGTGCGGGCGGTTGATCAACTCGCAGGGCGTGCGCCACGACCCGACACGGATCGACACGCTGAGATCGCTCCCGTATCCGACTACTGCGGGCGAACTACAACAGTTCGTCTGCGCCATTAACTGGATGCGTGAGAGCCTGGTGAACTTTGCCAGGCAAGTAGCGCCGCTACAGAAGCGACTCGATGAAGCCTTGGCGAGCACAAAGCGCACACGCCGTGTCGCTGCAGGCATCGAGATCGACCTAACTCTGGAAGAACGCCAAGCCTTTGATCACGTCAAGGAACTGCTGGCTACGTCGGCGGTGATGAACTTTCCGGACGACAGCGCCACCACGTGCCTGTTCACGGACGCCTCCGACGTCGGCTGGGCCGCAATAGTCACTCAAGTGAAAGAGTACGAATCGAAGCGCCCAGCCACCGAGCAGCAGCACCGCTTGATCCAATGCATGAGCGGCACGTTCACCGGCAGCCAGTTGAACTGGACGGTGATTGAGAAGGAAGCTCTGCCGATCGTGTTGGCATGCGAGAAGATGGACTACCTACTACTCAGACCGCAGCCGTTCCGGATGTTCTGCGACCACCGCAACCTCATCCACGTCTTCGCGCCCCACGAGAGCGTCAAGAAACATATCAAGGGCAAGCTCCTACGCTGGGCTATGAAGCTCATGAATTTCCGGTACATCGTGGAGCATGTGCCCGGCACAGACAACGTGTGGGCCGACATGATCTCCCGATGGGCTGGCAACCACGAGCCTGTGGCTACATTGAAACGGATCAAGGTTGTGCGTCGAGGGCCGGCATGCCGACCACAACTACGACCTCTGGACGACGAGCACTTCGTCTGGCCCACCATGACCGAGCTCATCTCGGCCCAAGCGGGACACTCACCGCCAACTGGAGCGGTGACCGCTGACGACGGCCTGATCACGCTGGACAGCCGCATCTGGGTGCCAGTGAAGGCCACGGACCTGATACAGCGCATGTGCATTGTGGCACACTGCGGCGCCCAAGGACATCGTGGCCAGACGACCACGATCATCCACTTGCGCCGCATGTTCGTGATCGACGGCCTCAACACCATCGTGAGGGACTTCGTCAACACTTGCTTGATGTGCCTGCATTGTCGAGGGGGGAAAATTATCCCAAGACCTTGGGGTGAAGTGATCGACTGCAGCACCCGCAATGAGGTCCTTCACTTTGACTACCTGTCGATGGGTCCAAGCTACGGATCCAGCAAGTACATTTTAGTCCTCAAGGACCACGCCACTCACTTCTGTGAGCTACTGG
Organism: Phytophthora crassamura; assembly: GCA_033557995.1. NCBI lineage: Eukaryota > Oomycota > Peronosporomycetes > Peronosporales > Peronosporaceae > Phytophthora > Phytophthora crassamura. The sequence goes on from JAUCED010000021.1 coordinate 303,052, forward strand.
TGGCCGACTCCGCGGACAGCATGGTGACGACCGAGGCGCTGCTCGCCTGGCACTCGCGGTTTGGCATCCCGCCCAATTGGGTGTCGGACCAGGGCACACACTTCAAGAACGAAGTGGTGGCCGAGCTCAGCCGCCGGTTACGCACGCAGCAGGAGTTCACGCCCGCCTACTGCCCCTGGATCAACGGCTCCGTTGAGCGCGTGAACAGGGACATCTTGCAGGTCGTGAGGGCGATGATCCTGACCTACAAGATCAGCCAGAAGGACTGGGTCTACCTGGTGCCTTTGGTACAAGCAAGCTTGAATCACACAGCAGTTCCATCGCTGGGGAACCATTCTCCACTGGAGCTGTTCACTGGCCTGCAGAACCCGTCGCCGCTGCGCGAGTTCTACTTGGCGGACCAAAACAAGATGTTGGACATCCCCGAGTCATCGGAGATCGACGGCTACCTGGACGAGCTGCGCGCCAGCATCCAGACCATGCACTGCGCCGTGAGGACCAGCGACTGAAGCAACGCCTCCTAAACAAGAAGCGCGAGCGTGGCGAGAACCTGGTCAACTTTGCCGTCGGCGACTACGTCCTACGATCGCGTGTCGACGAGAAGCACAGCAACAAGCTGCAGGTTACATGGGTCGGACCATACCGTGTCGTACGGGCGGACGCCCACTCGTTTCGCGTGCAACACCTAGTGACCGACGAGGAGCTGGATGTGCACGCTTCGAGACTCAAGTTCTACGCGGACGACAGCCTAGAGGTGACTGATGAGCTATTGGAGCACTGTCTGCCCAGGGCATCGTGTTGGCCATCGACCAGCCCAAGGGCCACAAGTGGAACGACGACATCAAGGGTTTCGAGATACAGGTTGGCTGGAAAGGACTACAATCCATCGAGGATTCGTATGAGCCGATGGCCGATCTCGTCAAGGAGATCCGAGTGCTGGTGGGCAACTACGTGCAGCAGACGGATGACCAGGCGCTCAAGAAGGCCTGGAAGAAGTTGCGGCCAAGTGGGGAGTCGCGGCAGGCGACATCTCCGGCCACCAGTGGTGAACCGCGGCAGGCGGCACCTACAGCTTCATGCAGCGAGCAGCGGCAGGCTGCCTCGACCACTTCGCGTGCCAGTGGGAGCCAGGCGTCTCAAGGCAAGCGGCCAGCGAGAAGGCAGCGCTCCGGCAAGAAGCGCAAGCGAGCTGCCCAGGAATCTGGAGAGCAGCAGCACGACGCCAGCCCCGACGAGGTTGGAGCTCCGCGAGCAGGAGTACAGCGACGTCTGGTACGAGCTGAAACTGGGACCGACACGGGACACGGACCCCGCCGGCCTGGAGGCTACCAGACGCGGTCGCAGACCGCAGCCGCAGGAGCCACGACGACTTCTGGCGGCACCTCGAGCCGCACTTCTCGCCGTCGCAAGGACCATGACCAACGCAGCTAGCTATGCTGTGCGGTGACCGATTGAGAAGCGCGGTGAACCAAGCTTCGGGGGCTGTGTAGTGGTTTCCAGGCATTCAGCTTGGATCACCGCGGCCCAGCTTGTTGAAGACATCCAGATCTGGCGGTGAGCGGCAGGCTCAGCTGCCAAGCGATGACGAACCTACATGTTATGGAAGCACCCGGATGTGTCCGACGGCCACCAGGTCAAGGACAATGGATGCAGCCTGTTATGCCGGTAAGAGGCAGCTAGTGTCTTACCGAGCTGCATAAGGATCTAGGGGCATGCATGTTTCCCCTCGGCAGTTACATGTGCATTCTGAGGGCTGTCAAGCAGGTGGCTTCTGCTTACGACAGACCGTCTCTCTGAGATCGTGTCCAGGAGAGCTCGGGCTGGTTACCATCAGTACCCGCAGCCTCTCCACATCTCTCACTCTTCAATCTGCGTAGACACCAACACATCAATCTACTAGGCCCAATTTCCGTGCGGGTTGGTCCCCGCATCGCCGCGTGTTGACTTTTGGTGACTACGACCCGGGAAGCACACCCGTCGCTATATGCCACCTTTCCAAGTGCCACGTGCCTCTCGACGACAACTTCAACGCTTCGCCGAGCTGTAGTTAATGGAGTTGGAAGGTAGAAGAGGAAAAACATAACATTGAATAGCTCTTCTGATAGTTGGCACGTTGCAAACTTCACGGTCAGCAAATAATTGACAAAGCTACCTAAGCCCCCCATCAGCCTCCTCATGACCAAGCTGACAGACGGTAAACGCCGGGAGACCATCGGAAGCTGCTGGAGCACATTATTAATGGGGTTCTGCCCCGACGCCTGCTGTCAGAGCTGGCTACCGGCTCTGGCACTTTTGCCTCGATCTGGCACTCTTACGAGCCTGCTAGGGGTTTGTTATGTAGGGAAGGGGGCGTAGAAGCGTAAGGTCAGTCACAACAGCGACCGGGAGTACCGAGACCAAGCACATCGATGGTCAAGATCCGGAGGTTGAGCAGCATGCTGCTCGCCATACTGGAGACACACCGGGTCGCTTTACTTGCGATGCGCATGTTGGTCTGCAGAGTGGATAGCAACAGCCACGGCGAAGTGACCGAAGTGAAAAAGATGCCGAAGATAATTTAGTGGTGAAGAAGGTTGCTCTCCGCAACAGAGCGTGCCGAAGCTGCATTATCATTGATATTCCACGACTGTTTTGGGTTTCTCTGTTTGTGACGCCAACTATCTCGATGAGGTGCAGAACTAAGTATTTGGTTCGGTTCCGAGGTTAATACATGATGGACAAGATCTTGAGCGGCTCACTCACCGACATCGAGCTCTCGCTCTCAACGGCGACGCTGACGCTGACGCTCGCGGCGGTTGAAGCCTCCGCCGAAGCCGCCAGCTTGACCTCCAGTCGCGCCCGCGAACCCGTTGTTACCAAAGTTCCCCATCATCGCACCTTGACCGCCACCGATCCCGCCAACTGCGTTGCCACCTTGCGCGCCGAAGCCCATCTGCTGTCCGAAGCCACCACCTTGGTTGAAGCCGCCAGCACCAGCACCGCCGAACATGCCGGTGCCCATGCGATTGCCACCAAAACCACCACCGAGACCATTACCACCGAGGCCATTGCCACCGAGGCCGCCCATCGGACTGCCGCCACCGAAGCCCGCACCGCCGAAGCCTGCACCGTTCGAAGGAAAGCCGCCAGCTCCGGCTCCGAGAGCGTTGTTGGCGTTTCCAAAACCCGAAGAAGTCGGGACCCCACTCGTGCCTGCACCGCCAGCCTGCGGACCGATTGGTGCTGCGACGCCCGGTTGTTCCGCTGCCGAGGAAGCTGCTCCAGCATTGGCAAAGCTAGTCGGTGCCGGTGTGGCCCTCGATCTTCCAGTCGTCGTGGCCGCTGGGGTTGCCGCCGGACGTCCGCGCAGAGTTGTCGGAGCGGGAGTCACCGCACCTGGAGCAACCGCACCTGGACCAGCGGCACCTGGACCAACGGCACCAGTACCAGGGCCGGCGATGCCAGGACCAGCGCCAGCCGCAACATTGGTCGAAGACCCCACGACGGCAGTGTTGGAGCTGGCCACCACCGTGGACGGAACGCTGACGGGGACCGGAATGAACTGCGGCACCTCCACAGGGACGGGAATGGCGATCTTCTTGACTTTCTTGACGTGGTGGTGATGGTGATCCTTCCTGCCTTCATCATCGCCTTCGGTTGCGGGTTTATCATCACTGGCTGCTAGACCGCGAAGCGAAGGCGTATTCGGTGCAGCTAGGGCTCCGTTGGCGACGAGAAGGCTCAGAGCGAGGAAGGCGGTGAGTGCAGTGGCGTTTTTCATGATTTCGATAATAGGTGGAGGGAGTCGAAAGGATGGAGGAGGAAGGAGAGCAGGTTTGCGGCTCGCAAATTGGGGAATGAGCTGTGAGTTGTTACCGCTGCATCTTGGCAGCTTCACCCCGTTACGACAGAATGCGTGACTTGATAAATGCTTGATGACGATGTGGGTCAACTGCTTTTTGAAAGAAGGATATGACCAAAGGAGTGACTGGGTGGATGCATTCGCTTCCGAATAATAAGTCGGTTATCGTCGAACGAAGTTCTCGTCACGACACTGTACCACGTCAGACGTATTGGGAGCGAGTGAAAAAAAGCTAAATAACGATGGATTTCTGATGGAGGAAAGCTAGTGATGGAGAATGCTACAATGCGTGACCCCATCGTAAGTCTCATCACACGATGTGTTTTGGCTGACAGCAGTGATGCCGCTGTTTGACGCAGACTCTGAACTTCAACAGATCGACAAAACGACTGTCATCTCCGTGTCGACTGGAAATTACGATCAGTTTGTTTTTTACTGCGTAGCAACGTGCCAGCCATGCGGAATACTGATGTTGTGGTTGCAACAGCACTGCTTCTAACTGTGAGGGCTCAAGGAATCCTCGCAGGTTCCCGTTTACGAGGTACCGAACAGGCGATTGTCGTGACCACCGCCAGTTCCAATTTCTCGGGTGCTGAAATGCCTCAACGAGAAAATCGGCGCCTGAGAACAAGCAACTTTTCCAGCGATGTGGTTGTGTTTTCAAACCTTGACAACACTCGGAATGAAGATGAATTGGATGGTGATCAAGACCAGACTGATGAAGCAGCTATCAATTTTGTCCCGTGGGAGCACGCCGATAGCCTCATACTATCTCCACCAAACGAACTGGAAGTCTTCGCCGTGGTCCCTAATTCTATCGCCAATGCGACAGAATTTACACCAAGTCTAGCGTCAGCCGATCCGGGAGTTCTAGCAACATTCCACAGCGCCAGCAGCACGGCAAGGCCAAGTGGATTTGATGGCGAAAGCACCGGGGGTCAGCCTATCGCGCTGAAGGAGGTGGTGTCACGTTCCAAGACCAGTGTCAACCAAGCCCGTCAGGCTCAGAAGTTCGATGCTTTGCCGGGCGTCATGGACTCGCGTAGATCAGCCTTTGGACTCCACGGACAACCACTACACTTGGAGAACCACCGTTTCTTTGGAGAAATGGTCCCTCGAACGAACTATATGCCACCTTTCCAAGTGCCACGTGCCTCTCGACGACAACTTCAACGCTACGCTGAGCTATGATAGTCAAGTAGTGTGTTTGCAAGTACCATCCCAAGCAAGTAGTGTGTTTGCAAGTACCATCCCAGGTATCCCAAGCAAGTAGTGTGCTTGCAAGTACCATCCCAAGTATCCCAGGCAAGTAGTGTGTTTGCAAGTATCATCCCAAGTCACTTGGTACCATCCCAAGTCACTTGGGATGGTACTTGCAAACACACTACATCTCCTGCAAACTTCAAGGGCCAATACAACATCGATGCTTCAAAACTAAAACCATTAGACCGTTAATACAACATCGATGCTTCAAAAATAAAACAATAATTCTTCATCGCTAGCTTCCTGCGGGCTCACGTCTTGTTTCTTCCGGGTGGAGATTATTGTAGGCAGCTGTCGCCTTTGGCTCAATGACGACTTGGAGCGCATCTCGCGCGACACAACGAACACCTTCACGAACCCGCTGTTCCTCTTGCGACACGGATGCACGCCTCAGGCACCTCTTCGTGCGGCCCAGCATTCACCACCAAACTCAACATATCGACGTAGCCGATAGGGAAAGACTGCACCGAGCTCATGTAGTCCGACATGATCGAAATGTGACCGCACAATCGACAGCATTTCCTTGAAAGTGTCCACCCCAATCGTCTTCTTGACCTTCCAGTGTGAAAGGCGATGCACATTCGCAATTGAAGGATTCGATGGGCCGCTTCTGAACAGCACTACGTATAGAGCAGCGAACCGGTCTTCATCCAACCTGACGGATACCGTCGTAATCGATGAGCGATCTACCAGATCTGCACAGATTTTGGCTCCTCAAGCCTGCATGCCTTCCTGTCCCCCTCCCAAACTGCACACTGTCGAGGAGTTCGCCTAATTGATAAAATTAATACTTTCATATCTGAACTGGTATTAATTTTATCAATTAGGCGAACTCCTCGACAGTGTGTAAGGTCTTCCACTTCACTTATGGACTTCACGCTTCTCTTTTCACATATGCTCGCAGAACCAGCTAACAGCAAATTCATAACTTCGGAGTTCGAGGCACTTGAATAGGAATTGTTAAACTTGCTTCGTCGTAAACGCCACGACTGAGAGGAAGCGAATGCATCCACTCCGTCAGAACTTCGGTCATTTCCATTCTGTCATCTGTAGATCCACATCGTCTTTCATGCGGTTGTCGGTTCGGATGGTATTTACCGAGCATCGGTGGCCAACACCCTATTTGTACGCAATACACCGTCGGGCGAGTATAGGCTCCGTGATCTAACCACTTGCTCTCTCAAAAGAAACCTCAAGAATGTATTTCCAAAGTTCCTGCAGAACTTGCAATACGCCTGTGGTGAATCCGACACATTTTGTTGTGCACGTTGTCACGGAGGTCGATCAGTCCAACAGCTCTCGCTCAGCCGCATAGCTGGTCTTACGATATCCAATTCGTTAGGGCTGATGGAACGTACGCCAAGCAGAAGAATTAAAGTAACATTGCGCATCGTAGTTTGAAAATTCGGTGTAACTTCAACGGCGCAGCGCACCTTGTCCCCCCCAGAGTACGCTTTTCGCCGAGTTCTTGCCGACTGACCCTTTTTCCCGGGAGGTTCGGCAGCATCCTCAAAAGCGTGAGATGCGATGCACATTTGCAATGAGCCTTGGAATGGGCAGAGTTTGGTAACGAATCTAAGGTACGTCTCCGTGCTTCTGAAACACTCTTCACGCTTTTATTATCGTATACGCTTCACCCGTGCACGCGATCCCGTAAGGTGACGACTGCTACGAAAACGTAGATGTATGTGACTGCGCTACAACTGGACTGTAGCAAGAGGGGGCTCATAGGACTCAACGAGCACTTCTTGGTGATTGCTCAGCTCATCTTCCGTGTCATTTTCTGTTGCGAAGTTCAAGGTGCTGCCATGCGTCGATGGTACGGGGCAAAGAACTCTGTACTGCAGAGTGAAACCAAGGGCGGCAAGATGTTCCGATCAATGCCTCAACGTAAAAGTGCCGAAGCTGCATTATCATTGATATTCCACGACTGTTTTGGGTTTCTCTGTTTGTGACGCCAACTATCTCGATGAGGTGCAGAACTAAGTATTTGGTTCGGTTCCGAGGTTAATACATGATGGACAAGATCTTGAGCGGCTCACTCACCGACATCGAGCTCTCGCTCTCAACGGCGACGCTGACGCTGACGCTCGCGGCGGTTGAAGCCTCCGCCGAAGCCGCCAGCTTGACCTCCAGTCGCGCCCGCGAACCCGTTGTTACCAAAGTTCCCCATCATCGCACCTTGACCGCCACCGATCCCGCCAACTGCGTTGCCACCTTGCGCGCCGAAGCCCATCTGCTGTCCGAAGCCACCACCTTGGTTGAAGCCGCCAGCACCAGCACCGCCGAACATGCCGGTGCCCATGCGATTGCCACCAAAACCACCACCGAGACCATTACCACCGAGGCCATTGCCACCGAGGCCGCCCATCGGACTGCCGCCACCGAAGCCCGCACCGCCGAAGCCTGCACCGTTCGAAGGAAAGCCGCCAGCTCCGGCTCCGAGAGCGTTGTTGGCGTTTCCAAAACCCGAAGAAGTCGGGACCCCACTCGTGCCTGCACCGCCAGCCTGCGGACCGATTGGTGCTGCGACGCCCGGTTGTTCCGCTGCCGAGGAAGCTGCTCCAGCATTGGCAAAGCTAGTCGGTGCCGGTGTGGCCCTCGATCTTCCAGTCGTCGTGGCCGCTGGGGTTGCCGCCGGACGTCCGCGCAGAGTTGTCGGAGCGGGAGTCACCGCACCTGGAGCAACCGCACCTGGACCAGCGGCACCTGGACCAACGGCACCAGTACCAGGGCCGGCGATGCCAGGACCAGCGCCAGCCGCAACATTGGTCGAAGACCCCACGACGGCAGTGTTGGAGCTGGCCACCACCGTGGACGGAACGCTGACGGGGACCGGAATGAACTGCGGCACCTCCACAGGGACGGGAATGGCGATCTTCTTGACTTTCTTGACGTGGTGGTGATGGTGATCCTTCCTGCCTTCATCATCGCCTTCGGTTGCGGGTTTATCATCACTGGCTGCTAGACCGCGAAGCGAAGGCGTATTCGGTGCAGCTAGGGCTCCGTTGGCGACGAGAAGGCTCAGAGCGAGGAAGGCGGTGAGTGCAGTGGCGTTTTTCATGATTTCGATAATAGGTGGAGGGAGTCGAAAGGATGGAGGAGGAAGGAGAGCAGGTTTGCGGCTCGCAAATTGGGGAATGAGCTGTGAGTTGTTACCGCTGCATCTTGGCAGCTTCACCCCGTTACGACAGAATGCGTGACTTGATAAATGCTTGATGACGATGTGGGTCAACTGCTTTTTGAAAGAAGGATATGACCAAAGGAGTGACTGGGTGGATGCATTCGCTTCCGAATAATAAGTCGGTTATCGTCGAACGAAGTTCTCGTCACGACACTGTACCACGTCAGACGTATTGGGAGCGAGTGAAAAAAAGCTAAATAACGATGGATTTCTGATGGAGGAAAGCTAGTGATGGAGAATGCTACAATGCGTGACCCCATCGTAAGTCTCATCACACGATGTGTTTTGGCTGACAGCAGTGATGCCGCTGTTTGACGCAGACTCTGAACTTCAACAGATCGACAAAACGACTGTCATCTCCGTGTCGACTGGAAATTACGATCAGTTTGTTTTTTACTGCGTAGCAACGTGCCAGCCATGCGGAATACTGATGTTGTGGTTGCAACAGCACTGCTTCTAACTGTGAGGGCTCAAGGAATCCTCGCAGGTTCCCGTTTACGAGGTACCGAACAGGCGATTGTCGTGACCACCGCCAGTTCCAATTTCTCGGGTGCTGAAATGCCTCAACGAGAAAATCGGCGCCTGAGAACAAGCAACTTTTCCAGCGATGTGGTTGTGTTTTCAAACCTTGACAACACTCGGAATGAAGATGAATTGGATGGTGATCAAGACCAGACTGATGAAGCAGCTATCAATTTTGTCCCGTGGGAGCACGCCGATAGCCTCATACTATCTCCACCAAACGAACTGGAAGTCTTCGCCGTGGTCCCTAATTCTATCGCCAATGCGACAGAATTTACACCAAGTCTAGCGTCAGCCGATCCGGGAGTTCTAGCAACATTCCACAGCGCCAGCAGCACGGCAAGGCCAAGTGGATTTGATGGCGAAAGCACCGGGGGTCAGCCTATCGCGCTGAAGGAGGTGGTGTCACGTTCCAAGACCAGTGTCAACCAAGCCCGTCAGGCTCAGAAGTTCGATGCTTTGCCGGGCGTCATGGACTCGCGTAGATCAGCCTTTGGACTCCACGGACAACCACTACACTTGGAGAACCACCGTTTCTTTGGAGAAATGGTCCCTCGAACGAACTATATGCCACCTTTCCAAGTGCCACGTGCCTCTCGACGACAACTTCAACGCTACGCTGAGCTATGATAGTCAAGTAGTGTGTTTGCAAGTACCATCCCAAGCAAGTAGTGTGTTTGCAAGTACCATCCCAGGTATCCCAAGCAAGTAGTGTGCTTGCAAGTACCATCCCAAGTATCCCAGGCAAGTAGTGTGTTTGCAAGTATCATCCCAAGTCACTTGGTACCATCCCAAGTCACTTGGGATGGTACTTGCAAACACACTACATCTCCTGCAAACTTCAAGGGCCAATACAACATCGATGCTTCAAAACTAAAACCATTAGACCGTTAATACAACATCGATGCTTCAAAAATAAAACAATAATTCTTCATCGCTAGCTTCCTGCGGGCTCACGTCTTGTTTCTTCCGGGTGGAGATTATTGTAGGCAGCTGTCGCCTTTGGCTCAATGACGACTTGGAGCGCATCTCGCGCGACACAACGAACACCTTCACGAACCCGCTGTTCCTCTTGCGACACGGATGCACGCCTCAGGCACCTCTTCGTGCGGCCCAGCATTCACCACCAAACTCAACATATCGACGTAGCCGATAGGGAAAGACTGCACCGAGCTCATGTAGTCCGACATGATCGAAATGTGACCGCACAATCGACAGCATTTCCTTGAAAGTGTCCACCCCAATCGTCTTCTTGACCTTCCAGTGTGAAAGGCGATGCACATTCGCAATTGAAGGATTCGATGGGCCGCTTCTGAACAGCACTACGTATAGAGCAGCGAACCGGTCTTCATCCAACCTGACGGATACCGTCGTAATCGATGAGCGATCTACCAGATCTGCACAGATTTTGGCTCCTCAAGCCTGCATGCCTTCCTGTCCCCCTCCCAAACTGCACACTGTCGAGGAGTTCGCCTAATTGATAAAATTAATACTTTCATATCTGAACTGGTATTAATTTTATCAATTAGGCGAACTCCTCGACAGTGTGTAAGGTCTTCCACTTCACTTATGGACTTCACGCTTCTCTTTTCACATATGCTCGCAGAACCAGCTAACAGCAAATTCATAACTTCGGAGTTCGAGGCACTTGAATAGGAATTGTTAAACTTGCTTCGTCGTAAACGCCACGACTGAGAGGAAGCGAATGCATCCACTCCGTCAGAACTTCGGTCATTTCCATTCTGTCATCTGTAGATCCACATCGTCTTTCATGCGGTTGTCGGTTCGGATGGTATTTACCGAGCATCGGTGGCCAACACCCTATTTGTACGCAATACACCGTCGGGCGAGTATAGGCTCCGTGATCTAACCACTTGCTCTCTCAAAAGAAACCTCAAGAATGTATTTCCAAAGTTCCTGCAGAACTTGCAATACGCCTGTGGTGAATCCGACACATTTTGTTGTGCACGTTGTCACGGAGGTCGATCAGTCCAACAGCTCTCGCTCAGCCGCATAGCTGGTCTTACGATATCCAATTCGTTAGGGCTGATGGAACGTACGCCAAGCAGAAGAATTAAAGTAACATTGCGCATCGTAGTTTGAAAATTCGGTGTAACTTCAACGGCGCAGCGCACCTTGTCCCCCCCAGAGTACGCTTTTCGCCGAGTTCTTGCCGACTGACCCTTTTTCCCGGGAGGTTCGGCAGCATCCTCAAAAGCGTGAGATGCGATGCACATTTGCAATGAGCCTTGGAATGGGCAGAGTTTGGTAACGAATCTAAGGTACGTCTCCGTGCTTCTGAAACACTCTTCACGCTTTTATTATCGTATACGCTTCACCCGTGCACGCGATCCCGTAAGGTGACGACTGCTACGAAAACGTAGATGTATGTGACTGCGCTACAACTGGACTGTAGCAAGAGGGGGCTCATAGGACTCAACGAGCACTTCTTGGTGATTGCTCAGCTCATCTTCCGTGTCATTTTCTGTTGCGAAGTTCAAGGTGCTGCCATGCGTCGATGGTACGGGGCAAAGAACTCTGTACTGCAGAGTGAAACCAAGGGCGGCAAGATGTTCCGATCAATGCCTCAACGTAAAAGTGCCGAAGCTGCATTATCATTGATATTCCACGACTGTTTTGGGTTTCTCTGTTTGTGACGCCAACTATCTCGATGAGGTGCAGAACTAAGTATTTGGTTCGGTTCCGAGGTTAATACATGATGGACAAGATCTTGAGCGGCTCACTCACCGACATCGAGCTCTCGCTCTCAACGGCGACGCTGACGCTGACGCTCGCGGCGGTTGAAGCCTCCGCCGAAGCCGCCAGCTTGACCTCCAGTCGCGCCCGCGAACCCGTTGTTACCAAAGTTCCCCATCATCGCACCTTGACCGCCACCGATCCCGCCAACTGCGTTGCCACCTTGCGCGCCGAAGCCCATCTGCTGTCCGAAGCCACCACCTTGGTTGAAGCCGCCAGCACCAGCACCGCCGAACATGCCGGTGCCCATGCGATTGCCACCAAAACCACCACCGAGACCATTACCACCGAGGCCATTGCCACCGAGGCCGCCCATCGGACTGCCGCCACCGAAGCCCGCACCGCCGAAGCCTGCACCGTTCGAAGGAAAGCCGCCAGCTCCGGCTCCGAGAGCGTTGTTGGCGTTTCCAAAACCCGAAGAAGTCGGGACCCCACTCGTGCCTGCACCGCCAGCCTGCGGACCGATTGGTGCTGCGACGCCCGGTTGTTCCGCTGCCGAGGAAGCTGCTCCAGCATTGGCAAAGCTAGTCGGTGCCGGTGTGGCCCTCGATCTTCCAGTCGTCGTGGCCGCTGGGGTTGCCGCCGGACGTCCGCGCAGAGTTGTCGGAGCGGGAGTCACCGCACCTGGAGCAACCGCACCTGGACCAGCGGCACCTGGACCAACGGCACCAGTACCAGGGCCGGCGATGCCAGGACCAGCGCCAGCCGCAACATTGGTCGAAGACCCCACGACGGCAGTGTTGGAGCTGGCCACCACCGTGGACGGAACGCTGACGGGGACCGGAATGAACTGCGGCACCTCCACAGGGACGGGAATGGCGATCTTCTTGACTTTCTTGACGTGGTGGTGATGGTGATCCTTCCTGCCTTCATCATCGCCTTCGGTTGCGGGTTTATCATCACTGGCTGCTAGACCGCGAAGCGAAGGCGTATTCGGTGCAGCTAGGGCTCCGTTGGCGACGAGAAGGCTCAGAGCGAGGAAGGCGGTGAGTGCAGTGGCGTTTTTCATGATTTCGATAATAGGTGGAGGGAGTCGAAAGGATGGAGGAGGAAGGAGAGCAGGTTTGCGGCTCGCAAATTGGGGAATGAGCTGTGAGTTGTTACCGCTGCATCTTGGCAGCTTCACCCCGTTACGACAGAATGCGTGACTTGATAAATGCTTGATGACGATGTGGGTCAACTGCTTTTTGAAAGAAGGATATGACCAAAGGAGTGACTGGGTGGATGCATTCGCTTCCGAATAATAAGTCGGTTATCGTCGAACGAAGTTCTCGTCACGACACTGTACCACGTCAGACGTATTGGGAGCGAGTGAAAAAAAGCTAAATAACGATGGATTTCTGATGGAGGAAAGCTAGTGATGGAGAATGCTACAATGCGTGACCCCATCGTAAGTCTCATCACACGATGTGTTTTGGCTGACAGCAGTGATGCCGCTGTTTGACGCAGACTCTGAACTTCAACAGATCGACAAAACGACTGTCATCTCCGTGTCGACTGGAAATTACGATCAGTTTGTTTTTTACTGCGTAGCAACGTGCCAGCCATGCGGAATACTGATGTTGTGGTTGCAACAGCACTGCTTCTAACTGTGAGGGCTCAAGGAATCCTCGCAGGTTCCCGTTTACGAGGTACCGAACAGGCGATTGTCGTGACCACCGCCAGTTCCAATTTCTCGGGTGCTGAAATGCCTCAACGAGAAAATCGGCGCCTGAGAACAAGCAACTTTTCCAGCGATGTGGTTGTGTTTTCAAACCTTGACAACACTCGGAATGAAGATGAATTGGATGGTGATCAAGACCAGACTGATGAAGCAGCTATCAATTTTGTCCCGTGGGAGCACGCCGATAGCCTCATACTATCTCCACCAAACGAACTGGAAGTCTTCGCCGTGGTCCCTAATTCTATCGCCAATGCGACAGAATTTACACCAAGTCTAGCGTCAGCCGATCCGGGAGTTCTAGCAACATTCCACAGCGCCAGCAGCACGGCAAGGCCAAGTGGATTTGATGGCGAAAGCACCGGGGGTCAGCCTATCGCGCTGAAGGAGGTGGTGTCACGTTCCAAGACCAGTGTCAACCAAGCCCGTCAGGCTCAGAAGTTCGATGCTTTGCCGGGCGTCATGGACTCGCGTAGATCAGCCTTTGGACTCCACGGACAACCACTACACTTGGAGAACCACCGTTTCTTTGGAGAAATGGTCCCTCGAACGAACTATATGCCACCTTTCCAAGTGCCACGTGCCTCTCGACGACAACTTCAACGCTACGCTGAGCTATGATAGTCAAGTAGTGTGTTTGCAAGTACCATCCCAAGCAAGTAGTGTGTTTGCAAGTACCATCCCAGGTATCCCAAGCAAGTAGTGTGCTTGCAAGTACCATCCCAAGTATCCCAGGCAAGTAGTGTGTTTGCAAGTATCATCCCAAGTCACTTGGTACCATCCCAAGTCACTTGGGATGGTACTTGCAAACACACTACATCTCCTGCAAACTTCAAGGGCCAATACAACATCGATGCTTCAAAACTAAAACCATTAGACCGTTAATACAACATCGATGCTTCAAAAATAAAACAATAATTCTTCATCGCTAGCTTCCTGCGGGCTCACGTCTTGTTTCTTCCGGGTGGAGATTATTGTAGGCAGCTGTCGCCTTTGGCTCAATGACGACTTGGAGCGCATCTCGCGCGACACAACGAACACCTTCACGAACCCGCTGTTCCTCTTGCGACACGGATGCACGCCTCAGGCACCTCTTCGTGCGGCCCAGCATTCACCACCAAACTCAACATATCGACGTAGCCGATAGGGAAAGACTGCACCGAGCTCATGTAGTCCGACATGATCGAAATGTGACCGCACAATCGACAGCATTTCCTTGAAAGTGTCCACCCCAATCGTCTTCTTGACCTTCCAGTGTGAAAGGCGATGCACATTCGCAATTGAAGGATTCGATGGGCCGCTTCTGAACAGCACTACGTATAGAGCAGCGAACCGGTCTTCATCCAACCTGACGGATACCGTCGTAATCGATGAGCGATCTACCAGATCTGCACAGATTTTGGCTCCTCAAGCCTGCATGCCTTCCTGTCCCCCTCCCAAACTGCACACTGTCGAGGAGTTCGCCTAATTGATAAAATTAATACTTTCATATCTGAACTGGTATTAATTTTATCAATTAGGCGAACTCCTCGACAGTGTGTAAGGTCTTCCACTTCACTTATGGACTTCACGCTTCTCTTTTCACATATGCTCGCAGAACCAGCTAACAGCAAATTCATAACTTCGGAGTTCGAGGCACTTGAATAGGAATTGTTAAACTTGCTTCGTCGTAAACGCCACGACTGAGAGGAAGCGAATGCATCCACTCCGTCAGAACTTCGGTCATTTCCATTCTGTCATCTGTAGATCCACATCGTCTTTCATGCGGTTGTCGGTTCGGATGGTATTTACCGAGCATCGGTGGCCAACACCCTATTTGTACGCAATACACCGTCGGGCGAGTATAGGCTCCGTGATCTAACCACTTGCTCTCTCAAAAGAAACCTCAAGAATGTATTTCCAAAGTTCCTGCAGAACTTGCAATACGCCTGTGGTGAATCCGACACATTTTGTTGTGCACGTTGTCACGGAGGTCGATCAGTCCAACAGCTCTCGCTCAGCCGCATAGCTGGTCTTACGATATCCAATTCGTTAGGGCTGATGGAACGTACGCCAAGCAGAAGAATTAAAGTAACATTGCGCATCGTAGTTTGAAAATTCGGTGTAACTTCAACGGCGCAGCGCACCTTGTCCCCCCCAGAGTACGCTTTTCGCCGAGTTCTTGCCGACTGACCCTTTTTCCCGGGAGGTTCGGCAGCATCCTCAAAAGCGTGAGATGCGATGCACATTTGCAATGAGCCTTGGAATGGGCAGAGTTTGGTAACGAATCTAAGGTACGTCTCCGTGCTTCTGAAACACTCTTCACGCTTTTATTATCGTATACGCTTCACCCGTGCACGCGATCCCGTAAGGTGACGACTGCTACGAAAACGTAGATGTATGTGACTGCGCTACAACTGGACTGTAGCAAGAGGGGGCTCATAGGACTCAACGAGCACTTCTTGGTGATTGCTCAGCTCATCTTCCGTGTCATTTTCTGTTGCGAAGTTCAAGGTGCTGCCATGCGTCGATGGTACGGGGCAAAGAACTCTGTACTGCAGAGTGAAACCAAGGGCGGCAAGATGTTCCGATCAATGCCTCAACGTAAAAGTGCCGAAGCTGCATTATCATTGATATTCCACGACTGTTTTGGGTTTCTCTGTTTGTGACGCCAACTATCTCGATGAGGTGCAGAACTAAGTATTTGGTTCGGTTCCGAGGTTAATACATGATGGACAAGATCTTGAGCGGCTCACTCACCGACATCGAGCTCTCGCTCTCAACGGCGACGCTGACGCTGACGCTCGCGGCGGTTGAAGCCTCCGCCGAAGCCGCCAGCTTGACCTCCAGTCGCGCCCGCGAACCCGTTGTTACCAAAGTTCCCCATCATCGCACCTTGACCGCCACCGATCCCGCCAACTGCGTTGCCACCTTGCGCGCCGAAGCCCATCTGCTGTCCGAAGCCACCACCTTGGTTGAAGCCGCCAGCACCAGCACCGCCGAACATGCCGGTGCCCATGCGATTGCCACCAAAACCACCACCGAGACCATTACCACCGAGGCCATTGCCACCGAGGCCGCCCATCGGACTGCCGCCACCGAAGCCCGCACCGCCGAAGCCTGCACCGTTCGAAGGAAAGCCGCCAGCTCCGGCTCCGAGAGCGTTGTTGGCGTTTCCAAAACCCGAAGAAGTCGGGACCCCACTCGTGCCTGCACCGCCAGCCTGCGGACCGATTGGTGCTGCGACGCCCGGTTGTTCCGCTGCCGAGGAAGCTGCTCCAGCATTGGCAAAGCTAGTCGGTGCCGGTGTGGCCCTCGATCTTCCAGTCGTCGTGGCCGCTGGGGTTGCCGCCGGACGTCCGCGCAGAGTTGTCGGAGCGGGAGTCACCGCACCTGGAGCAACCGCACCTGGACCAGCGGCACCTGGACCAACGGCACCAGTACCAGGGCCGGCGATGCCAGGACCAGCGCCAGCCGCAACATTGGTCGAAGACCCCACGACGGCAGTGTTGGAGCTGGCCACCACCGTGGACGGAACGCTGACGGGGACCGGAATGAACTGCGGCACCTCCACAGGGACGGGAATGGCGATCTTCTTGACTTTCTTGACGTGGTGGTGATGGTGATCCTTCCTGCCTTCATCATCGCCTTCGGTTGCGGGTTTATCATCACTGGCTGCTAGACCGCGAAGCGAAGGCGTATTCGGTGCAGCTAGGGCTCCGTTGGCGACGAGAAGGCTCAGAGCGAGGAAGGCGACGAGCGCAGTGGCGTTTTTCATGATTTCGATAAGTAGGTGGAGGGAGTCGAAAGGATGGAGGAGGAAGGAGAGCTGGTTTGCGGCTCGCAAATTGGGGAATGAGCTGTGAGTTGTTACCGCTGCATCTTGGCAGCTTCACCCCGTTACGACAGAATGCGTGACTTGATAAATGCTTGATGACGATGTGGGTCAACTGCTTTTTGAAAGAAGGATATGACCAAAGGAGTGACTGGGTGGATGCATTCGCTTCCGAATAATAAGTCGGTTATCGTCGAACGAAGTTCTCGTCACGACACTGTACCACGTCAGACGTATTGGGAGCGAGTGAAAAAAAGCTAAATAACGATGGATTTCTGATGGAGGAAAGCTAGTGATGGAGAATGCTACAATGCGTGACCCCATCGTAAGTCTCATCACACGATGTGTTTTGGCTGACAGCAGTGATGCCGCTGTTTGACGCAGACTCTGAACTTCAACAGATCGACAAAACGACTGTCATCTCCGTGTCGACTGGAAATTACGATCAGTTTGTTTTTTACTGCGTAGCAACGTGCCAGCCATGCGGAATACTGATGTTGTGGTTGCAACAGCACTGCTTCTAACTGTGAGGGCTCAAGGAATCCTCGCAGGTTCCCGTTTACGAGGTACCGAACAGGCGATTGTCGTGACCACCGCCAGTTCCAATTTCTCGGGTGCTGAAATGCCTCAACGAGAAAATCGGCGCCTGAGAACAAGCAACTTTTCCAGCGATGTGGTTGTGTTTTCAAACCTTGACAACACTCGGAATGAAGATGAATTGGATGGTGATCAAGACCAGACTGATGAAGCAGCTATCAATTTTGTCCCGTGGGAGCACGCCGATAGCCTCATACTATCTCCACCAAACGAACTGGAAGTCTTCGCCGTGGTCCCTAATTCTATCGCCAATGCGACAGAATTTACACCAAGTCTAGCGTCAGCCGATCCGGGAGTTCTAGCAACATTCCACAGCGCCAGCAGCACGGCAAGGCCAAGTGGATTTGATGGCGAAAGCACCGGGGGTCAGCCTATCGCGCTGAAGGAGGTGGTGTCACGTTCCAAGACCAGTGTCAACCAAGCCCGTCAGGCTCAGAAGTTCGATGCTTTGCCGGGCGTCATGGACTCGCGTAGATCAGCCTTTGGACTCCACGGACAACCACTACACTTGGAGAACCACCGTTTCTTTGGAGAAATGGTCCCTCGAACGAACTATATGCCACCTTTCCAAGTGCCACGTGCCTCTCGACGACAACTTCAACGCTACGCTGAGCTATGATAGTCAAGTAGTGTGTTTGCAAGTACCATCCCAAGCAAGTAGTGTGTTTGCAAGTACCATCCCAGGTATCCCAAGCAAGTAGTGTGCTTGCAAGTACCATCCCAAGTATCCCAGGCAAGTAGTGTGTTTGCAAGTATCATCCCAAGTCACTTGGTACCATCCCAAGTCACTTGGGATGGTACTTGCAAACACACTACATCTCCTGCAAACTTCAAGGGCCAATACAACATCGATGCTTCAAAACTAAAACCATTAGACCGTTAATACAACATCGATGCTTCAAAAATAAAACAATAATTCCTCATCGCTAGCTTCCTGCGGGCTCACGTCTTGTTTCTTCCGGGTGGAGATTATTGTAGGCAGCTGTCGCCTTTGGCTCAATGACGACTTGGAGCGCATCTCGCGCGACATAACGAACACCTTCACGAGCCCGCTGTTCTTCTTGCGACACGGATGCACGCCTCAGGCACCTCTTCGTGCGGCCCAGCATTCACCACCAAACTCAACATATCGACGTAGCCGATAGGGAAAGACTGCACCGAGCTCATGTAGTCCGACATGATCGAAATGTGACCGCACAATCGACAGCATTTCCTTGAAAGTGTCCACCCCAATCGTCTTCTTGACCTTCCAGTGTGAGAGGCGATGCACATTCGCAATTGAAGGATTCGATGGGCCGCTTCTGAACAGCACTACGTATAGAGCAGCGAACCGGTCTTCATCCAACCTGACGGATACCGTCGTAATCGATGAGCGATCTACCAGATCTGCACAGATTTTGGCTCCTCAAGCCTGCATGCCTTCCTGTCCCCCTCCCAAACTGCACACTGTCGAGGAGTTCGCCTAATTGATAAAATTAATACTTTCATATCTGAACTGGTATTAATTTTATCAATTAGGCGAACTCCTCGACAGTGTGTAAGGTCTTCCACTTCACTTATGGACTTCACGCTTCTCTTTTCACATATGCTCGCAGAACCAGCTAACAGCAAATTCATAACTTCGGAGTTCGAGGCACTTGAATAGGAATTGTTAAACTTGCTTCGTCGTAAACGCCACGACTGAGAGGAAGCGAATCCATCCACTCCGTCAGAACTTCGGTCATTTCCATTCTGTCATCTGTAGATCCACATCGTCTTTCATGCGGTTGTCGGTTCGGATGGTATTAACCGGAGTATCGGTGGCCAACACCCTATTTGTACGCAGCAGGCCTTGTATCTGTGCTGTTTTGGCTGAAACGTTGGCGGGGCTGACCGGATGTGCTTATATGCTGCTGTGCAGTTCTAGCTCGTGAACGTTTGTCTCGCGACACAACCCGTCGCACAGGGTTCGGCAGGCCTGGACAGGGAAGACCGGAGACCTTTGTGGCTTCTATAATGCGCGGGCACACGTTGTATTTTGCATGAAAGCGGCACTGACACGCTCTTGACGTCGCGTCTACAATCCACCCCTGGTCCGGCATGCCTTCTAATTGCATTCGCAATCTGTGTGACGACTTGATGGGTTGGTTAACGTCGTCTGCGTAGAACTCACATTGCATTCCCTTTTTCTCCTTGATGTTCGCCGGCTCGCTGCAAGATTGTTTGTCCGTGGACTGTCGGATGTATTTTGAAGCGGGCTGTTGTGTTGCAGAAGTAGTTGTTCTCCAGCCACTGAATACACGATCTGTTCACGGTGTACGAGCTGCAGAGATGCGATTTGGACAGCTAACCGGCGGACTTCGTGCTTTACTTGCACCAATTGATGTCGCATATCTCCAACCGGCTGAAGTTAAGTTGCTGTCAGCTCGCCACGCTTTTTAATTCGATTGTAGTGTGCTTTAAGACGCTTCGATACCTTCGTTATGCTGGCAAACTGGGTTTTCTTAGCCAGAAAGCCGATTCGTGACTGGTTTAGAAGCTCGACCATCTCAATTGGAGTCGCTCTGGAAGTGTTGTTGACCAACTTCACAGTTCCGTGATACTGCTCTACTGGGTTGTTGTTGGTGGGAAACGGGGGTTATCTATCCACTGCTTACTGATCTTCATGGCTGAACGGAACCGAGCGCTTTCACTTGCGGCAATCTGCCAGTTTGTTTTGACAACAGCAAGTTTACTTTCAAATTCATCTTGAGAGCGGCAGAAATGAAGATCGTTCAGGTCACGGAAAAAGATGTCTCGCTCGTGCTTCGGCAGCTTCATAGTCTTTTTCCAGACATTCTGGCAAACATGGAACCAGCACATCAATACTTTCGTGGTTGGAAGCTCCTCCATACAGGCGTTGGATTGAGCGTTGTCTGCGTCGGTCATCACAAATTATGGGGAAAAAAGCGCACTGCAAATGCGCTCAGCATGACCCGCTTCACGTAAGAAAGGCACCATGCAACATCTTCGGCCCGACGTTGGGAAGCGCAGTAGGAGACGAGAGGGAAAAACTGACCGCAGCTGTCTGAAATCCCTAAGATGAAGACGCTGTAGCGCTGACGCACCATGTTATGGGTGCTATCTAAACGCAAGATAGTGGCGCAACGAGGATCTTGTTGTACGTTAACGTACGCTTGCAACAGGGAATAGGAAGTGAGACCCATGCGGAATGGAGACTCGTCGGAAGCATCGCCAATGTCGGGAACCAGTGAGCCATTCTCGTTCTGAGAGTCGCAAAACACGATTAATTCATCTCCAGTCTGAGCGATGTCTCGAACTAACTCGAACATTGAGCCGGAGCAAATGTCGATCACGGGCTGCATGAATCGTCGCGATTCTTAGCGCGCCATCGCTTCACGTATCCTTGTACTTGCTTCTCCAATGGCGGGACGCCACTAAAGACACCTTCCTGTACTTTCGTGCAGATTCCAGTAAATAGTACGTGCGACGTGATAGACGAGTTGCTGCTCAATGCGTTGCTCACAAAGGCTTTCATTTCGGTGGTCATCATCGGCTCGCGCGGAGAGGCAGCATTCTCGTCGCGCATTTCATGATTGCCTTCCTGAAATACGTCAACAAGGTCGCTGTCGTCACATACGTTGATCTTGTAGCGACAAGTGCAGTCAGTCTCTAGGCTTCCACGTCGCATCGAGGTGCACTTCGTCAAGATGGTACGCATTGTATGGGACCGCCGGGAGACGTTGCTCGGGTCTTGAGACGCGTGGTCCATAGTACAGCGGTACTGGTCGTTCTTCTTTCTAGCAAAGCTGGGCAAAGATTCCTCTACCGAAGCAAAATCGCGAGTAGTATCGATGGAGCTCCACACAAGTTGCCATTTTGGTCGACATCTTGCTGGAATATTGCCCGGACCACCCGCACTTTCAAGCTAGATCGTTCAGAAACCAGATCGACGTTTAGACGGGTGCAACGGAAGAATTTGTTTTAAAGCAGCGTAGCTCCGAGTCTGAAGAGGCTGAAAGATCGTCAGTGCCAGATGAGCTTTCGTCTCCAGCTGAGCTTGATTGGCTTGAGGTCTCTCTGGACATGGAGGAGCCTGCGCGTTCACGTGCTTCTGACCTAGAAGACCGAACTTCCATCAGCCCGCCTCGATGGTGGAGGTGGAGCCAGAGCAGCCAAAGTAGAAATGAGCGTCGCCTAAGAAAACGGCTACCGAGAGCTGTTGCAAAGCTCGACACCAAAAGTAGCTTGCTAGCAGAGATCCGAGCCACAATTAACCCAGAGATTGATATTTATACTTTACAGTGATGCCGCCCTCCGCATCGGTGCTGAAGACTCCCCGCTTCAGTGCTCGCGACCCACCTACCTCAGTGTCAACGTCCATGTTTTCAGTGCTGAAGTCCACATTTACAGTATTGCGGACCGACACTCACGAATAGGGTACACCGATACTCGGTAAAGTCCATCCGAACCGACAACCGCATGAAAGACGATGTGGATCTACAGATGAAAGAATGGAAATGACCGAAGTTCTGACGGAGTGGATGGATTCGCTTCCTCTCAGTCGTGGTGTTTACGACGAAGCAAGTTTAACAATTCCTATTCAAGTGCCTCGAACTCCGAAGTTATGAATTTGCTGTTAGCTGGTTCTGCGAGCATATGTGAAAAGAGAAGCGTGAAGTCCATAAGTGAAGTGGAAGACCTTACACGGTTCAGATATGAAATGGTATTAATTTTATCAATTAGGCGAACTCCTCGACAGTATCAGTTTGGGAGGGGGACAGGAAGGCATGCAGGCTTGAGGAGCCAAAATCTGTGCAGATCTGGTAGATCGCTCATCGATTACGACGGTAATCCGTCAGGTTGGATGAAGACCGGTTCGCTGCTCTATACGTAGTGCTGTTCAGAAGCGGCCCATCGAATCCTTCAATTGCGAATGTGCATCGCCTCTCACACTGGAAGGTCAAGAAGACGATTGGGGTGGACACTTTCAAGGAAATGCTGTCGATTGTGCGGTCACATTTCGATCATGTCGGACTACATGAGCTCGGTGCAGTCTTTCCCTATCGGCTACGTCGATATGTTGAGTTTGGTGGTGAATGCTGGGCCGCACGAAGAGGTGCCTGAGGCGTGCATCCGTGTCGCAAGAGGAACAGCGGGTTCGTGAAGGTGTTCGTTGTGTCGCGCGAGATGCGCTCCAAGTCGTCATTGAGCCAAAGGCGACAGCTGCCTACAATGAAGAAACAAGATGTGAGCCCGCAGGAAGCTAGCGATGAGGAATTATTGTTTTATTTTTGAAGCATCGATGTTGTATTAACGGTCTAATGGTTTTAGTTTTGAAGCATCGATGTTGTATTGGCCCTTGAAGTTTGCAGGAGATGTAGTGTGTTTGCAAGTACCATCCCAAGTGACTTGGGATGGTACCAAGTGACTTGGGATGATACTTGCAAACACACTACTTGCCTGGGATACTTGGGATGGTACTTGCAAACACACTACTTGCTTGGGATACCTGGGATGGTACTTGCAAATACACTACTTGCTTGGGATGGTACTTGCAAACACACTACTTGACTATCATAGCTCAGCGTAGCGTTGAAGTTGTCGTCGAGAGGCACGTGGCACTTGGAAAGGTGGCATATAGTTCGTTCGAGGGACCATTTCTCCAAAGAAACGGTGGTTCTCCAAGTGTAGTGGTTGTCCATGGAGTCCAAAGGCTGATCTACGCGAGTCCATGACGCCCGGCAAAGCATCGAACTTCTGAGCCTGACGGGCTTGGTTCACACTGGTCTTGGAACGTGACACCACCTCCTTCAGCGCGATAGGCTGACCCCCGGTGCTTTCGCCATCAAATCCACTTGGCCTTGCCGTGCTGCTGGCGCTGTGGAATGTTGCTAGAACTCCCGGATCGGCTGACGCTAGACTTGGTGTAAATTCTGTCGCATTGGCGATAGAATTAGGGACCACGGCGAAGACTTCCAGTTCGTTTGGTGGAGATAGTATGAGGCTATCGGCGTGCTCCCACGGGACAAAATTGATAGCTGCTTCATCAGTCTGGTCTTGATCACCATCCAATTCATCTTCATTCCGAGTGTTGTCAAGGTTTGAAAACACAACCACATCGCTGGAAAAGTTGCTTGTTCTCAGGCGCCGATTTTCTCGTTGAGGCATTTCAGCACCCGAGAAATTGGAACCGGCGGTGGTCACGACAATCGCCTGTTCGGTACCTCGTAAACGGGAACCTGCGAGGATTCCTTGAGCCCTCACAGTTAGAAGCAGTGCTGTTGCAACCACAACATCAGTATTCCGCATGGCTGGCACGTTGCTACGCAGTAAAAAACAAACTGATCGTAATTTCCAGTCGACACGGAGATGACAGTCGTTTTGTCGATCTGTTGAAGTTCAGAGTCTGCGTCAAACAGCGGCATCACTGCTGTCAGCCAAAACACATCGTGTGATGAGACTTACGATGGGGTCACGCATTGTAGCATTCTCCATCACAAGCTTTCCTCCATCAGAAATCCATCGTTATTTAGCTTTTTTTCACTCGCTCCCAATACGTCTGACGTGGTATAGTGTCGTGACGAGAACTTCGTTCGACGATAACCGACTTATTATTCGGAAGCGAATGCATCCACCCAGTCACTCCTTTGGTCATATCCTTCTTTCAACAAGCAGTTGACCCACATCGTCATCAAGCATTTATCAAGTCACGCATTCTGTCGTAACGGGGTGAAGCTGCCAAGATGCAGCGGTAACAACTCACAGCTCATTCCCCAATTTGCGAGCCGCAAACCAGCTCTCCTTCCTCCTCCATCCTTTCGACTCCCTCCACCTACTTATCGAAATCATGAAAAACGCCACTGCGCTCGTCGCCTTCCTCGCTCTGAGCCTTCTCGTCGCCAACGGAGCCCTAGCTGCACCGAATACGCCTTCGCTTCGCGGTCTAGCAGCCAGTGATGATAAACCCGCAACCGAAGGCGATGATGAAGGCAGGAAGGATCACCATCACCACCACGTCAAGAAAGTCAAGAAGATCGCCATTCCCGTCCCTGTGGAGGTGCCGCAGTTCATTCCGGTCCCCGTCAGCGTTCCGTCCACGGTGGTGGCCAGCTCCAACACTGCCGTCGTGGGGTCTTCGACCAATGTTGCGGCTGGCGCTGGTCCTGGCATCGCCGGCCCTGGTACTGGTGCCGTTGGTCCAGGTGCCGCTGGTCCAGGTGCGGTTGCTCCAGGTGCGGTGACTCCCGCTCCGACAACTCTGCGCGGACGTCCGGCGGCAACCCCAGCGGCCACGACGACTGGAAGATCGAGGGCCACACCGGCACCGACTAGCTTTGCCAATGCTGGAGCAGCTTCCTCGGCAGCGGAACAACCGGGCGTCGCAGCACCAATCGGTCCGCAGGCTGGCGGTGCAGGCACGAGTGGGGTCCCGACTTCTTCGGGTTTTGGAAACGCCAACAACGCTCTCGGAGCCGGAGCTGGCGGCTTTCCTTCGAACGGTGCAGGCTTCGGCGGTGCGGGCTTCGGTGGCGGCAGTCCGATGGGCGGCCTCGGTGGCAATGGCCTCGGTGGTAATGGTCTCGGTGGTGGTTTTGGTGGCAATCGCATGGGCACCGGCATGTTCGGCGGTGCTGGTGCTGGCGGCTTCAACCAAGGTGGTGGCTTCGGACAGCAGATGGGCTTCGGCGCGCAAGGTGGCAACGCAGTTGGCGGGATCGGTGGCGGTCAAGGTGCGATGATGGGGAACTTTGGTAACAACGGGTTCGCGGGCGCGACTGGAGGTCAAGCTGGCGGCTTCGGCGGAGGCTTCAACCGCCGCGAGCGTCAGCGTCAGCGTCGCCGTTGAGAGCGAGAGCTCGATGTCGGTGAGTGAGCCGCTCAAGATCTTGTCCATCATGTATTAACCTCGGAACCGAACCAAATACTTAGTTCTGCACCTCATCGAGATAGTTGGCGTCACAAACAGAGAAACCCAAAACAGTCGTGGAATATCAATGATAATGCAGCTTCGGCACTTTTACGTTGAGGCATTGATCGGAACATCTTGCCGCCCTTGGTTTCACTCTGCAGTACAGAGTTCTTTGCCCCGTACCATCGACGCAAGGCAGCACCTTGAACTTCGCAACAGAAAATGACACGGAAGATGAGCTGAGCAATCACCAAGAAGTGCTCGTTGAGTCCTATGAGCCCCCTCTTGCTACAGTCCAGTTGTAGCGCAGTCACATACATCTACGTTTTCGTAGCAGTCGTCACCTTACGGGATCGCATGCACGGGTGAAGCGTATACGATAATAAAAGCGTGAAGAGTGTTTCAGAAGCACGGAGACGTACCTTAGATTCGTTACCAAACTTTGCCCATTCCAAGGCTCATTGCAAATGTGCATCGCATCTCACGCTTTCGAGGATGCTGCCGAACCTCCCGGGAAAAAGGGTCAGTCGGCAAGAACTCGGCGAAAAGCGTACTCTGGGGGGACAAGGTGCGCTGCGCCGTTGAAGTTACACCGAATTTTCAAACTACGATGCGCAATGTTACTTTAATTCTTCTGCTTGGCGTACGTTCCATCAGCCCTAACGAATTGGATATCGTAAGACCAGCTATGCGGCTGAGCGAGAGCTGTTGGACTGATCGACCTCCGTGACAACGTGCACAACAAAATGTGTCGGATTCACCACAGGCGTATTGCAAGTTCTGCAGGAACTTTGGAAATACATTCTTGAGGTTTCTTTTGAGAGAGCAAGTGGTTAGATCACGGAGCCTATACTCGCCCGACGGTGTATTGCGTACAAATAGGGTGTTGGCCACCGATACTCGGTAAATACCATCCGAACCGACAACCGCATGAAAGACGATGTGGATCTACAGATGACAGAATCGAAATGACCGAAGTTCTGACGGAGTGGATGCATTCGCTTCCTCTCAGTCGTGGCGTTTACGACGAAGCAAGTTTAACAATTCCTATTCAAGTGCCTCGAACTCCGAAGTTATGAATTTGCTGTTAGCTGGTTCTGCGAGCATATGTGAAAAGAGAAGCGTGAAGTCCATAAGTGAAGTGGAAGACCTTACACGGTTCAGATATGAAATGGTATTAATTTTATCAATTAGGCGAACTCCTCGACAGTATCAGTTTGGGAGGGGGACAGGAAGGCATGCAGGCTTGAGGAGCCAAAATCTGTGCAGATCTGGTAGATCGCTCATCGATTACGACGGTAATCCGTCAGGTTGGATGAAGACCGGTTCGCTGCTCTATACGTAGTGCTGTTCAGAAGCGGCCCATCGAATCCTTCAATTGCGAATGTGCATCGCCTCTCACACTGGAAGGTCAAGAAGACGATTGGGGTGGACACTTTCAAGGAAATGCTGTCGATTGTGCGGTCACATTTCGATCATGTCGGACTACATGAGCTCGGTGCAGTCTTTCCCTATCGGCTACGTCGATATGTTGAGTTTGGTGGTGAATGCTGGGCCGCACGAAGAGGTGCCTGAGGCGTGCATCCGTGTCGCAAGAGGAACAGCGGGTTCGTGAAGGTGTTCGTTGTGTCGCGCGAGATGCGCTCCAAGTCGTCATTGAGCCAAAGGCGACAGCTGCCTACAATGAAGAAACAAGATGTGAGCCCGCAGGAAGCTAGCGATGAGGAATTATTGTTTTATTTTTGAAGCATCGATGTTGTATTAACGGTCTAATGGTTTTAGTTTTGAAGCATCGATGTTGTATTGGCCCTTGAAGTTTGCAGGAGATGTAGTGTGTTTGCAAGTACCATCCCAAGTGACTTGGGATGGTACCAAGTGACTTGGGATGATACTTGCAAACACACTACTTGCCTGGGATACTTGGGATGGTACTTGCAAGCACACTACTTGCTTGGGATACCTGGGATGGTACTTGCAAATACACTACTTGCTTGGGATGGTACTTGCAAACACACTACTTGACTATCATAGCTCAGCGTAGCGTTGAAGTTGTCGTCGAGAGGCACGTGGCACTTGGAAAGGTGGCATATAGTTCGTTCGAGGGACCATTTCTCCAAAGAAACGGTGGTTCTCCAAGTGTAGTGGTTGTCCATGGAGTCCAAAGGCTGATCTACGCGAGTCCATGACGCCCGGCAAAGCATCGAACTTCTGAGCCTGACGGGCTTGGTTCACACTGGTCTTGGAACGTGACACCACCTCCTTCAGCGCGATAGGCTGACCCCCGGTGCTTTCGCCATCAAATCCACTTGGCCTTGCCGTGCTGCTGGCGCTGTGGAATGTTGCTAGAACTCCCGGATCGGCTGACGCTAGACTTGGTGTAAATTCTGTCGCATTGGCGATAGAATTAGGGACCACGGCGAAGACTTCCAGTTCGTTTGGTGGAGATAGTATGAGGCTATCGGCGTGCTCCCACGGGACAAAATTGATAGCTGCTTCATCAGTCTGGTCTTGATCACCATCCAATTCATCTTCATTCCGAGTGTTGTCAAGGTTTGAAA
This sequence comes from Phytophthora crassamura, assembly GCA_033557995.1. Classification (NCBI taxonomy): domain Eukaryota; phylum Oomycota; class Peronosporomycetes; order Peronosporales; family Peronosporaceae; genus Phytophthora; species Phytophthora crassamura. Next base: position 331,139 of record JAUCED010000021.1, read on the forward strand.
ACACAACCACATCGCTGGAAAAGTTGCTTGTTCTCAGGCGCCGATTTTCTCGTTGAGGCATTTCAGCACCCGAGAAATTGGAACCGGCGGTGGTCACGACAATCGCCTGTTCGGTACCTCGTAAACGGGAACCTGCGAGGATTCCTTGAGCCCTCACAGGTAGAAGCAGTGCTGTTGCAACCACAACATCAGTATTCCGCATGGCTGGCACGTTGCTACGCAGTAAAAAACAAACTGATCGTAATTTCCAGTCGACACGGAGATGACAGTCGTTTTGTCGATCTGTTGAAGTTCAGAGTCTGCGTCAAACAGCGGCATCACTGCTGTCAGCCAAAACACATCGTGTGATGAGACTTACGATGGGGTCACGCATTGTAGCATTCTCCATCACTAGCTTTCCTCCATCAGAAATCCATCGTTATTTAGCTTTTTTTCACTCGCTCCCAATACGTCTGACGTGGTATAGTGTCGTGACGAGAACTTCGTTCGACGATAACCGACTTATTATTCGGAAGCGAATGCATCCACCCAGTCACTCCTTTGGTCATATCCTTCTTTCAACAAGCAGTTGACCCACATCGTCATCAAGCATTTATCAAGTCACGCATTCTGTCGTAACGGGGTGAAGCTGCCAAGATGCAGCGGTAACAACTCACAGCTCATTCCCCAATTTGCGAGCCGCAAACCAGCTCTCCTTCCTCCTCCATCCTTTCGACTCCCTCCACCTACTTATCGAAATCATGAAAAACGCCACTGCGCTCGTCGCCTTCCTCGCTCTGAGCCTTCTCGTCGCCAACGGAGCCCTAGCTGCACCGAATACGCCTTCGCTTCGCGGTCTAGCAGCCAGTGATGATAAACCCGCAACCGAAGGCGATGATGAAGGCAGGAAGGATCACCATCACCACCACGTCAAGAAAGTCAAGAAGATCGCCATTCCCGTCCCTGTGGAGGTGCCGCAGTTCATTCCGGTCCCCGTCAGCGTTCCGTCCACGGTGGTGGCCAGCTCCAACACTGCCGTCGTGGGGTCTTCGACCAATGTTGCGGCTGGCGCTGGTCCTGGCATCGCCGGCCCTGGTACTGGTGCCGTTGGTCCAGGTGCCGCTGGTCCAGGTGCGGTTGCTCCAGGTGCGGTGACTCCCGCTCCGACAACTCTGCGCGGACGTCCGGCGGCAACCCCAGCGGCCACGACGACTGGAAGATCGAGGGCCACACCGGCACCGACTAGCTTTGCCAATGCTGGAGCAGCTACCTCGGCAGCGGAACAACCGGGCGTCGCAGCACCAATCGGTCCGCAGGCTGGCGGTGCAGGCACGAGTGGGGTCCCGACTTCTTCGGGTTTTGGAAACGCCAACAACGCTCTCGGAGCCGGAGCTGGCGGCTTTCCTTCGAACGGTGCAGGCTTCGGCGGTGCGGGCTTCGGTGGCGGCAGTCCGATGGGCGGCCTCGGTGGCAATGGCCTCGGTGGTAATGGTCTCGGTGGTGGTTTTGGTGGCAATCGCATGGGCACCGGCATGTTCGGCGGTGCTGGTGCTGGCGGCTTCAACCAAGGTGGTGGCTTCGGACAGCAGATGGGCTTCGGCGCGCAAGGTGGCAACGCAGTTGGCGGGATCGGTGGCGGTCAAGGTGCGATGATGGGGAACTTTGGTAACAACGGGTTCGCGGGCGCGACTGGAGGTCAAGCTGGCGGCTTCGGTGGAGGCTTCAACCGCCGCGAGCGTCAGCGTCAGCGTCGCCGTTGAGAGCGAGAGCTCGGTGTTGGTGAGTGAGCCGCTGAAGACCTTGTCCATCATGTTCATGTATTAACCTCGGCAACCGTACCAATACTTAGAACTACACCCCATAGTTGTCGTCACAACAGTGTAAACAAATGATAATGCAGCTCCGGCACTTTACTTGCGTTGAGGTGTTGATCGGAACATCTTGGTTTCACTCTGCAGTGCGAAGTGCTTTGCCCCGTATTACCGAAGAAGTTTTGAGGTATCCCTTCTTTCAGCAGAAGGAGCGATCACCAAGAAGTGGTCCCGTATGACATCCACCTTGCTCCAACTTCAGCGCAGTCATATCCATCTCTGTTGTTGTCGTAGCAGTGTCTCGATGCAGCTGATGAATGACATGCCCTGAAGAAGACCGACCAATCGACGATGATAAAGCGGTTGGATGAAAACAAAACTTAATGACTTTGTGGCTCGCTCACGCACGGGACCGACCGCCCTTGGTACATTAAATGTAGGACAAATTTTGTCTTCTTCACTTCACTCTGCGCCATCTCGCTGCTGCACCGCCTGCTGCTTCTCTCGAACTCGAGTCATAACTTAGATAACCATAGGCCGTCAGCAGTTAGCGCGTGCTCAGGCAATCAGAGGGGGCGGTCCTCACGAAAAATAATACATTCTCGTCTGCCATGGAGACAGTCCTCACTTGGCCGGCACGCTGGTCGCTACTGCCTGGACGACCGGCTTAATAAACACCAGCGGCGCTGACGAGTGGAAGCGGCAGCAGTCGCCGGTCTTGGCGAAGCGCTTGCACTTGGGGAAGACGCAGAAGACCTCGCGCGGCTCGGGACGCACGTTGGGGTCGGGCTTCTCCTTGACCGGGAGCTTTCTCGCCGCGTAGTAGGCCTCGGGGTTCTTCTCCATCTCGATGCGCTTGACGTTGTCTCCCCAGAGGCGGCGGCTCTTGTCCAGTGGCAAATTGCCCAGACTCCACTCGAACGCGAGCTTCTGCTCCTTCTGCACGAGCTGCTTGATGAAGCGGGTAGACTTGCGGCGCAGCGGCCGCTTCCCAATTGGTCTCTTCCCAGCCGCGAGTAGCCGCGCCGCTGTGCTCATCTTGGCCTCAGGAGAGCTGGAGCCGTCGCTCTTGGGCATCTTGATGCGGCGCTCCACGCCATGCGCGCCCCTCAAGTGCGCGCCGCCCTCGAGGATGAACCAGACATCGCGCTGCTCTCGGTATAGCTGCAATGTGCTGACGCGGCAACCATGGCACGTGCGCACGCTGTAGTTTCCCTGCCAGGCCTGCTCCAGCTCGAACCCATGCACAGAGCACAAGTGGCCGCAAACCTGCAGACGCGGACAGCGCGGGCGCACGCACACTTCGCGCGTGAGCAGCGCCTCGTCGTCTCCGCAGCGCAGCGGCAGCCACCGCTGCTCGAGCTCCTCGCTATCCATGCACGTGGCGCACAGCACGAGCGCCGGCTCGCCCAGCACGCGCTCCATATTGACGTCCATAGATTCTTCGCTATTGTCCACCCAGAAGGCGGGGCGACAGGGAGGCATGCGTGATCGCGCAGAGACGAGCCGGCAGCAATCCTGTCAAACAACATAACCTACCTGTGCCAAAGCATACACCGCCCGAGCTGGCGCGCCCCATTATTCAAGCCCGCGCAAGGACTCAAGCTGCGAAGAGAAGGAAGAACCCTAGCGCCTTAAGAGCAGCGCAGCGAGAGAGACATAGGTATCCGATGGCCGATGACTCGTCGCCCGAGCCTGGAGAGGCGCCGCCGCCGCGTGGCCGCATCGTGCAGCTCAAGGCCTCGTCGCGCGGCTCCATGGAGCGCCAGTCGCTCGAGAGCGGCCGCGTGGGCGGCTCCCCCGCTTACAGCAGCCACAGCCAGCAGTGGCGAGGCTCTCCACCTCGCAACCGCCTCCCGCGGCCTTATAACAACGCTGGCTACTACAAGAGACAGCAGCCGACCTACGAGGCTGCAGGAGCCGCGCCCCCCTCCCAGAGGGAGCGCGTGTTCTCGCGCTCCAGAGGCCGCAGCGTATCGCGCTCACCCTCCAGAGCCTCTCTACAGCGCGCGCGCTCCAGATCCAGGTCCCCCTCGCCCAAGTCCCCGCCGCGCTCGCGCTCCCGTTCCAGGTCTTTTTCGCCCAGAGGCCACCGCACCTTCGCCAACTGGGAACGCGGCGGACGCAACTCCGGCGCGGGCCAGTACGTGGCTGGACGCGGCGGCAACTTTGACGTCCGTCAGCGCCGCGAGAGAGACTCGTGGCCGAGAGGAGGAGGACGTGGAGGGGGAAGATTCGCTACCTACCAGAGAGGCAATCGCTTCTACCCCAAGGAAGTGCGCTACAAACCGCAGCAGGCGCCGATGCCGCGTCAGCGCTCCATTAGTCGAGACCGAAGCAGCAACGAGGGCGGCATGCTTGTGTCGGGCAGCTATCGCGACCGACAGATGCGCGACCGAGACCCGCGTGACTACGAACAGGCTTATCGGGGCCGCACGCGCGAGCGAGAGCTGGGCAACCGATCGACCTCGCTTGTACGTACAGCGAGCTTTTCGTCGGACTATTACAGGGATAGCGAGCCGTCTGCAAGCGCGGAAGAAGGCGAGGAGAAGCCTGAAGAAAGCTACGTCACCACGAGTGAAAGATCTGTTGAGTCCCATACGCCAAGTGACGCAGGCAGCATTGAACGGGACAGCAGCAACGTTGCGGATAGCAGCTCGAAGAGGCAGCTAGCCCTGCCGCCTCGCCCAATTGCTGACAGCTATGCCTCCTCTCGGAGGGAGGCGCGCGTCGCGAGGGAAGCTGACGAAAGCACTTTCAGGTCCTCTGTGCGCAAGACGGAGGTTGCTCGTGACGCTACGGCTAACATCAGGTTGGCCGACGAGATCAGGTCGCCTGTGCGCAAGACGGAGTCTACTCGTGACTCAAGGGCTAACAACAGGTTCGCCGACAAGGATGTGGAGCAGCAGGTTGCGTCTGGAAACTCACGTATCATTTCGAAGGATGGCGACGAGGTGAAAAGCACGGCGAATCTGCCTCAAGATACGGAGTCTGTGGAGGGAAATGCTTCTACAAAATCATCAGACCGGGATGCTGCAACTGATGAGGTTGCTGTTGGGGATCAAACTGGGCGATCACGAGTGACGGACATGGATGGGAACACGCAGGAGATTGGATTGGAAACGGTGGAAACGGACAATGCCCCCGCAGCCAGCGCTGAGGAACCGTCACCCACAATCGAGGATACTACTGATCTCAGCGCAAAAAATGATCATGATTCAGCACAGGCCCCAACAAACGCTGCAGCAGAAGCTTTGGAGGAAGCAGAGACTCGGCCAGAGGCTTCAATGAATGCTCCGCAGGTAACTGTCACCTTGGAAAGTGACGCGCAATTACCCGACGAGACTCGGCCGGCTGTTGATTGGGTGCTTATTTCTTCTGAACGGAAACGTGACGTGGATGGCAAGAACGAAGTGCAAACCATCGCGAAATCTGATGCTTCGCTTTCCACAAATGAGGAGCGGGAACATCGCGAGCAAAAGCCGGGCAGGAGTGAAAGTGCTAAGCAAACTGGCCCAACACAAGATGATGCTGATGTGGATATGGACGTATCGTCACGATTTATTCCTGCTGAAAGTGCAGCCCAGACACAAGATGTGGAGATGGAGAAGGCGGTTCCTAGTGCTGACAAGAGCCTTATCCAAGCTGAACCAAGGCCGACAAACCGACTTCTTCTCAGCAATGCCGACGAACCGACTTCTTCTCAGCTAGGAGAGCAGAAAGCGCATACCGTTGTGGCCCCCACGATTCCGCCTTCTATGCCCAAGGAGACTATTCTCGTTGAAACGGTTGAAGTCAGTGAGGTTGAGGAAGGCGAGATGGTAGTACCATCGAGCAAGGATGAGTCGGCGAAGAAAGATTCTACGAACACAGGTACTTCCAGTGGGGAAATCAGCGAGGCAGCTGCATCGCAAGTTCCACTGCCGCAAGCTCAGAATGAAAACCGCGCTTCTGATAGTGGGATATACGGTGGCGCTTTCGAGCTTGGAAGAGGACGAGAGAAGCGAGCAAAACTTGAGCGCAGCAGAACGGATCCATCAGCTACTTCCTACAGAGACAACAACAAACCTCGCTCGACGTCATTCTCGTCGTTTGGACTGCCGAGTGGAAGTCAGCGCGAAGGAAATGCCGGCGACCATAGGAAGACCTTGTTTCGTGCTGAACCGGTGTATGCAGTGACGCCAACGCATGAAGAAAAGCGAGGTATTCCTCTTCCAAAGCAAAAGGAAGCTCCATCTCCAGCTGAACAGGATTCGTTTGCCCGCATTGGACGTCCAGCGCTCGACCGTCGCGCATCTTTCTCAACACTTCAAGACCGCTCGTCACACGTTCCTTCCGAGGCAGCAGACTCGATGGGATATACTGGCGGGAGTCGAACTGCGCGTGCGTCTTCATCTTTTTCCAAGGCGTCTCCTCCTATACCTTACGCTGGACTGGAAAGCAAGCCAGAAGGGCAAAGGGGAGCGCTCCATGACGAGATCAAGAAAGATGATGCTGCGAGAAGAGAGCTAATGCGTGCCGGATCCATGGACAGTATGATCAACAGAAATGCCGAGCGAGCGGTTGCTGAACGTGCCCAAGGAATGAAAGAAGCGTCCGCGAGTCCGTCCAATTCTTCTTATCGGAGGAACCAACTCCGGGAAGAGTTGCCAGCGCTGCCGGACATTCCTCTTCCAAGTGCGATCCGTGAATCACGATCACCGACGGTGCTCGGGGAAGGGACACCGACAAAGCGACACCGCCCACGACTGGGCTGGGGTCAAGGTCTTGTCGCGCCTTCTCCGCCTCAACCTGCAAAGCGGCCGCGCATTGGATGGGGTCAGGGGCTAATGCAGCCGAAAGATGACACAATTGCGTCCCCTTTAGCGGGAGGCGCGGAGACTGTTGATAGCCCAGCCAAGGCCACCGAACCGAATGCAGCAATCGTGGCAGCTCAAGGCGACCAGCAGTCAGTGGACGAGCTTGAGTCTGCTATGTCCGATCCAGCTGACTCGGGAGATTCCAGTAACAAGGAGCAAACCACACAAGATAGGACGCTTGTGACTACCCCGGAAAAGGGAAAACAGACGAAGCCCGTTGTTGTAGAGGAAGCTTCTATTGAAGTGGCAAACGAAGCAGTGGTTAACGAAGCAGATAAGGATGCAGATGTGGTGATGGCGGAGGAAGATGACGAGCAAGAAGAAGCGTCTCCTGAACCGTCAAAGGAGGAAATTCTCTCCACTATCGACGTTCTGGACTCCGATATTGCGGGTGTGAAGAAGCAGATCAAGGCGCTACAGAGAACGATCGTAACGGCAGATACTGAGCAGGAGTCGTCTTCAGTTTCTGTGAATGCTGCATCGTCCAGTAACCGCGAATCCTCGGAAAAGTTGGATACCGACACAACGGAGGCTGCTGCGGGAAATCGCTCAGTGACTTCCCCAAGAGATTCTTCGAATGTTGCCACTGACGAGCCCCTGATGGCGGCTCCTGTAAAACTGGCAGTTGATTCGAGGTTCGTCGAGCTTCTCGCTGGAGTGTTTTCGGAAAACTTGCGCAAGACTGCCGCGGCGAATGCATTGCTCCCCAAGCGAATGGAGCAAGGGCAACTAGCGACTAATATCTATCACCAACCCAGCGATTACGCATTCTACCAGGCAAATATCGCTCGCGGGTTGGCGTTAGCGGATCAAGTCCGCTTGAAGGTGAGGATGCGGAACCGTGCACGTTATGAGCACATGAAGAAGCTTGCACGGGACTATGTGGAGTTGAAGAAGTCGTGGAAAACGGGAGTGAAAAGGATGGAGAAAGACAGGAAGCGGCAGGATAAACTACGTTTGAAGCAGCTTCAGAAGCAGAAGCTGAAGCAAAGCATGACTGAAAGTGGACCTATTCGGACGACGAACACGAACCACCAGAGCCCTCACGTGCAGCAACTCGTTGCCGCTGAAAAGGCCGCTGAAGCTGCAGGAATTGAAGGCGGCGCGGTGCGGACATCATCTCGGCTGACAAACAACTCGAGCGGTGATTTGGAGAACAATGATTTGGAGAAGATCGAGCAGGCGAAGGCCCAGGCCCTCATCGATCAAGAGGTTCGGAAGAAACGACTTAAAAACGCGTTATCGACTGTTATCCCAGACATGCTGATCACGCCGGTGGAGCGGCAACAGCGGTACTTTACACGATTCGTTAATGGCCAAAGTAGTATGGCTGATGGACTGGTGACCGACTGGAAACTCAAGGAGAAAGCGGAAATGAAAGTGAATCCGTGGAACGATCTGGAGAAATGCGTTTATGTGGACAAGTTCCTGCAGTTCCCGAAGAACTTCCCGCGGATCTCATCGTTTTTGAGGAACAAGACGACCGGCGATGTGATAGCGTTCTACTACCGCACCAAAAAGGTGGCCGACTACAAGGCATTGCTGCGGGAGCAGCAATTACGTCGTCGTGGCGCAGGATCCAAGAACACGTGGAGCTGCTGGAATTTGTCTGCTTGTGCGGCTATCTGTCTTGGCGTGCAGTTCCCAGAGAACGTCGCGAAACTGCTTCTGCATCCATCGAACTTCCGCTCCCACCAGGCATCCGACAACATACTCAACTCAGCGGGTGCTCAGCGGTTGCTGCGTAGTTCCTCTCAAAAACCCGCTGGGGATGATAGTACGGTGGGCAGCAGCGCAGGAACGAGTAGCGAAACTACTGGGGTGTTGTCTGCGTTGGAGTTAGTTTCTGGCTCGGATCACACGCCTTCTGTTCGTCCTTCAACGCCCGGAGATGCGGTTCAGCTTGATGATATCGCCAGTTCGGGGGATTCCGACACTTCAGACGAAGAAAAATTCAACTTGTACACACAGCAGCTGGAGCAGTTCATTGCCGGTCAGCAACGACCATTCCTGGTGGACTATGCAGCACTACTCAGTGATAATTCGTACAGTACGGGCTACGAAGTCACTACCCTGCCGATAGAGGAACGTCTCAAGAAATATCCAGTCCCAAGCAAGGAGCTCGAGTCTGCCAGTGCTGTGGCAACGGGCAGTAGTGCTACTGGTGTTTCTCAAGAAACTTCGTCGAAGGGGAAACAGAGTAACTCTGCTGCATCAAGTGGAAACGCGAAGACTGGTGGGTCCCACATGACGAAGAAGGAGCTGAAGCAGCAGCGGAAGCTCAAGAAGATGCAGGAGGGTGCAGCAGCTACAGCCACTTTTGCGTCTACTTCCTCTCAATCGATTGGACATGCTGGCGTCGAGAAAGGTGGAAATCATAACAGGAAGAAAAGCGCTGCTGGCTCTTCGACAGCGTCAAACGCGTCAGGTAGTCGGAACGCCCCTCGCATTTCGATCCCAGGGGATGACAAAGTCTCGCAAGGAGGAAAGAAAACGAGTCGAAACGGTGGCGGCACTCCAGGCTCGCGTCGTAACTACCAGCACCCTCAGGCAAATGCTACAAACGCGTCACCGAAGCCTCCGGCGGTGCCAAGCTCGGCAACAGCAATGGCGCCTGTGTCGGCCGCTGCAACTTCAGGCCCGGCAAAGAAAAGTTCGGGCGGAAATGCCACGCCTCATGGCAACGCAAGGACCTCATCCCCGTCAACAAATGCTACCGTTGGTGGCAGTGCAGGTGGTGCAGCGCCCGCGAAGCGTGTGGTCCAGAAGTGGACGGAAGGAGAGAAGGCGGATTTCCTCAAGTATTTCTCGGTACGTTTATCTGCTTTTTGTTTGCTCTCTCAAGGTCATCGTAAAACACTAACGCATATGGCTGCTATGCTGTCTAATAGCAATACGGAAAGGACTGGGCGACGCTCACGGAAAATATTCCTACGAAGACTGCCGCGCAGATCAAGAACTACTACCAGAACTACAAGAACCGGCTGAATTTGCAAGATATCCTGAAGCGCCGTATTGAAAACGCGGCTACGAGCGGAGGAGCCAAGGGTGGAACGCATTCGACAACGGCGTCGGCGCTATCCCCTCGGTCTGCTGCCGCTGGCTTGATGAGCGGGACCTTGCGGCAGATGGGTCGCTCAGTGGATCTCCCCGCCGGTATGTCGATGGGAATGCCGAGTGGCTCAATGGCAATGAATGCCGCTGATCCAAGCATATCTTTCCAAGCGGCTCTGAATGCAGCTCAGCCGGGGATGCATGGCGTGAATGTCATGTCGGAGCTTTCGGCCAACCAGTTTGGCATGCAAGCTCATCCGGATCAGCAGCAACAATCGCGGGAGATGATGAACCCGGCGTCCAGCTCGGAGCGTTACTTGAAGCTGCTGAATATGCAACATCAATTGCAGATTATGCAGTTCCAACAACAGCAAAAGTCGCAGGGAATGGTTGCCGATAATGCCGGGGCAGGCGGCAACAACAGCTCATATCATGAGAGTCAGATGAATGCAGCAAACGCGCAGCGCTTGTACCAGTACTCTCGTCAGCAACAGCAGCAGCAAGTACCCGCGCAGCAGTTATCGCTGCAGGCTCTCCAGCAAATGGGAATGCAGACTCACGCTCAAGGCCCCGCGCACGGTCAAATGATGCAGCTTTCGATGCAGCAGCAGCAAGCGAGGGGCTCATTTTCCGACATGGGGCATCCAACCTCGATGTACCAGTCGATGGACCAGATGCAGCCTCAGCACCCTCAGGCTATGGCTGCTGCAGCGCAAATGGGCATGTCGCCTACAAGCGCCCAGCGGTACGATACGAATTCATGTGCAGACGGTGGTGTGGTGCAAGCAAGAGGGAACGCTACGACTCAGATGGGGCGGCACTCGATGATGAACATGGCAATGATGAACAATACTGCTGGTGGCAACGGCAGTGTTGCTGCCAATAGTCCGCATCACCTGCCAATGGGACCTTCGCGTTCCATGGCGATGGAAACCAGCAGGCCGCAAGAAGTGGAGCCGCGGCAGACGCCGTGGCGCTCAGCTCCTGCTCCAAGTGCCACGAGTGTTGCCGCCAGTGCAAGCCCAAAGCTTGAAATCTCTACGACCAGTGCTGCTTCGTCTGGGGTACAGGACAACGCGTCGAAAGGACGTGCAGCGCTTGCGCCGGTGCAACCAGTTCGGAGTCGGATGTCGTTCTCGTCCATTTTGAACGAGTCCGAGTCGCCGCGAGACGATGCTACTCCTCGAGGAAACGGGTCAATGGTGATTAAGCAGCAAGAATCCCCACGCGTTTCTGAGCAGCAGCAGCGTGAACAACAGCAACGAGAGCAGCAACAGCGAGAGCAGCAACAGCGAGAGCAGCAGCAGATGCAACAGCGACAACAGCCGCAACTTCATATCACGATGCCTCCTTCCTCGGGCGAGCTAGCGCGGTCTCCCGTTTCAGCGCCGAGTCCGACCGCGCACTTGTTGCCAAGACGGTCTTCCGCGCCTACTCCACACAACCGGATGGGCTTAATGTCAAGCCTGTTGAACGTGTCTTCTCCTGAACGGCGACCGACGAATCCAGGGCACCAGTCGCCGCTGATGCAGCAGCAGCAACAGCTGCAGCTGCAGCGTCAAATGCAGGCCGCTCGCTACTACGATGCTGCTACGAGCAGCGCTGAAGCCGGAGGAAGTGCATCGCGTGGGTCTATGGCCACGATGGTTAGCGGCATGCCAGCCTCATCCACCATGTCGTCCACGATGGCGCGTAGCAGTCCAAGCGACTCGATGTCTTCAAGTATGGCCAGTTACGCCAACACCTCAGCCCAGATGGCCGTGGCGCTGTCACGTAGCGGTTCTGGGTCTTCAACCTCCTCAGCGGTCTCAGTAAACGCCGCATCGACGGGAGACCCACGCGCCCAGCAGCAGATGTGGAACTACTCGCCGCAGATTCGCTACGAAGAAGCTGAACTGCTTCGAAGAGCGCAGCTTGCGGAGGAAGAGGCCGCTCGAGCGGCAGCTGCTGCAGCCGCTGCTGCCCGCGCGCTCCAGGAGGCCCAGAAAGCTCGGCAGCAAGCGCTGGACATGGCTGCGAATATGGCGCGGTACAACAGCGCAATGCAGCAGCAACAGGCTCAGCAGCAGCAACCTCAGCAGTACCAGCAGCTCCAGTATCAGCAGCTTCAGGCTCATCACCAACAGCAGCAGATGCAGGTGCAGCAGCACGAATACCATCAGCAGCACCAAGCTCAGCAGCTTCACCAGCAGCAGATGCAGCACCAGGCGCTCCACCACCACTTGCAGCTGATGCAGCAGCAACAGCAGCGACCAGCGAACGTGTCGCCCAGTGACCATCTTCTTCAGCAGCAGCTTCATCAGCAGCAGCAACAGCCGCCACGCGGACCGCAATCGGGATCGTGAGCGGAAGAAGAGCGAGCAAAAGCCACTCGATAGAGGACCACAAGAGCGGAGGCCAGACGTCTCCGGGCCAGGAACCAGTCACACCCATGCGCCACGTATTATTCATGGGTCAAAGTTTAATGTTTGCATTTTGCACTTTGTATGTGGGTGTTTGCTTTGTGTCTGCTGCTGCTACTTGTCGTTGCCCATGGACGGAGATGCGGTGAGTCGGACGTATGGTTTGATCTCGTGTGTTCCTTGAGGGAAAAGCTTCTTGGCGGCGTCGGCGGTGACGTCGGGCTCTACGAAGACGTCGTCGCTCACTTTCCAGTTCACGGGCGTCACCACTTGCTCGAAGGTGCTGAGCTGGAGAGCGTCCAGAGCCCGCAGCACCTCGTAGAAGTTGCGGCCGACGCCCATGGGGTAGTACGTGAGCATTCGCACGGTCAAGTCGAGATCCAGGACGAGGGTGCAGCTGAAAGGCAGGCGGCCAGCGTCGGCGGCGTGCTGTGGTGCCCCGGCCGCCACAAGTCCCACTCGTCGAGACAATTCTCCATCTTCGTCCGCCAGGACTGGGAAGCTCAGCTTGACCTCTTGAGTCTCGTTGACGTCGGCCAGGAACGGAGTCTGCTCTCGCAGTGAGGACACATGAAGCGCCAACACGCGTGCGTTGCGAGCATCGAACTGGTCGTGCAGCTTTTGCAGCGCGCCGAGTTCGGACAGCCACACAGGATGTCGCGCTTGCGGGAACGAGCAGATGATTCCCCAAGAACCGGCCAGGTAGTCGTGAGCACGGACAACGCCCACTTGAGACTCGCCCACCAGGTCAGGCAGCTTGGAGCCCACATGCACCTGGCGCGACGCTGCAGACATCGCCACTTTCGGATGGACGCGATAATTCTCAGACTGTCACCGACCCTTCAAGATCGGCACAGAGTCTCAAGACACAGACGACAGACAGCAAGGAAGAAGGCGCCGACGAACAAATGCCAAAGGACTCTGGAATGGCCTTCGGTCAGGAGAAGGCGAAGAAGCACCGCAAGAAAAAGGAGCAGCCAGCGCGACGTCGACGAGCTCCAGCTTCTCCACTGGATGATCTCGACGCTGAACAAGCTCAGGACGCACAAGCGAAGGCAAAGTCCCCAACAGCTCCATCTCGACGACGCAGTGAAGCTGCAAAGCGCAACGAGATCGAAAAGCAGCGGAAACGTCAGCACGACACGGCGGAACGGGACGCCCACAGCAACAATCGCTTCCTTCGTGCACTTTCAGGACAAACACCGATTCCGAATCAAAAAGAGAAGAAGAACGAAGGTGCTAGCGACGATGATGACAATGAGGACTTTGGCACTACCACAAGTCTTCTTTCCAAGAGGGATACTGCATCAAAGACCAAGTCCACCGAAGAAATCATCGTCATTCCTGCAGCTCCGTATTCAAACTGGTTCTCGCGGCGTCAAACGCATTTGCCAGCTGCGAAGAGATGGACGGAGCAGCTGAGGCAGCAAGAAGCAGCAGGATTGTTCGTCGACGAGGAAAGAAGGCAGTTTGGGCGTGTGGAACACAGTACTCTTGATCGTCTCGAAGAACGTCTGAATAGAGAACTATCGAGCCGGTCGCAGCCTCAGAAGGAGGCAAATCTCACTCCAATTAAGGTCAAAAACGACATTACGATGCAGAAGAAGACCATGCACAGTCATGGACTGTTCATTGAAGAACTTCTTCGTCCAGAGGCGCAAGAGAACACGCTCTCAAGTATGGAGGGTTCAATTGCAGTTGATGATGGGACGAATGACTCGAATTGCTGGATGTCAGTGAAAGAAACGAGAAACAGTGACCCCAAAGAGAAGAAGGAGCCCAGCCTTGCCATGCTTGAGCTCGTCATCGACCGCGTTGTACTGGACGACCACCTCACATTCACTCTAGCTGATCGTCTCGCTGCTCAACTGCGTGAATTGTACAGAGCGTACATTCGGATGCAACAGCTACAGCCGTGGCAGCTCTCACTTGAGCGCCTGGACGAGTTCTTTTCCAACAGAACCAACAAACTAGCAGCAGCGACAGATCGCTCGTCGATGCGTACGGATCTCTCAACACGCCAAGTGATTCAGGAACTCGATCAGCTTTTGACGGACTTGGAAGCGCTGAGTCAGCTTCATAAGCAAATTCTAGGCAAGGCTAATGAGATGAGCGATGCCGGGACTCGAGCTGGTTCTGCTCTTCCTCTTCGAGTGAGGCAACGGCAACGCACGCAGCCGATTGATCTATCTCGTGTTGATGCCGTTATGGAGCTGTTGAGAGCGTCTACGGACAACCAACAAGATGAATCAACGGAACATGACGACGACAAACTTTCGATATCGGCGAGGATAATTACCGAGCGTTTGAGTACAGTTTACATAGCATCAGCTCATGCCCAGCAGACTGTCTTGCAACTGGAGAGTGTTGGGGGTCAGGGTCCTCCGAGCGACACGTTCTGGAGTCCTAGATTTTACGTGGTCGTCCGAGTGAACGGAAAGGTTGCGTGCACAACCAAAATGCAGCCTTGGTCTCGTGGTGAAGTCCGCTTTTCGGAAAGGATCTGCTTCACTCTGCCATTCTTCCCGTCGTCCGTCTGCACTGAAGTTTATGAGCGTCGAAGACTTTTGCGTGATGAGCTGCTCTCGACAAACTCCGTTCCTGTGATTGTACCGGGGCAAAACGTTGCTAAGCACGCACCATCCAGATCTCGCTCAGCGTTGTTCAACGGTTGGGGCGATACGAGCGCTGATCATCTCGTACCCGCAGCTAGTCTTACTCCTAGTGACGAATGGTATCAGTTCAGTCGCGCAGCGCCGATCTCACGGACGCAGTGGCATCGTTCCTTTTACAACGCGCCGTTGTTTGCCAACGCTACTCGTCGTGCGCAGGGCCGGGTACATGTCAAAGCGTCCTGGATATCAGACACGGCAACTTTTCATTCCCAACTCGCCTACACTGCTGATGAGGCTGCATATCTTCCACCTAAACGTCCTGCGACCGCTGGTGGACAGCAAGCTTCGCCGTCTCCGGTCCAGCTTATCGGCAAGTCTACAAAACGCGAATCGACGCACCTGTCACAGTATCTCTGCGACTCCGGCTTCAGTAGTGAGCGCGATTTTCTTCGGCTTGTTGAACCCCAAGAACTCCAGCTGGACCCGAATGACCCCGACACGGTATCCGTCAGACGACTGCAGGTGTACTACATGCAACAGCAAGAAGAAGCGAAAGCGGTGGGTCTAGGACGACGGAAAGTTTTTCGCACGAGTGACGGGTCTGGTCCGCTGTCAGGAAGCGGTCGTGGACTCACAAAGCGCAATCGACTTCTACGACTCCGCGATCGAGAGTATGCGTCTCGACACGGTACAAGCTTCTGCGAGGCGGTGGCTAGCCGCGAGAGTGAGAAAGTGGGGCCGCCACGGTGGATTCCTCAGCACGCGGTCTTTGACGAACCATTGCCGATGTTGGAGCATGAACTGCTAGCCGATGAGCGTCTTCTTCGCCTGTTGCGTCCAGAGTTGCGTGCGTTTGACCGTCGTTTACTGTCGGAGGAAGCTGAGCGTGCTGATGCATCTATCGTAGAGAGGCATTGTATACGACAACTCCTCAAACTCCAGGACTTTCGAGAACGCGTCAGGCAATCCCAAATCGTAAGCAGCTACAATACCGACACTAGCAGCCAAGAAACACGGGCAGGTCGTTCCAAGCCCCTGGCTGCGATTGTCCAAGAGAAGCCTCTTCCTCTGTTCCCAGGGACGTTGGAGTTACCGGCACTTGGAGCATGGGTTGCCCCACGAAGACGCTTACGGCCGCGAGCTAAAGTTCCAACGACTGTACCATCCTCGCAGACTGCAGCACACTGGCCCACAGCATGTACACTATACGTCCAAGTGCAGAAGGCGACAAACGTGCCGGTGAGACTCAAGCCCCCTCGCAACGCAACTGAAGCAGAGAAGCTTGTGGCAACAGGAAGGAAACATACCTTACATCGTACGAAGAAGAGTCCGCGGGAGATGCCCATGACCGAAGCCGACAACCAGAGTGAGGAAGTGAACGAAACACCTCGCCGAAGTGTTGCGCTGGAATACGAGAGTCACGTATTTGTGCAGGTATCTTTTCAAGGCAAAATGCGGCAAACGTCGTGCACTGCCGTGCTGTGGACGGCAGGCAAAGACGATCATGATGGGGGAGCACATCCTAGGTGGATGGAAACGGTAGCTTTTCCCTTTCGTCCTCCACAAGATGACTGGAGTCCGGAGGGCATTGAAAGCTCCCAGGATCTCATTCGGTTTAGTCTGTTTGACCAAGTAACCCGTCCAGCCTCAACAGCGACAATTGATGAAGATCGACAAGAAGGAGAAGAGCGTCTTGGCGCTCAGACACGAGCGTTGCATCGGGAAAATTGTTTCCTTGGCAGTCTTGAAGTGCCATTCCTGACGCTCTATAAGGCCGGTCGACTGGAAGGATCGCTGCGGTGCGAGATGCCTGTTGAGCACTTGGGCTATGCCAATCTCAAGATCGGGGCAGGAAAAGCAGCAATGTCGAGTATGGCGAAGAGTTCGGCCGAGCCTTCCTCTGTTGCTTCATCCGACGGTGAAGCGTCATCGCCTCGACAGCGTCAGACTCGAGGTCTTTCACCGAGCAGTCCACGCAGTCCAGAGGCGAGCGCATATGAAGATGATGAGGACGAAGATGATACCGAGAGAGTTGGCGTGAAGCAAGCAGCACGCGAAGCTACCTTTTTAAAACTTACGTTGCTTCTGGACCCCGTTCTTCCTGTGGCTAACCAAGCACCGGATCATGACGAAAAGGAGGCTTGGAATGCTGGTGCAACAAATGCGCAGGATAAATTACTCCTCGCTCAGGCACAACGATGGGTTGCAGGTGTGCGAAACTCCACTCCCGTGAGTGCGGCACGTCGTCGCAGCTACAATGTCTTCGTTCGTAATCTGAATCACGGATCCACATTCCTACCTCGTTTCTTACGAGCACAAGCCCCGCCTGTGGAGCTTCAATCGGCTTCTCTACGAGCTCTCGTTCGCTACGTGAGCTTGATACCATTCCTGAACGACTGGCTGGCCTTCGACGGAGACAAGGATGTCTGGAGCACCTCACAGGAATTCCTCAATACGGGCGCGGGAGACCACGAGGAGCATGCGGTGCTGCTGGCTAACTACTTTATGTGGTTCGACCGGCGCAACCATCGAAAAGGCGAAGACCCCAAACGTTTCAGGAGCTACCTTGTGCTTGGTCATGCTGTACCAGAAGGCAACATCGTCTACGTTCTCCGTCGAGGGGTGCTTTGGAATGCGAGTACCGGAGTGGGGTATGCAGTTTCAGACCCTCACTGCCCTCTTCGAGACGTCTCGCTTATCGTATCAAGCAATAACGTCTTCGCCAATGTACAGCCTCTGATCCTTGCATCAGGAATCCCCGTGGGCGGCTCTCATGATCTCAACTGGGATATTGAAAGCAACGCCAAGTGCTGGAAACCTCTCTTCACTGCAAAGGACATTTCCTTGCCACCAAGCGTCCAGCGTCGAGAACTCACGTATAGTGAGACGCCCGATGAGTTCGTCGAGCAGGTGGAGCGAGAGCTGCGGGAGGCACTCAAACTGGCTGTACGCCGATGGAGAAGCACGCATTTTGCCACAAACTTTAACGAAGCGGCAGGTTTACAGCTGAGAGAGCACTTGATGCTACTCGAGCGTCAAGCAAGCGGGCAAGATAGCAGCCAGATCACTCCATCTGGACCGTCACCAGTAGATAACAACGCACCGAAGATTCCACGATCAAGCAAGAGGCTCAGACAGAAACTGAAGATGAAACTCGCCCTGCCAATACGTAGATCGCACCCTGGCAGCTCCGTACTGCGTGACTTGCAGCGTTCACGAGAAATCTGTGGCCTCCCTCTTCATGTGTCTTTTACTGACATCCCACGAGTACTCGAGCTCATCGAAAACACGGTGCGTTGGATGGAAACTCATGCTACTATGATATTGTTTTTCTTCTTGGACGAAGACGAGGAACTAACAATCCACTTGCTTCGCGCTTGATGCTGACCAGAATATTCACTACAACGAGCGGGCGGGTGTCGAATTTGCACTTGCCGTGTACGTGTGCGGATACCCGAACTGCGTGCTGTCGGTGTGGGTCTATCTTGCGGCTCTAGTGCCGCTTTAGCGAGCGCTGGGGTTGATCTGGCGCAGTAGCTGAGTCACCTTGGCCTGGAGCGCCTTGAGCTTGGACGTGGCTTCACCGCGCGACTTCGCAGAGAGCTCTTCGGGCCGAGACAGGTCGAGGACGCGGTCACTGTCAAGCCGCAAACAGGCCGTGGGCTCGAGCCCCTTCTCAAACGTGGCCACCAACGACCCGGCAGGCGCCTTGGCCACCGTATCGGGAACAATGGGCGAGCCTCGGACCGAGTACGTCATTTCTCCTTTGCGTGCTGTACGCAGGACGGTGCTTGGGACAGTCCCAGCCCGGCGACGGTCCATAGGCGTAGCAAATGCAGAGAGCCGCTGATTCCTCACGTCTTCGTCGGCCTCCGAGTCTTCCTCACTCTCCTCCGGGTCCGCAACGCTGCATGGCGTAGCAGCCACGATACTTTGCCGAGCTATGGAAGACCTCGTGCGCGCAGGTGACGGCTGTGACTGCGACAGACAGTGGATGACGTTCTGCAGGTCGCCGCCGAAGTCCTCCACGAAGGTCTTCCAGGGCATCTGGCGCACAGCCTCGGGCAGGCAGAGCAGCTCCACCTTGAGCTCCATCTCGAGCTCCTGCGCGCGTCTCTCGGCGTCCGCCACCAGCTCGTCACACTGCTCCTGCACTGCAACATGCATACAGGAAACACAAGTCAGAAGACAGGAAATAATATATATCTACAGCTCTGAAGCCGCCCTTACCCTGCGTCTCCAGCTCGTCCAGCAGCGTCTCCAACTGCTGCCGCCGCTTCTTCTCCGAGCAGAACAGCGTCGACTCGCGCGGTCTTTTCTTGCGCTTCGTCTTGCTCTTCTTGGGTGACGGACTCGTCAAAGTGACTGTCGGAAGGCCGAAGCCGGCGCTCGCGTCCTCCGCCAACAGCTCCACGACGGTGTTCTCGCCGATGGCTTGCAAAGGCCCCGCGCCGGCAGTAGCGCGTGTGCTCATGCCAGTGCTGACAGCGCTACGGCGACGAGGACGGCGCAGCGTGCGCCCGATGCGTCGGCGACCGGAAGGAGCCATGGAGTTGGTGATATTGGCGTTTTGGAAGTTTGAAAAAGTGCGCGTAAAAATTGGGTGATTTGAAATTATACTTGATTTTAGTATGGTTGTGGCAAAATTGCCACAACCTTTACAAATGTAGCGGAAGACTCCTAAACCAAGAGCTTAGATGTGCAGCCTAGTAGGTCCTACATAGGCAGTGTCTACGTAGGAACCAAGCTACAGGTCGAGGCCTACAGAGTCAAGTACGTGCTGGTGGCAGATCGCTGGGAAACTGGCCAATACTTCGAAGTATCAAGCAACCAAGCTGTGCAATCAACAATACTTCCCACGAACGAGGAAACAAGTCGATGAACTTACTCGAACGCTGTCATTCTATATTTCTCCATTCTATTCGAGCGGCACAGCATTGAAATAGGTCTGCTGCTGTTTGTAGCTGCACAACATATCTCGCTAGTCGCCGCGACTCGCATTGAAATAGCACCAGTGCACTGGAGAATAAGCTCACTCTCCTGTCAAGTCTGCAAACTGCTGCGTCCTTCATCCTATCCCTGAGCCTCTGGTTCTGGCGTGCCCTTGACCCACTTGGCCACCTTGCTGAAGATCACGCCCACCAAGATGCCCATGACGAAGATGAGGCCCATGGAGCTCAGGTACTCGAAGACCGTGACCACGCCCTGCTCCGTCTCCGTCTGCTCCTCGCCGTACCAACCGGACGTGAGCACTTTCCTCTTGGTCCAGAACTTGTGCGCCAGGTACGACGCCACGCCCACCGTCAGTATCCGCCTCATGAACGGCCGCCCCTCGGGCTGTTCTTCGGCCGCAGGGGCCGCCGCTGTGGCAGCATTAGCCTCCGCCTTCTTCGCCTTCCTCTCCTTGTTCCGGCGCCGCGGCGCTGATGCCGTCTTCTTCCACTTGTTCTTCGTCTCGGCCTGGTCCGCCATCGTCTCGCTCTTGTGGATTGAGGAGTCGTCGCGTTGACATGCAACGACCTCGCTGACTCAGTATCGGATTTAGCAGGTTTGGTGGCAACTTTAACGAGAGAAGCCTCTCGCTAAATATACGAAAGGAGGTGAGGCTGCCAAGGCTTCACTCGTGGACAAGAAGCAGAGCCATTCAACAGCCATGAAGGTCCGCTCGTCCGTGAAGCGCATGTGCGACGGCTGCAAGGTCGTTCGCCGACGGAGGAAGGTGTACGTGATCTGCGACCGCAGCCCCAAGCACAAGCAGCGCCAGGGCTTCCATACTGCCGCCGCACCGCAGGAGACCGCGGCCGTCGCTGTCGTCTCGCCCAACACGAGCTTCCAGACCGCACTGAAGCAGCTGCAGTTCCCAGGTCTCGCCCCCTTCAAGGCCTTCCGTGACGCCGCTATCCAGATCCCGAAGCTTTGCTAGACGAAGGCGTCGGAAGGCGACGGCAGCAGCGACCAATGATACAGATCTGGATGGCGCGGCTTGCTGCGCACGGCATCAGACATAACTCAAGTTAATCACATTGCGCTGTGTCCGGTCATAGTTACTATTCTGCACCTCGCGGCAGTTTTCGGTCCACTGAACTGGATGAGGTTGGTGCATCGCACTCAGGCAGCGGCTCACTCCGACGACGCCATTTGCTCACGCGTGCTACTACGTATTACTACAGTATTTAACCTTAACTGAAAGGATCGATATCCTGTCGGTTAATTTTTGGAAGAGTACGTTCTGGTGCGGCACTTCCTTCGCTTCGCCCGAACGCACGCAGCCCATGGCGCGACTGTGTCTCCTGTTGCTGGCGCTGGCAGCCAAGGCCAACGTGTGCACCGCTGCTGCTCGCTCGCAGGCGCGGTTCTTCCTGCCCGACGCGGCGCAGCAGTCGCAGCTTAAGCCGGTGCTGCAGCAGCTCGAGGCGCTGGGCGTCTCCCAGTTCCAGTCCGCCGACGCGCAGGCCTCGTGGGGGAAGCTGCTGACGGACAGCTCTGAGTTCGACCTCGTGTGGAGCGCCGCTGCCGCTCTGCCGCTCGCGCAGCTGGAGCTGCCACACCAGTTCGACACCAAGGTGAATCACCTGCTCGGCGCTGAACAGCTCACGTCGCCCGACGCATTAAGCCAGCACGTCGCCGCGCAGCAGAAGAAGCACGGCAAGTTCTTCTTCGACTTCATGCCGTCACACTACGAGCTGCCACGCGACCAGGAGCTGCTCGCCAGCGCATACGCTGACGTGCGCAAGAAGTCCGACTTCTCGCCCAAGCGCGTGCACGACGCGCACGTGTATCAACGCTTCCTGCTACGAGAGCGTGCCGCCAATGGCGATGAAGAGGCGTCTACGAAACGTGCAGAGATGTTCATCACGGACGAGGACTTGCAGTTCAAGCTGCAGTCGAGCGAGTTCAAAGGGAAGAACGTGGTCGTGGACCAGTACGTGGAACCGCTGCTGCTGGACAACCACAAGTTTCGTGTCGGCTTTTTCGTGGCAGTGACATCTACAGACCCTCTGCGTGTGTACGTGTACGACCACCCGCTGATCCAGATTGCAAAAGCCGAGTATCCAAGCACGCTGGAGGTTGAGACGGACCCCGCCGCTTACAACTTCGACCAGTACATCGCTCCGTGGGACTTTCCGGATCTCCAGGCGGATTTCCATGAACTCCCGTCCGCTAACAGGGAGGGAACGAACGCGTGGCACGTTTTGAAAAGATACTTGCGGAAACAGGGAATCGACACGAAGCATTTGCAGGACGAGGTGGATGCTGCTATCGCCAAGGTGGTGCTAAGCAGTCGCGGTCATTTCCAGAGTGAGCAGGCCAAGGTCAAGCGCGCAGCAGCCCGTGACGGAGACGAAAGCTCGGCGTCAGATCTCAGTGACAGCTTCTTTGACCTGTTCAAGCTCGATTTTGAGTTCGACGACATGGGAAAGCCGTGGCTCGTTCGCGTAGCTTCCAACCCGTCCATGGAGGGCACGCAGTCCGTGCTTGCTACGGATGAGGCGATCAAGAAGCGTTTGCTGCATGACCTGCTTAACCTGGTGGGCGTGCACCCGCAGACTCGGCTTCCGTTTGAAAAGTTTTTCCGCCCGGCCGTTGCTGCCTTTTGCTCGGACAAATGCCGCGACAAGAACCGGGCATGGGATACATCGTGCTGGTCGTGCCCCGGCTGGTTCGCTCCGAACGTGGCACGCAAGCTGTTTGCCGCTTCAACTGAGTATGCCCGACGTGGCAGCTTCAACCTCGTGTTCCCGTCGTTGGAGCAGGAATTGACCAAGTTCCTGGACACGGAGCTTTCCGAGTTCGACATCGCGTTTGATCGGTATCTGAAGGCGCTCACCAGCGGATACGCGGAGTTGGAGGAGTTCCCGGCGTCCGATCGCGCAGTTGTGTGCGTGTACCGCGAGCACTGCAGCAATCACGGTGACTGTGTGAACGGCGCGTGCTCTTGTGATAGCAACTACGAAGGCCGGACGTGTTACATCCCGAAGGACTTTGACCAAGAGGAGCATATTCAACAGGAGACCGGAGAAACGGGCGGCCAGGACGCCGAGACGTGGAAGGAGAAGGTGGAGAACCTCATGTGGAACCGAGGTGACGCGGCCGAGGGCCCAAACAGGCCAATGACGGGCGCTGGCGACACCTCAGTAGCCAGCACCGTGTTCCTTGTGGTGCTGCTGTGTGTTTTCCTGTTCGTGATCTATCGGGTTGTCACTGCGCACGGGTCTGGCGGCGGCACCGAGCTCCCGCATGACGGCAAGGCCATGTAGCTTTAACTTGCTGCTATTCAACAGATAACTGATAGATCCTTACTTTTATGTTACGTAACTTCATTTTGCACTTTTGCGTCTGGCTAAAATGGTGGCGACGTCCCGCGTCATGCCGATCGCCGTCCTGGGGCTACTGAACGAGAACGTGTCGTTGGCGGCGGTGGAGGGGGCGACGTACCTCTGTGTGTTCCTGCTCATGCTGCATGTGCACTCGTCCGGCAAGCGCAACGCCACTATGCTGTCCGCTGCGCTGTTGCAGGTGCTCATCGTTGAGCTGGTCTTCTACTACAGCGACCGCTGGCACGCGCAGTCGCTGGTGATGCTAGTGTCGGGGCATTTGCCGTTATACATTGTACTGTTGCAGGCCCAGCTCTACTACATGTAAGTGACGGGTGTGGAATGGGATGAGTTATATGGACATACTTAAAGATGTCTTTGCGAGCAGCGCATTCGTCACAACGTCGAGACTGCGGATCGACCCATTCATTCAGCCGTTTGCGATGGGAGTGCTACTGGTGATGCTGGCGTTTCCGTTCGAGTTGGTGGGCACCAAGTTCCTCTGGTGGACGTGGCACGATACGGACCCGCTGCTGGCCGACCGCATGATGGGGGTGCCGTGCCACGCGCTTTTCTACTACTTCTTCTTCGGCTTTGCGTTTAACTGCGTGCATCACATCTTGCGCAGGTAAGTTGCTTGCCGAAGTGAGAGAAGATGAGGTTTCCGTGGGCTAATCATTGTTGCTTGAAGCACCTGGCTTGTAGGCGACTACTACGAGGAGGGGCATTGGCGGTCGGAGTGGAGCTATGTGCTGATGATGCCTCTGCTTACGACCATCTTCACAATGGGCTTCCTCATTGTCGGCTACTACTCGATCGTGCATGTCATGGGGATCGAAGCACAGGTCGCGTTTACTTGCCTTGGCGTGCTGATATTTGTCGTACTGACCCTCGCGTTGTATTGTACTATGATGCAGGTGGCCTTCCTTATGCTGATGGCAACGAGTTTATTACTGGTCTGGATGGCGGACAGAGAGAGAGGTGATGTCTTCTTACTATCTCTGCATTTGCAGATGAGCTTCTGCTGACCGTTTTGTCACGCTTGCTTTGTGACTTGGTTGGCAGACTCACCGGACGTGCAGAAGGCGCTCGAGCCCGTGGACCTGTATGACAGCGACTGGCTGTACTCGTGCCTCGACCACGCCGTGAACCAAATGGTGCTCCTGCTCTACTTGGTGCTGGTGCTGCTGGTGCTGTTCATCAACCCCACGGAGATCGTGTCGCTGGGCAACCACCAGCCGCTGGGAAATTGTCTTGAGAGCGAGAATTTCTACTCTCTCGTAGGCATGAAGCACCGCCGCAAGGTGTATTTGTGCGTGCACGACTTCGACGAGGAGTTCAACTTGTGCAATTACCCGGTGACGCAGCTGCTGTACGAGGACTCGTGGTACATGATCTGCGGCCGCGGCTACAGCAACTTCTCTACGTACGTGGCGGTCGTGATGGGCGCCTTCCTGGGGCTCAACCTGCTGCTCTTCCAGGCGCTCAAGCGGCCCCAGCGCACGCGCGTCGTGTCCTTCCGTCGTCAATAGAGCCAAAAAGTATCTTGGCGTCCTTTTTTGTTTGCACCATTTTGTGGATTCTTGGCAGCACGCGATTGGCTGGTATTTTAAGCCAGTAGATAGGCGGGAGCATCATAACGGCTGAAACGGCTTTATTACGATGCTCTGTCTTTGATTCTGCGTCTTCCGGCCTGTTCCCCACGTACGTCGACGGCCAGCGAGCGCTCGTCGGTCTCAGCGCTCTCCTCAGCACCTGTATAGACTAGACCTGCTTTAGGATGGCGCACCAGATGCCCATGGAGACCCAGCAGGAGCTGCGGCGCCTGCCAGGCAACAACGTACGTTCACAGCGAGGTATTTGCTAGTTGCTAGAGCTCACTATTGACGCTTCCTTCCCCTGTACAGCGCTGCGTGGACTGCGACGCGCCGTACCCGCAGTGGGCCACCGTCTCGTACGGAACCTTCATGTGCCTCGAGTGCTCGGGCCGCCACCGCGGACTGGGCGTTCACATCTCGTTCGTGCGCTCTGTCACTATGGACTCGTGGACGGACAAGCAGGTGCTGCAGATGCAGAAAGGAGGCAACGACGCGTTCCGCCAGGCCTTCGCGTCTGCTGGTGTGCCCACGGACCTCTCCATCAGTGAGAAGTACAACGCGCCCCAGGCGGAGGCCTACCGTCAGCGACTCACGGCCGTCGTCGAGGGCCGCGCGCCACCGTCGCTGCCTCAGTGGGACCCGAGCATGCGCAAGCCCGCGTCCTCCTCCTTCTCGTCGGCCTCGTACTCGGGCGGAGGCTCTGCGGGAGGCGACACCCGAGGCGTCGAGGCCCTCAAGGGCGAGTCCGAGCAGGATTATGTTGCTCGCCAGGTGAAGCTGCGCGAGGAGGCCCGCGCTCGCATGGCCGCCAAGTTCGGCGCCAACGGCATGCAGGGGATCGGAAGTGGCGGCGAGACGCGTGCGCCGCAAGCTGCGTCGGGAGGCCTCGGAGACCTCACGGGCGCTTTCAGCTTCCTCACTAGCACCGTCACGACGGCTGCTAGCTCGGCGGCTAGCCTCGTGAAAGACAAGGACCTGGGATCCAAGGTTTCGTCTGGCTGGTCCTTCGTGCAGAGTGCCATTCATGACCCAGCGCTCTCGGAGAACGTCAAGTCCTCCGCCACCTCCGGCTGGTCGGTGCTTTCCAGTGGCGCCTCGGCGCTGCTGCAAACCGCACAGACCGCAGTTAACGGAAACGGCACCGACAACTCTGACGGTATGGCCGCTTTCCCTCGTACCAACGCCGAGCTTTCAACCACTGGCAAGTACGCGGGGGTCGGCAGCAGCAACAGCAGCACGAGCTCGTCGAGCCGCGACCACGACAACGACTCATGGCTGGATTCGCAGCTCGGCTCAAGTAGCAACAGCAACAGCAACAACTTCTACACGCCCCCGCAGCCGTCCAAGCCCGCTCAAACGCCCGACTTGTTCGGATCCTCGTCATCCAGTAACAACGGCAGCAACCACGATCTGCTAGGGCTGTCCTCGTCGTCTGTAGCGTCGGCGACTAGCAGCAATGGCTCGGCTGCTACCGCTACCGCACCTCCAGCACCTGTCGTACCAAAGAAGGAGAAGCCCAAGAAGGACGTCGACTTCTTTGGCGAGTTCGGCTTCTAGGCCGCAAGTGGGGCGAGTGGAGCAGAGGCGCAGAGACTAATTTCCGTATTTCATTTCCATAAAGAGTAAGCCGCGAGTTGGGGGAGGCCGAATGTCAATGTTTTTTAGCGTGCAACATGGGGACGAAAGCTGCTTCGTGCGCGGGTTCATCGCAGATGTTTTTGGAGCTCACCTTCAACTTCGACGGTCACACCCAACGCACTCATCAATGATAGAGATACACCGTGCATCCATCCATCCACCAACTCCGATGCGCTCTAGCTGTCAGGACAAAGACCAAAGCTAGTCGTAGTCATGGCAAACCAAACGGATGGCATGTTGCTTTTTAGTGAACTACGCCTGGAAGAACGTACAGTGTTGTGATCTATCGGGTTCGATTAGTTACGCCCTTCCTACTCTCAACCACTCCACTCCCTTCTGCTCTTCCGCTTGCTGCGTTGACGTGAATGAGCGAGTGCTCGCCCTCGCCCTGCTTTCCTTCATAGCGCGAGGTTTTTCAGATCCAGAACGAGATGGGGACGACGACGCTGTCCATGGTCCGCTCCTCCAGGTACTTCGAGGTGCTTTTAAGCTTACAGGTTGCGCGCCAGGGTGCGCTTGGCGGCGGCAACGACGTCCTCGACCTGGGGCAGGCACACCCTCTCCAGGTTCTCGGCGTACGGCATGGGCACGTCCGTGCCGGTCACGCGCTCAAGGGGAGCGTCCAGGTAGTCGAAAGCCTCGGTCTCCATGATGATGCCGGCAATCTCGGCACCAATGCCGTGCTGGCCCCAGCCCTCCTCGATGGTCACGATGCGGTTGGTCTTCTTCACAGAGTCAATGATGGCCTGACGGTCGAACGGACGAATCGAGCGGAGGTTGATCACCTCAGCGTCGACGCCCTCCTTGGCGAGCTGGGCGGCGGCCTCAAGGGCCTCACCCACCATGCGGGAGAAGGCGACAATAGTGAGGTCCTTGCCGGGCTTCATGATCTTGGCCTTGCCGATCTCAATGAGGAAGTCCTTGTCCTGGGCCTCCTTGGACACGGGGAATGAGACACCGTACAGGAGCTCGTTCTCAAGGACCACCACCGGGTTGGGGTCGCGGATAGCGGCCTTGAGCAGACCACGGGCGTCCTCCGAATCGTAGGGGGACACAACCTTGAGGCCGGGCACGCTACCGTACCAGGCGGCGTAGCACTGCGAGTGCTGGGCGGCGACAGCCGCAGCGGGGCCGTTGGAACCGCGGAAGACGATGGGCACGCTGATGTCGCCGTTGGACATGTAGAACTGCTTGGCGGCCGAGTTGATGATCTGGTCAATGGCCTGCATGGCGAAATTGAACGTCATGAACTCCACGATGGGCTTGGTGCCGTTGTAGGCGGCGCCGATGGCCAGGCCCGTGAAGCCCTGCTCCGTGATGGGCGTGTCGATGATGCGCTTGTCGCCGTACTTCTCCCAGAGGCCCTTGGAGACCTTGTAGGCGCCGTTGTACTCGGCGACTTCCTCGCCCATGAGGAAGACCTCGTCGTCGCGGGCGAGCTCCTCGTCCATGGCCGTGTTGAGCGCATCACGCACGGTCATCTCGTCGGCTACGGTGGCCATAGAGCGGCGCAGCAGACTCGGGGCCGCCTTGAAGGCCTTGCTGGTGGTCAGGACGCGACGGAGAGCCATTTCAAATCTTCTACAGATGGAGGGGGAGGGAGGTCTGCTTCTTACGCCGCAAACTTGGAAATCACGGTCTGCGGCTCGCGGGCGGCCGCGCCAAGCAGCCACTGGTTTCGATTTCGATATGTACATAACACCATGCAGCAACTTTGGCGCAACTTACATGCCCATCATGCGAGAATGCTGCTTCATAAAGTACGAAATGCTGCTTGGAGAGGAGTGTCGATGTCCGAAACAAAAAGCCCCATTAGTGTCGCAGCACACAAGATTCACTTACAGTTGGTATTACACGGCGATGGGCAGCACCAAACGGGGCTCTATCGTCCGGACGAAGGCGCCGAGCAAGGTGCAAAGACCAGCGTGACGTCAGATCATCGGAGCGCTCCACCCAACAACGGCGCCGCCGAGCTGACCGGCGGTTCGCATAGACAAGGGAGATCGCCGCACCAGATTTGTTCAGGCGGTGTTGATGGATGTTGCTCGCCGCGTCTAGGCCCGCCAATGTGAAGGCCACGCGCGTGGCAGCGAGGTGGTGGATGAAGGGGAATGACAGAGCGTGTTTGGGCGTGATGAGTGCTATGCAAGTGCTACGGCGAGCTCGACTTCTTCTTCCTCTTCTTTCTCCTCCTCGGTGAAAAAGACTGTTGCTCCGGTGTCCGCTTCATCGTCGATGTCGTCGGCAGCGAAATCGCCTTCTTCGTCGTCTCCTGCTTCGCTGCCGGCCGATGCCGTCATGGGGTTCGGCAAGTCGGAGACCAGCTCGACGGGGCCGAACATGGGCTCGCTCAGCTGCTGTCGCCGCACGCCGACGAGCAGGGCGGCCATTGCGGCCACGACCAGCGCGGCCGCCACGAGTCCGACGAGCAGCAGCGACGACTCGGCGTGCTCGATATTGAACGGGATCGCCGCAGTCGCCACAGACTCGGCCCTCTGCAGCAGCCCCTCTGTCTGTGAAAGGCCATCGTCCCCCACGGAAGGCTCGTGCTCATGCTCGTCGCCGCTGCCGCTGCCGCTGTGGGTCGAGCTGGAGCCAGCATTGGCGCAAGGCTTGAACGGCCCTCGCGGGTCCACGTGCGCCGAGTAGTCATTCTCCCAGGAGCCCCAGAAGTCCTCGTTCGCCCCGAGGTCATCGTTGCGCAGCTCCGCTTGAGTCGCAGCAGCAGGGTCGATCTCCGATGTCTGTGTGCGAAGGCCGCGGCCTGCCGCGTCGGCTCCTGCCAGCGCGGCTGCGGAGCACAAGAGAGCGATCACTGCAAGCTTCATCGGCGGCTGTGTTGGTGGCAGTTGGGTTGGCGCGCAGTAGATGGAATGAGAGGAGGCTGATGAGAGAGGGCTCGAGTGTCGTTTCTCGGGAGATCGCAGACTCGCATGCGCCTCAAGTTGAAGTCGTTAGGAAACCAAACCTCTGAGAACGAATATAACCTCTATAAACGTATTGCGAAACGGCGCCAAATCCAACGGCATGGCCGCAAGTCCAACGCTGGCGCTTTTCAATGGAATCTCCTCCTTGTGCCTCCTCTTGGCGCTTGTATGCGGGGCTCTTCAACTCGGCTGCTCTGGGACGAGTGCCGGTCATGTCGCTCGGACTGTTCCGCGCGGAGAAGAATGACGGAGATTCGTAGCCGGTGCTCGAGGGCCTCGGTCGATCCAGGCGCTCAGATCTTCTTTTCCCGCATCGAAGACAAAGCGAAAGAAACCTAAAGTGACCACAAGCATGGATACTGCTAGCAAGATGATGTCGAGCGCGCACGCCCACGGGCACGACACGTGCACCAAGGACCCCTCCGGCTGCATGCGCGCCGTCGTGTGGACGGGCAAGTCCGTTAAGCTGGAGCACATCCCCAAGCCGAAGCTCATGGAAGCGTCGGATGTGGTGGTGAAGGTCACGGCTTGCTCTATTAGCCCGGACTTCGCTACTGACGTGTGCGGCGGGGAGGCCGGGGGGTTGGAGAAGGACCAGGTGCTGGGCAGCGAGGCCGTCGGCATCGTGGAGAGCGTGGGTGCAAACGTGACCAAGCTCAAGGTTGGAGATCGCGTGGCTGTGAGCTTTGTGCTGGCCTGCGGCAACTGCAAGCACTGCCGTCGGCAGGAGTTCGCCTCCTGCAACTGCACGAACGCGTCCCAGGAGTTCAAGAAGACTTATGGTGGCTGGGCTCCTGCCGCCGTACTGGGTAGTACCCGCATGCTGGGAAACGTTCCTGGTGTGCAGGCCGAGTTTGTTCGTGTGCCCTTCGGGGACGTGAACTGCTTCAAGTTGCCCTCTGGCGTGAGCGACGACAAGGCGCTGCTGGGAGTGGAGACGACCGCGACTGCGCTGCACGCTGTGGATATGGCCAAGGTGAAGGAAGGAGATTCGGTGGTCATTTGGGGACTTGGTCCCATCGGTCTGCAGGCAGCGCACTGGTGCAAGCTGCGTGGTGCCAAGACCGTGGTGGGCGTGGAGCACTGCACTGAGCGACTCAAGTTTGCTCACGACCACATGAATTTGGAGGTGGTGGACCGCCGCGATATGTCGTGCGCTCAAGTGGTCGCGAAGCTACAGCAAATGCTGCCGCCTGCCGGCGCTGACGCTGTTATCGACGCGAGTGGCTGCTCCTCCTCGAGCGGGTGGATGGCGAAGCTGGAGAAGACGATTGGGATGGAGAAGCAGCCGGAGCCGACGGACACGTTCAAGGAGATGCTGATGATTGTGCGCAAGTGCGGCCACATTTCGATCGTGTCGGACTACATGAATTCGGTGCAGTCGTTCCCGATCGGCCACGTCGCTATGAAGAGTGTGGTGGTGAACGCTGGTCGCACGCCGGCGCAGAAGTACTACCCGCAAGTCTTCGACGCGATCGAAAGTGGCGAGCTCGACCCGTCCGTGCTGATTTCGCACCGGCTGGCGCTCGAGGAGGTGCCCGAGGCGTACACCCGCATCGGCAAGAAGGACAGCAGTTTCCTCAAGGTGTTCGTGGTGCCGCACGAGATGCGCTCCAAGTCGTAATTGGGTCGAGGGCAACAGCAGCCCAGCCTGCAACAGGATTCTCCACACCGAAGTCACAAGACATGAGCCCCAGCTCAAAAGTAGGATGCTAGCGATGGAGATCTATTGCTTTCATTTCCCCCGTAAGTCCAGCTAAGCAGCATTCGTATCTGCTGCCTAATGATTTTAGCTTCAGAATTGTTGTCAATTATTTGTCGACCGTGAAGTTTGCAACGTGCCAACTATCAGAAGAGCTATTCGATGTTATGTTTTTCCTCTTCTACCTTCCAACCCCATTAACTACAGCTCCGCGAAGCGTTGAAGTTGTCGTCGAGAGGCACGTGGCACTTGGAAAGGTGCCATATAGCGACGGGTCATTTCTCCAAAGAAACGGTGGTTCTCCAAGTGTAGTGCTTGTTGTAGTGGTTGTCCATGGAGTCCAAAGGCTGGGTTATGCGAATCCATGGCGCCCAGCAAAGCATCCAACTGCTGGGCCTGACGTCCTTGAGTCACACCGCTCTTGGGACGTGACACCGCCTCCCCCAGCTCGATAAGCTGACCCCCGACACTTTCGCCATCAATCCCGCTTGACCCTGCCGAAGCCCCACTTTCGATGCCAGTGCTACTGATGCTGTTGACTTTTGCGAGCACCGGCGGTGTGACCGGATCAGCCGGCGTTCGAACTGGTGTGAGTTCAGTCGCATTGACAACGGAATTCATAGCAGGTTCCTCTGGGGAGACTTCAGGTAAGGTTCGTTGACTTGATTCGAGGTACGCAGATGCATTGCTGCTATCTGCGTACTCCACCGTGACAGAATTGTTAGCTGCTTCGCCAGTTTGGTCTGGAACGGTATCCACTTGGGTTTCAGTTCGTGTAGTACTAACGTTTGAAGACACAACCGCATCGTTGAAGACGCTGCTCGATCTCAGGCGCCGAGAACTGGTGCTCTTTCGGTGGGGCTTTTCAGCATCCGAGCCAGAGGTGGTAACGCAAATCGCATCTTCGGTACCACGTAAGCGGGAACTTGCGTGAATTCCAGAAGTCCCCGCAGTTAAGAGCAGTGCCGCTGCAACCACAGTATCAATGTTCCTCATGGCTGGTGCTTTGCTAAGTAGTAAAACCGAAACTGATCGTAAGCTTGGCGCTCCATCCGATGCAGGGGTGACAGTCAATTCGTCGATCTGTTGAAGTTCATAGCTCTGCTTCAAACAGTGATATCGCCGATGTTGGCCAAACACATCGCGTGATGACACTTATCGATGGGATCACGCCTTGTAGCATTCTCCATCACCAGCTTCCCTCCATCAGCGATACGAAGGTCGTCGTTTAGCTTCTTTCGCTCGCTTCCAATACGTCTGACGTGGACAGTGTCGCGACAAATACGTCGTTCGACGGTCAAGATGTAGCCGACTTATAATTCGGAAGCGAATGCATCCACTCAGTCAGAACTTTAGTCATTTCCATTCTTTCAACAATCAGTAGACCCACATCGTCGTCAAGCGTTTATCAAGTCACGCATTCTGTCGTAACGGGGTGAAGCTGCCAAGATGCAGCGGTAACAACTCACATCTCATTCCCCAATTTGCGAGCCACAAACCAGCTCTCATTCCTCCTCATCATTTCGACTTCCCTCCACCGACTATCGAAATCATGAAAAACGCCACTGCACTCGTCGCCTTCCTCACACTGAGCCTTCTCGTCGCCGACGAAGCCCAAGCTGCATCGAATACGCCTTCGCTTCGCGGTCTAGCAGCCAGTGTTGATAAAACCGCAACGAAAGGCGACGATGAAGGCAGGAAGGATCACCACCACCACCACGTCAAAAAAGTCAAGAAGATCGCCATTCCCGTCCCGGTGGAGGTGCCCCAGTTTATCCCGGTCCCCGTCAGCGTACCGTCCACGGTGGTGGCCAGCTCCAATACTGCCGTCGTGGGTTCTTCGACCAATGTTGCGGCTGGCGCTGGTCCTGGCATTGCCGGCCCTGGTACTGGTGCCGTTGGTCCAGGTGCCGCTGGTCCAGGTGCGGTTGCTCCAGGTGCGGTGACTCCCGCTCCGACAACTCTGCGCGGACGTCCGGCGGCAACCCCAGCGGCCACGACGACTGGAAGATCGAGGGCCACACCGGCACCGACTAGCTTTGCCAATGCTGGAGCAGCTTCCTCGGCAGCGGAAGAACCGGGCGTCGCAGCACCAATCGGTCCGCAGGCTGGCGGTGCAGGCACGAGTGGGGTCCCGACTTCTTCGGGTTTTGGAAACGCCAACAACGCTCTCGGAGCCGGAGCTGGCGGCTTTCCTTCGAACGGTGCAGGCTTCGGCGGTGCGGGCTTCGGTGGCGGCAGTCCGATGGGCGGCCTCGGTGGCAATGGCCTCGGTGGTAATGGTCTCGGTGGTGGTTTTGGTGGCAATCGCATGGGCACCGGCATGTTCGGCGGTGCTGGTGCTGGTGCTGGCGGCTTCAACCAAGGTGGTGGCTTCGGACAGCAGATGGGCTTCGGCGCGCAAGGTGGCAACGCAGTTGGCGGGATCGGTGGCGGTCAAGGTGCGATGATGGGGAACTTTGGTAACAACGGGTTCGCGGGCGCGACTGGAGGTCAAGCTGGCGGCTTCGGCGGAGGCTTCAACCGCCGCGAGCGTCAGCGTCGCCGTTAATAGCAAGATCAGGCTACTGGTGATTGAGCTACTCAGGAGTGCTTCACCCTATGCTGATCATTCATGTACAGAGTAAAAGATCGAAATGACTAATGAGACCATGCACTTCTGTCCACCGAGCTAAAGGGAGCACACTTGAGCACTTGGCAAGGTTGCTCCTTGTTGGGGTGCCTCGCACCAGGTATATTGTAGAATGAGTTAGGATGAAAGATGCTAGAGGTCCTGTTCTAGTCTAACAGGCATGGGTGGTTTCATCATGGGTTTCGTCTTGGCTGATGGAGAAGTCGCTCCCAACTTCGCAGCTCGTTACCGACGCCACTACACAGGACGCAGGTGGCGTCAGGGCTACCGATCTCCAACACTCCTCCTCGACTGAGCCAGACTGCGACTAGATCTTGTCTTGGTGCTAATTGGTAAGCTTGAGCATGGTCACGTTGCGGCCATGCAACGTTGTTCCAAGTGGCTTTGTGAAAATATCAGCCTTCATCTCAGTGGTGGGGCAGTAGGTCACGCAGATGTCCTTCTTGCGAATGGCGTCTCGTATGAAGTGGAACTTGATGTTGATGTGCTTCATGCGTGCAGTGGTGACATCGTTCTCCATGTTCTTGATCGCGCTCTGGTTGTCGATATTCAATATGACTCCGTCATTCTTGCTGCGGAGACCAACCTCTGCCAATAGCTGTTTGACCCATAAACAGTCTTGCACTGCAGTCGCGCCAGCGATGTACTCCGCTTCTGCAGTTGAAAGCGCAACGGTTGACTGCTTCTTGCTGTACCACGATATCGGCATGTTGTTGATGGTTAGCAACCCACCAGAGGTTGATTTGCATCCTTGTCGCCGGCCCAGTCCGCGTCGCTGAAGATGGCTGTATCAACGTGATGTTGAGGTGGTGCTTGGGGCCGAGGATAGTTCAACTTCATCTCTCGTGAGCCTCGCAGGTAGCGCAGTATACGCTTGACCGCAACCCAATGTGCGTTGGTCGGCATAGCCACGAAACGAGCCAGGTAGTTCACAGGCATCGTTATGTCTGGTCGAGTGCAGTTGCTTATCCATAGGAGAGATCCAATCGTCTCTCGCATAGCGCTGTTGTCGTAGAAGGGTTCATCGTCATCGCAGCGAAGGTCCTTAGTCGACTCCATCGGCGTTGTCACTGGGCGGCAGTTCTCCATGCCACATTTGGCGAGCAAGTTGTCAATATTGGATGTCTGGTGGAGGTAAATGCCGCGGTCGCTCTGTTCGATGTTGATTCCCAAGCATTTCTTCGCTGGACCGATGTCCTTGATCTGGAATTGGTCGACAAGCTTCTGAATCGTCCAGGCTGACGACAACTACATCATCGACGTAGAGACCCAGCATCGTGAGTTTGCCTTCATGCCACCTGGAATACAAACACGGGTCGAGTTGACTCCTCCTGAAGCCGAGTTCAAGCAAGTAGCGGTGGATGGTGTCGTTCCAAAGCTTGCCGCTCTGCTTGAGGCCGTACAGGCTCTTCTGAAGCAGCAGGCACTTCCTTCGGGGGAGTTGTAGTCCTGCGGGTGCTCGCATGAAAATCGGTCTGTTCAGGGCAGCTCGAAGGTAAGCGTTGGGTACGTCTCCTTGGCGAATGACAGCGTGCCACAATGCGGCCAACGCAACCAGAAGTCTCAAGCTCGACATTTTCAAGACTGGCGCAAAGGTTTCATTAAAGTCGATCCCGTGTTTTTGGTTGAAGCCACGAGCAACCAGGCGAGCCTTGAATCTCTCTAAGTAACCTTTGCTGTCGAGCTTCAGCTTGAACACCCATTTGGCAGTAATCAGATTTCCATCGCTAGGCACATCAACGACAGTCCACGTCGCGTTGTTTGAGATAGCCTTCAGTTCCTCTTGCATTGCATGTTGCCATTAGTTCCAGTAGGGACTTGTCTTTGCCTCGGATACGCTCGTCGGCTCCTTAGTACCATCGCCTTCTCGTATGGTTAGGAGCGCGGTGCCACCATCAAGGCTGACAGTCAGTAGAGCGGTCACAGGAGCAGCAAACTCTTCGAGAAAGGATTGGGGCAGTCGAAAGTCGTCCTGCGGAAGCGCTCGAGCCCCACAGTTTAGCCCGAAAACTTGCTGGATTGCACGTGACGTGAGCTGTTGATGGTCTGTCGGGCTTCCTGTGGCATCGATACGCTCATCAGAAGCTGCTGTTTGGTTGTTGACCTGCTCTGGATGCATCTCGTTGCGGCCGGGGTTGTTGTTGTCGTGGCCAGCGTCGACGGCGTCTATATATCGCCCCACAGCTCGTGAATCAAGTCGCTCAATATTCTGTATATGCGTTGTTGAGATGATCCTTTTGGTTCTCGGGATGAGGACACGATAAGCCTTCTTGAGAGGATCAATGCCGATGACCACACCCTTCTCAGCACGCTTCTTCGCGGAGCGCTTTGTGGCATGAGCGATGTGGCTCGTGCATTTGGAGCCGAACTTGAGTATGTGCGAGACATCAGGCACCTTGCCTGACAGGACTTCGATTGGAGATGCGTGGTCTGCATTTGCTCGAGTTGGTAGGCGATTTCGAATATAACTTGCATAGAGAACATCATCGCCCTAGTACCTCTGAGGTAGTGCAGATGCCCAGAGCACGCTCGAGCTGAGTCCATAATCGTTCTGTGAAAACGCTCTGCTTTTCCATTTGACGAAGACATGCCAGCTTCAGTAGCTTAGTGGCGGATGCCTCGGTTGAGGAGAAAACGATCCAGTCTACTGCTGCCTAATTCGCCACCTCCGTCGGATCGAATCACCTTCACCTTGACGTTGTATTGCCGCTCGAACTCGCTGACGAAGTCTTCCACATGGCCTTCCGCATCACTCTTCTTACGAAGCAGGTACACCCTGTTGAAGTTCGTAGCATGATCCACAATAGTGAGGAGGTGTTTGTTGCTGAGTCGATCGGGGTCATGTCCGTCTTCAAGTCCATGCACACCGTTGCCCCGGTTCATCTGTCGGAGCAGAAGAAGCGTCTTGCTTGTTCTTCGCTCGACGGGTCTGTTTTGCTTCCGCACAGCTCATGCAGAAATCAATCTTCCTGTTGGAGGCGACCATTCCACCGACCAAGTTCTTGTCAAGCATGCGGACGAGATCCTGGAAGTTTACATGTCCAAGGCGTTCGTGCCATTGCTGCAGGGAGGAGGTCGTCATGGAAGCAAAGGCGGCTGCGCCATGCTCGAGGCCTACAGACAAAGTCCATTCATCGGTGACTTTTCCACCTCGGCGATCGATTTGCCCGACTCAGACTTGATGACACATCGATGCTTGTCAAACGAACATGTGAATCCGCGTGCTGTGAGCTGGGCGACTGATATCAGGTTCCTGTCGATTCCGCTGGCGTAGTACACGTTCTTCAACAGGATGGTGCGCTTTATCCCATTCGCACTTGTACTGATGATCGCATTTCCTTTTTCAGCGGCCACTACGACATTGCCATTTGCCACTTTGACGGAGAGTAGTGCTGGTTCAATCGCAAAAAGTTGATCGCGGCTTGTGCAGAGATGATGAGATGCACCTGAGACCACCGTCCACACGTTAGCCGACGATGGTTCGTGTACACTCCTCCAGAGTCACTAGCAGCAACCCAAACGTAAGCTTCATCGTCAGAGTTGCTGTCTGCTTCATCATCAGGGTTGCTGGGGGCTTCGTTGTGACCGCTTACATCTGCAGTAGCCACATTTGCACTTCCGCTTGACGCTAGTTGCTTCGCTTGCTCCACAATTGGACATGGGAATATCTTGTGGCCGGCCTGACCGCACACGTGACAGCGAATTTCACTTCGGCTTCCTGCTGCGCCAAATGCCTGTCCGCCAGGTGGACGTTATGCGAGCCTCTCTGAGCTTTCACTTCCGGACTGAGATGCATGCCGTGGACGGCTATCGTTTGTGCGATCACTTCGATCCTGAGCGCGATCGTTATGCCCATTGTTGTTCCGACGGTCGTTGTAGCGAGTTTTTCGGTCGTCGCGCTTGGTACCATTGCGTCGGCCGTCTCCTTTCAGCTTATACAGTAGTCGCTTCATCCGGTCCGTTTCTAAGACGTAGTCTGAAGTGTCTTCAGGTACTGACGATATGAGTGTGGCAGCCAACTCGGGGCAAGCGTGGTTGCCAAAGACTTCCATGACCATTTTGGTCTGATCTCCCTCCATGAGACTCTCACTGAAGTTCAAATACTCCAGATAGTCGTGCCATGAGTCACCTTCTCGCTTGTGGCACTGCATCTTCGTGCTGAGTTCAAGTTGGCTTAGTTCGCAGCCGAACTCTGCGCGCATCGCACGCTTCACTTCAGCGTACGGCATGCTATCACCATCGTGACGTCGCTGCCACTCGGAGTTCTTCTTGTGATAGTATCTGGACGCTTTCCCTTCCAGGAAGTTGACCATGACCGATGCCTTAATTTCGTCGGTCCAGGTGGATCCATTCACGAGCGCTTCGGTTCTGATAGCATGGTCGAATTCGCTGATGAAGGTTTCGAAACCAGCTCCAAGTCCAGGGTAAACCTTGTTCCCCTTGAAGTCCGAGCAGCGAACATCCTTGATCTTGGGTTTCATTGGCGACGGAGGTGCTGTTTCCATGCTGATGTCTGACATGGAGGGGGCGCTACGTCCGCGCGTAGTGAGCTGCCTCTTCATTTCAGCCAACTCAGCCTGCAACTGGAGGATAAGCTGAAGCTGGTCGTGCTGCTCCATTGATTCTTGATCCGAAGGGTTGAAGTGCAATCGTCGGGAAGTCCAAGTCGGTTCACTCGGCGAGGTTCTTCCTCTTCGTCAGCATCGTCGGCACCTCGTGCCTCCGCGTACTCTTCAAGGTCTTCTTGATCGCCTCGCGAGTCTTGGAAGTCTTCACTGGTCGCTGCAGAAGGCGAGTCAGTTGGGCTCATAACCTAAAGGGAGCACACTTGAGCACTTGGCAAGGTTGCTCCTTGTTGGGGTGCCTCGCACCAGGTATATTGTAGAATGAGAAGGATGAAAGATGCTAGAGGTCCTGTTCTAGTCTAACAGGCATGGGTGGTTTCATCATGGGTCTCGTCTTGGCTGATGGAGAAGTCGCTCCCAACTTCGCAGGTCGTTACCGACGCCACTACACAGGACGCAGATGGCGTCAGGGCTACCGATCCCAACACAAGCTTCCTGAAATTTTTGTAAAAGACGTTATCGCATTTGCTTGTTGGTGAGACGAGCTATTCGGGGTAAAACTGAAACCAGTGAAATTGCATCCGAAAGGAGACTCAGCAAACTGATGCTCTGGATACAAATGCTTCTCCTTTACATGTAGTATATGCACGCATTTCATGCATGCAGAAACGAGTATGTATGAACAGAGAGGCACAGTCGTTCTCTACTTCCTATATCGTTCCAATCCACCTTTTATGGTATTTCTACGTAGTATTAAAAAAAATCGTGCGATGACAGCGGCATTGGAGGGGAAACCGTCCGCTGAAGCTGTTGGAAACATGGTCACGAAACCGGAGTTGATATATCGCAAGAGCGGACACTTTTTAAAAAAAGTAGCCGTATCATTAATTGCCAAGGCTACACCAAGTGGCATCGCTAGCGTGTATCTTGGCGGGACAACTTCATCGCTCGCCTGTGGACCAATGTGGACCAATATGACCTTTTGGCCTCAGCACGTTTTCAAAACCGAAAACCAGCACTTCATTTTTGCGAAGTACTTCTCTATAAAAGGGTGAATTTGAAGACGAGACGAGCGATCAAACAAGACGATTAATCAAGGTACATGTATCCCCCCTAATTTGACTGCTGCGACAGCAGTGATGCCATCTTCACCATACCGCTGTTCTTTTCGTATTGCTTCAACACCATCTCACACCGCTTTGTGTGCACATTATAAGCATCCTGAAGACATGTCGGTCAAAAAGTTTCAAATGCAAAGCGCGATCAACATGTAAGTAAATTCATGTAGCTCGCTCTATATTGCAACAAGGAACGTGAAAAGGCAAAAAGCCGTTGTTTACATAGTAGCTGTCTGCAAACCTTATCAGTGGGCAAACTGGCGCTTGTCGTTGGTCGAACGCTTGCCGTACGGGTTGTCGGCACTAAATGAGTGACCGGAACGCTGAAACTTGCCGCCGCGCGAGCTGCCATCATTGTCAAACGACGTACCCTTGCGCTTTCCGGCCTTTCCATTCGTCTTCACGGGGAGTGTCACCTTGGGCGGAACCTGGAGTCCGAACGACTTCGCCACTCCTTGCAGGTCTAAGCGACCCACGTCAAAAAGACCCTTCAACGAGTGCGATGCGTACGCCAAGAGGTATCCACGGTAGGCGTCCTTGGCGGACTTGTGCAGGTAGTACGTTTTCTCCACGAGCTTCATCAGCTGCGATTCGACGTTCGCAATCTTCGAGACGGGGAATTCATACTCGTTGAGCGCAACCTTCGAGGCCTTCAAGTACTTGAGGAAACCAAGCTCGTCCGGCAGCAGCATAAGCAGTGCCTTACCCTTGCCCTTAGCTCCACGTGCGGTACGACCGACACGGTGGATGTACTCACGCGGGTCGTCAGGAGGGTCAAACTGAATAATCCAGTCCACCGCCGGAATGTCAAGACCACGGGCCGCCACATCCGTACACAGCAAAATGCCCGTCTTTGCGTTACAGAACTGGAAGAACGTCGTGGTACGCTTGTTCTGTTTCTGCTTGCCGTGGATGTCGAGCACGGGGATGTCAATGTAGTTCAGCAACTCACCGTAGAACTTGACCGCACTGCACGACGAGAAGAAGACCATCACCTTCTTCTTCAGGTTCTTCTTCAGGAAGGTGAACAGAAGCAAGAAGCGCTTGTCACTCGGGGTCACCACGTAGCCCTGCTCCAGGGTCGCCACGGTAGCCTTGGTATCCTCTTCTTCCACTCCAACGTACACAGGCTTCTCCTTGATCGACAGACGAGCAAGGTCCTCCACCTTCTTCGTCTGTGTGGCACTGAACAGCATCGTCTGGCGCTCCTTCGGGATGCACTTGATGATCTGGCGCATTTCCTCTTCGAAACCGATCGACAGGATACGATCAGCCTCATCAATCACAAGAATCTGCAGGTTGTGGTAGATGAACGCCTTGGTGTTCTGCAGGTGGTCGAGCAGACGGCCAGGCGTCGAGACAAGAATGTTCACGCCCTTCACCAAACGCTCAGCCTCAGCGCGGCGGTTAGCACCACCCATGACGATGCCGTGCGTCTGCGAGTGGTACTTGCAGATGTCGCGCACAACGCCGTAAATCTGCAGAGCCAGCTCGCGCGTCGGCGAGATGACAATGCAGCCCGTGCCCTTGCGCGCCGTGAAGCGCACCTTGTGCAGCAGCTCGACCGCCGGGATCAGGAACGACAACGTCTTACCGGAACCCGTCTTGGCGGCACCCAGCAGATCCTGGCCAGCCAGCAGCGGGCGGATCGACTTGGACTGAATCTTGGTCATCTTGGTAAAGCCCATGTCGGCCAACGCCTTGCGCGTGGGCTCCGACAGCGGCAGCGAGGCAAAGTCCTCGCTCGAGAAGTAGCGCTCGTCCACTGCGCTTTCAGCGAGGCTGGCGGCATCGGCGATGGCCTGCTCCGTCTCATCGTCCTGCTCGTCGTCCACATGCGACTGCTCGGGCTCCTCCAGCTCGACTTCCGCCTGCTCAGCAGCGTCCGCCTCCTTCTTGGCCTTCTTCGACTTCTTCTTCTTCTTGTCCGCTGCCACGGGTGAAACGTCGTCCGAAACTTCCGGCGTCGCGGCCACCTCAACGACTTGCTCGGCCTCGGCCTTCTCCTTTACAGTGCTCGTTCCTTTGCGTCGCGTCTTCCCCATGTTGCCAACTAGTGCCAACCAGTAGAATGTGTGTGACGTTTCACGGTCTCGTTTCCACCACGAATCGAAACCTCGCAAGGTAGTGTAGGCAAGCTCGTGCGCGATAATCTCCAAGCGTTTGGCTGGTGGGGAACCACTCGCTCTGTGATTGGCCAAATATCGGGAGGCTGTACCGCCTTTCGGGAACAGTGTCAAAAGCTGGTGTGAGACCGCATCCACCGCACATCCATCACCTCCATCACCGCAGCAAGCACCCCGCCCAGCAGCTCCGATGCTCCGCCTCTCAACGCGTGCCCTGCGCCGAGCACGCCTCGCGGCCCCCCGCAGCACGCAGCCGGCGCTCTCGCGGTGCCCGAGCCACTTGCAGTCGCAGGTGCGCACAATGGGCTTCTTCTCGGACCTGAAGAACCAGCTCAAGAACGAGATGGAGAAGAACGAGGAGCTCAAGAAGTCGTTCGAGGAACTGGAAAAGACCAAGGAGCAGTTCAAGAACGTGGAGAAGGCCGCAAAGGAGAAGATGAGTGAGATGAGCTCTATGACGGAGGAGGCAGCCAAGAGCTTCCAGGAGCAGGCTTCGCAGGCCTCGCAGAAGATCAAGGAGTCCTACGAGGAGAATACCAAGGCCGCCACCGAAGCCAAGAAGGAGAAAGAGGACGCCAAGGCGGAAGAAGCGAAAGCAGCTGGCGCCACCGCCGAGGGCGCGGAGCAGAATGAGGTGCGTCCAAACCATGTGATCGGATCTTGTGGTGTGAATGATTGCAACAAACTGAATATGATGTTTTGCGTGCTGTGGCGTAAAGAAAGCTGAGCAGGCGGACGAAAATGTGGAGGGTGCGCGCGCCTTCGTGAAGAAGTTTTTTGCTGGCATAACCGCCCAGAAGAACAAGATCATCCACCCCAGCAAATTTCCAAAGGTGCGCGACGAGTGGAAGGAGGCTGCGCGGGAGCTCTTCGGCAAGAGGGAAAAGCAGACGGTTGACGAGGCTCTGGCCTCGGTTCGTACGCCATCCATGTACAAGCCTAAGAAGTCCGAGGACGGGGACGAGGAGGCGGAAGAGTACACTGGTACGAGTGCGCTGGTGGCCGTGAAGGAGGAGGAGAGCGCGTGGCAAAAGGTGAGCGCCCGTTTCCGCGAGGCTCCAATTATTCAGGGCATCCTGGATGCTGCCAAGCAGGCTGCCAAGACGGAGGCCGGAAAGAAGGTGCAGCAGACGACGAAGCAGGTCAAGGACAAGCTTAATGATGCTCAGGAAGAGGTTCTGGAGGTCTGGGAGACCAGTCAGAACCCGTGGGTGTACCGGCTGTCGTCGATCTATGACGGACTTTTCGGTGAGACCCCGATGGGTGTTGCGATCAAGGAGATCCGTCGTGCTGAGCCGGACTTCATTCTCGAAGAGTGGAAGGAGAACATCGAAGATATTGTTTTGCCTGGAGTTCTGGAGGCGTTTCTGCGCGGAAACAGCCGCGACTTGAAGAAGTGGTTCGGCGAGGCTGCATACTCTCGTGTGAACATCGCCATCCGTGAGCGCAAGTCTGAGGGTTTGGTAATGGACCCGCACGTGCTCAGCATCGACAACGTTGAAGTGATTGAGGCTACGGTACGAACAAATCGTTCTCCTTGCGATGCAGCATGATGCAGCACGTGCTTACATGGTTTTGTATACAGGCTGAGGACAAGCAGGCTCCGATCATCCTGATGCGGTTCCAGGCACAGCAGATCAACTGCATCCGCAACCGCGAGGGAGAAGTCGTGGAGGGATCCGAGGACGAAGTGCTGGCATACTACTACATTTTTGCCTTCCAGCGCGACTACGACGACGAGCACGAGACTCTCCGCTGGAGAATTGTGGATCTCCACATGCAGCGTGGTGGTCGGTATTATTAGAGAAGCAGGATAGTCGCAAGGTGCACCACCATGGCGTATTGTGGTTGGACGAATGTACTGACCGGTTACATCGACACGGGCGGAGTGAGGCCATGCGAATGGACTCGTGATTCACGATTTGCGAAACGAGTTTCATGTGTTTTCTATTCACGACTCGTGAAAAGAAAACACATGAAACTCGTTTCGCCCAGTGTATAAACAAATCGTATCCACCCACTTCAATGACATGTTGAAGTTTCCCTTTCAGTGACCATCACTCTGTTCCGCACTCGAGCCACCCGCTCTCACTTTCGAATCCGCGCGGTAGAAGACAAGAGAAGCAAGAGCGACGCAGAAGGCGCCATGGGCATCTCAAGAGGGTTCGTACAAAGCTTTTGAGTGAGAAATCGAAGTCGTACCGACTTGCGCTCTGTGTGCAGCGAACAGCGATCCAGGGCGGGAGGGCTGCAGATGGTCGCCACCCCCCGTGAAAACGCCAACGACAGTGATGAAGAAGACGACTGCCTGCGCTCGTACGAGCCCATCGACCTGCTCCAAGACGCCGGCATCAAGGCGACAGACATCACCAAGCTCAAGAACGACGGGTTCGCAACCATCGGGCAGCTCTTCCAAGTGTCCCAGAGGAAGTTACTGGGCGTCAAGGGGATCAACGAGGCCAAAATGGACAAGGTATTGGGCTAAACGCTTCTAGCCGGGCTTTTGAGTCGTTATATCTGACGTGGTATGGCGTGTGCATAGCTTCTTCAAGCAGGCAAAAAGGTATCGATCGGTTCGAAAACGCAGGAAGAGCGTCACGCACATGAGATTACTAACTAGCATCGTGGCATCGCAGCTTATGCCTGAGAAGAGCGGGTTTGTTTCTGCCAACACTCTGTATCAACAGTGCCAGAGCAAAATATTCATCACCACTGGATCAAAGCGTATGTCATACAGCAAATGTGGGATCGTTCGTCAGGTTAATTCATGTTTCTCGTTCGGACTGCAGAGTTCGACCAAATGCTTGGAGGCGGTATCGAAACGATGTCCGTCACGGAGGTAGGATAGCATGTGAGCTTATTATCTGTTGAAATCTGACAAAGGAGCACTGAATGAACAGGTTCATGGAGAATTCCGAACGGGCAAGACTCAGCTGTGCCACACGGTAACGGTCGCTTTCGTTGAGAGGTGTACACAGC
Organism: Phytophthora crassamura; assembly: GCA_033557995.1. Taxonomy (NCBI): domain Eukaryota; phylum Oomycota; class Peronosporomycetes; order Peronosporales; family Peronosporaceae; genus Phytophthora; species Phytophthora crassamura. Next base: position 375,459 of record JAUCED010000021.1, read on the forward strand.
GCATTAGTGAAGCCGCTGACACTGCATGATTGTATCTAGCTTTGTGTGACGGCGCAGTTACCTCGCTCTCGAGGTGGCGGAGCTGGTAAGTTTGAAACGGAGCCAGTTCAACCGATTGCTTGAATGTTCATCTTCTTATTTCTAGGCAAAGTAGCTTTTGTCGACACCGAGGGAACCTTCCGACCGGTACACTTCAGCTAGTGCTGTTCTAGTTGCCCGGAGATCTGATTGAATTGCTCGTTACAGAATCGCATTGCTGAAATTGCGAAGCAACGCTACAATCTGGTAAGAGTTTAGCCAAACTGCTTCTTTGAAACTGTTATCAACAAACTAACGAGTATCTTAGGACCCGGCGGACGTCCTGGACAATATCGTCGTTGCGAGGTAGATCATTTCTACAGCAACGAAAATGAAGGCTTGAGCAAAACTAACTTCTCTTGCAGAGCTCATAGCCACGATGCTCAGATGGATCTCGTGATCAAGCTGGGTGTTATTTTCGCTGTACGCAGATACTGAAACAGTTCATCGGGGGTATCTGCTTCTCAGAGTCGTTCACTTCACAGGATCCGGATCAGGGGCCTTTCCGACTGTTGATCATCGACTCGGTGACTGCGCTTTTTCGAACGGATTTCTCTGGAAGGTACGCAGCAGTGATCGTGGTGGACACTTTGATGAAGGATTAAATACTGAAAGCATGACGGTTGCGACGGATAGAGGAGAGCTTAGCGAGAGACAACAGCGGCTGAACCAGCATCTCGTCCGACTCGTAAAGCACGCAGAGGTAAATGACAACTCATTGGATTCTCTTGAATGCCTGGCAACCAAACGAGACTGACGCACAGCTGTGCTAGGAATTCAACATTGCGGTTCTTGTGGTCAACCAAGTGATGGCAGACCCTGGTGCCGACGCGATATTCGGATCCGCGATGAAACCTGCAGGTATCCGAAAGATACAATTGCAGCATGAATGATGGGGATGAGTGAGTTCAAATTATTTCAATTTTACTGCTTGTGAAGGTGGCCACGTGATGTCCCATGGAGTTCACACGCGTGTACTGGTACGTCGATCAGAGGGACATAGTCCGACAAATGTGCACTCACTAACCAATACTTCCTGACGGAACTGCAGATGAAGAAGGGGCGGGCTGAAAACCGTATCTGGTAACGAGCGATGAATCGTTGATACGGCAGGACCTTTGCTAACGTACCAAACTGCGCTGCAGCAAAATCATCGACAGCCCGTGCATGCCTGAAGCAGAGTGCTCAATTCAGCTCTACACAGGCGGGATTACGGACTCAGACGAGTGATCTTGCCGTCCCGGTGGCATCGTGCCAGAAGAACGTTCAAGTTTTAATCTTGACATTTTTAATGGAATAACTTATTCTTCGTCAGGGCATCTAACGTACTACGTAGTATAATCTATCTGCTGAGAAGGTCGCCGGCTCTCACTACATAACTGGCGCCGCATCACCGTGCTTCTGGTCTTCTAGGATGTACCATGTCGGATTGTAGGAGCACTCCACGTCTGGATTAATATTCTCCACGCCGATCCTCAGCTCGGAAGGTAACGCTTCCAGGCCCTCCTTCGGAATGTAATCAAGGTGTTGGTGCAGGATCTGCATGGCGAGGATCAGCAGCGTTGAGGGCTGGTGCGTCATCGTGTAGCGGAAAACGTCGTTGTTACGCTCCACACCGTTGGACCCGCCAAACACGAACATTTTGTCGTTGTGGATCACGCTTGTATGGAAGTCGCGGGCGTCAGGCTGGAATCCCTCCTCATTGTAGTAGATTCGCCACTCGCCCGTTCGCAGATCCAACTCGCTAAGCTCGTTCTGCCGAGAACCGCTGTCATCGCGCCCTCCAAACATGATGAGTCGATACGGATCGCCCGGCAACTGTGAGATCGTGTGCGCGATGCGCGACTTCGGGATATCGCCGCCACACTCCACTTCGTGCCACTCGAGCGTGTCCACATCCAGGTAGTACGTATCGATGGGTCCTTTGGGGGGATCGTAAAGGCCACCGCCCACGACATACATTCGGTTACCGACCATGGCCACTTGGTGTTTGTATCGTGGACTGGGACGCTTGCCACCGGTCTCTTCCTTCCTCCAGATCTTAGTAGCTTCATCGAAGACGTACAGGTCGTTCACGTAGACGTGTCCTGAGGTGCCCCCAAAAAGGTACAGCTTGCCGTTGATCGCGCAAAGGCTCTGACCGTATCCGGGCGGTGGCTGCGTTCCTTCCGCCTCGACGATCGTCCAGTTCTTATCGCGGATGCTGAACTGCAGGAGTTTGCCCATATTGGTTTGCCCCCAGTGCGGTCCCGATCCACCAAACAGGTACAACTTGGTCTTATCCGTCGACGCGCACCAGGCGTGGGAGGCGCGGCCGTCTACAGTCATTAATGAATGGCGACTGAGTAAGTAAAGAGCAATAATCCACAACAGAGGCATTGTGTACAAGCGTACCGGGAGAGATGCCGTTCGATGTCTCGATGGGCAGCCAGTGGTGGCGGATCAGATCGAACGCATAGATGTCGTTGTGGCAGTTACCGTCATTGTACCCGCCGAACACGTACATCATATCGCCAACTGTGAGGAAAGCAGCAAGAGATGCTTGTTAGCAAGAGGGCAAGCGCTGGGACGCAGCGATGTCTACGCACCAACGAGGGACGAGTGCCCGCTGCGCACGGGAGGCCGGTGGCCGGACGTCGAGATCTTGGTCCAGTTCGACGGCGCGTCTTCTGCAGAGAGAACAACACCATCGCAAGAGTGGACAGTAAAGTCAGAGCCAACGCTCGCCACTGCACACAGCACCGAGCAGACAGCGCGCTTACCCAGCTCGTCTTCCTCGTAGGACAGCTCGGAGCCGAAGCCGAAGCGCCGCGCGATGGGCGAGTTCACCCAGCGCGGGCTGCGCAGCAGCTTGAACAAATCGTCGAACATGGTGGCGGGATGTTGGCTGCGAGCGTCTCGGTCTTAGTCGGTGGAGAAGTGCGGTGCAGTCCAGCCGGCAGGTTCGCGTGTGTGCAGTCGTTTCGCTTGGCGCGCCGGTGCGAAAATGAGTGCTACTCTGCGGCTTCTCCCGATTTGGATCTTCCACCCGGCTAAATATATCGCCAAGTCTCTTGAGCTTTGTAAAGGTTGTGTCGCACCCTCTCTCTGGGCTTCAAGGCGGCTCGGCTTCAACTGGGGCTCCGTTGTCAAAGGCCAGCCCTGCGAAGCGGAGCAAATGTCTTCTGGCCAGGAGTCCTGAGCGGAAGGAAGGGAGGCATGGCTGTGCTATGAATAACTCGACGCTGCCAAGAATACATGCCCGGGGGGTAACTGCCGCAGTGCCCCATATTTTGTCAATCCGAAACGCTTCCAGCCACCAGAAACTGAAAAAGCGTTGCACACGATCGACGCCGACAGCCAGCCTGCTCTGCGGCTGAAGCGCACGTGCCGAGAGCTTCCTGCGCTTGCAGCTTAGGCAATGGTGCTGGCGAAGTGTCTGCCGTGGCATGAGCAGCACTGTTTGACGACGAACGGACGCGCAATGCGGCGACGCAGGGCGGACTATCCATGCTTGGTCTCCCCATATGGATCGCCACGAGCGAGCGACTCGATCGGTCTCCAAGCAAGTAGCGCCGTGTCTACAACTTGCAGACCCTCGCTGCCGCCGCGCATGGTGCACGCTCAACTGAGGTGCCCGTACCCATTATGTGGTACATTCTGGCCTTGGTTGGATCCGACTGGTAGCCACTCGAAGATGGAGGGGAAGCCCGCGGGCAAGTCGCAGCGCAAGCGGCTGCAGCGGCAGCTGGAGTTCTACCTGAGTGAGAGCAACCTGCGCCAGGACAAGTTCTTGCAACAGGCCATGGACGAGCAGGGCTTCGTGCCCGCGCGCGTGTTCCTGTCCTTCAACAAGTGCGTCCAGCGTCGTCGCCGTGTGTGTGCGGCACGTGAATTGATGATCGACGTGTTGCGTTGGCAGGCTGAAGACGCTCAAGGCGACGGAGCGCATGATCCTGGACGAGGCCGAGAAGTCCTCGGCCATTCGAGTCGACCGCGCGCGCTCCTGCATCGCGCCGAAGATGGTGCCCGCGGCTGGCCAGGACGTCGACATAGGTGAAATCTCGATAGCAAGTATGACCCCCACTTATCGTACGTATCTAACTTCGCTCGTGTCTCTGTCTGCAATAACAGACGCGCGCACTGTCTACATAGACAGCTTCGGCGCCACGGACGACCACGACTCACTGCGACGCACCTTCGCAAAGTTCGGTAAGGTGAACCTCGTGAGCCTGCCGAGATTCTCGCAGAACAAGAAGTTCAAGGGCTTCGGCTTTGTCGAGTTCTCTGAGCGGAGCGCTGCAGACGACGCTGCAGCTGCTGCCAAGACCTCGGACGCAGATTTGCGCGGGATTCGTGTCATGTCGAAGACGCGGTGGCTCGAGATGAAGGAACAGCTTAAGCATCAGCTCTCCTGCGGAGACGAACCAGCAAACAGTGTTAGCAGCAGGCCCGACAACGCCGCCGCACCAAATGAGCCCTCGAGTGGTGACTCGGTGGGCACTGCCACCACCGAAAAGAAAAAGAGGAAGCGTCGAAAAGCTGCAGCTAGTGAGCACATTCATTTTAGCGGTGACGAAGAGGAGGGTACCAACGAGGAGCCTTCCCCCAGCGGTTCCCCCAGCGAACCCCAGGAAGTTAAAAAGCAAAAAGTATAAACCAAGCCTGCAATACGCTTCATTAGATGCGGTAGGCGGCCGGGTCGACGTGCTCAAGATCGTACAGATGCGCGATTTTCTTCATCATTTCCTTTCGGCTCTTGCTCGTGGCGTTGTCATATAGAAGGTCGTACAGCGAGCTGAGGTTGAACACGACCACGCCATTCAGAAATCGCTTCGGGTCTGCACGGATCATCCGCTCGAGTGCAGCCACCGCTGCCTTCACGTCACAGCAATAAAGCGCGCAAATTGCGTAGTTGTTGACAGCCGAGCAAACAACGTCCTCCTCCAGGAAAAGCTCGGCATCAGCGTTCTTGGCAGTGGCGGCCTGGGTGTTCTGCAAATACAGAATGGAGTCGAACGCGCTCAGCGCTTCTTGAAGCTTGTTTTGTGCGAAGAACAGTAGCCCGTCATTCAATAGTAGACGCGCTTCCAGCTCCGCCACCATGTTCACCGCATCGCTGCCCGACTTCAGTTGATTCGTATAATTGCGGGCGGCATCAAACAGCTTCTCGGCACCGCCCAGGTCTCCCATCTGTAGGCGAATACGCCCGACGCGGGACAGCACGAATACCTGTTCTTGGCCTTCCAAATACTGAACCTGTTACAGCATACAATTCAAGCATCAGTAGATCACTAGACAATAACTGCAATAATCAATAGCACGCACCTCAATCTGTGAGCAGATGCGAAGTGCCAGCATAAACTTCTGCTGGTGAACTAGGTGGTTCGCAAGCGCAAACTGCGCGATCCGTAGCCACCGTGCAGCTGCCTTCAGTTCGACGCCAAACAAAGGCATCGTCTCATTTTGCTGAATTGCGCTTTGTAGTCGCATTATCAGGTGGAACAACTGCTTTTCATGGTTCATAGGCTTTCCTTGACACTTGCTCAGCAGCGCCTGCAGCAGGAGCAGACGGATAGGCACAAATAGAGTCGCGCCATTCCCAACAGATATCTCGTCCAGGCTTCCGATCTGGTCTAGAACACTTGCGGCGTTGTCATAATGGCCCTCCTTGATGAGACCGGCAAGCCACCACGACTTGATTTCCAACGTCACTCCAATGTCTTTCGACGGATTCTGCAGCATCGAAAGCGACTTCTTCGTCAAGGATTTCCACCGCTTCTGCGCATACAACGCTTCCAAACCTTCTACCGTGTCTGGGATATCCGCAAGAAGCAGTTTGCTTGTGGGTGGAGTCGCATGTGCCGCTCTGGCAAAGCGCTCGTCAACCGGCATTCTCAAAAACTCTTCGACGAGCTCGTCCGGGGATGGGGCTTCAAACGTGATTCGAGGGGGAGACGGAGGGGGCACTAGCGCTGCAGGAGTAGCTGACCTTTGCGGGGAGGGGACTTTTCGTGAGTCTGCGAAGAGCGACCCTGGCGCAGAAGCTGGGGCTGCAGTATTACGGAACGACTGCGATCGAGTGCTGTCCGCGTATCCCAAAAATGGCGCAGCAGGAGGTGGAGGGTGTCCAAACGGCCGTGAAGACAATTGTTGTTGTTGCTGCTGCGGTGGCTGGTTCGAGGGATACTGTTGATTTGCTCGAGACTGTGCCGGAGGAGGAAGCGACCTGCTAAATGGCGACGGCGTTGGACCCTGCGAAGAACTGAGCGATGAATGCCGTGACAGCTTGGGTGCCTGTTCCACTGAGGTGGTTGCTTTGTCTGGGCTGCCGAACAAGTTTTCGTAGGAGCCGCGACGACCGGACTGCCCAGGGACAGAGGCCGGCCCAAACAGATCGTCAGGCAGCGCTTGACCAGCTTCTGTCGGAACCACATTGTGCGCTTCCTGCATCTGGAATGGAGGAGCTGGCCCCGAAGGGCTGCCAAACGGATCCGTGCTGGATCGATACCGTTCGGGTGACGCTTGCCCAAACAGATCGCTCGCAGACTGTGCCAGTGGCAGCACAGTTTGTCCGAATAAATCGTTCGCATGGCCTGGCTGGGGAGCAGACCTATCAGCGAAAAGTGGCGGAGCGGGCTTAGAGGACACGCTGGCCATCGAAGCCGACAGACGCCGCTGAGTGACCAGAGGCGTCGAGAGTTGCGTTGGCGCAGCGCGCACCGCGTGCACTGCGGGTCCAAGTTAAACCATTCACGCGTTGTGTAAGCCACTGACAACCTCTATCACCGACTGTGAGGGAGCGCCGCGTACCTGGGAATTGGCCGGGGGCACTGAATCCTGGCCGAACCTGATTTACCATCGCGACGGGGCTGCGAGGAAGAGTTCGAGTGAGAACAGCGGCGGTCCGACACCTGTGGACAGCTGAGAGGGACCTACCCGGACGCGAATGGGGAAGCCCTTGTTGCGGAAGGTGCCGTGGCCCCGGCATCGCTGGTGGGTTCCGTCGACGGCTGCTGCTGCGGGGGGAAGCGGCCAGCCATGCTGCTTCGTTGACTGAGGGATTTAGCTAATTTGTATGGGGATTTTCGACCTATGAAAGGCCACTATCATCGAGCGGCACGCTTGGAGCGATATGTGCACTTCCTACATTTATTTGTCCATGGAACCACTACATGCAGCCTTATACCGTGTCAGACCCTAGGCGAGTTGCTGCTTCAAAGACGCCTCCGGGCTGGCGTGCAGCGCTTGGAATTGCTGCCTCAGCGCTTCCTGCGCCGGCGAGCTCGCCTTCTCCGTCTTCAGGATCTTCTCGGACAACGAGGACGCGACGCTGTGGTCATCGGAGTCCGACTCGGTGGCATCCGAGTCCATCTCAACCGGGGCCATCGCAGCTCGGGGACGAGGGCCGCCTACTCGAGATGACCGCTGACGCTTTCTCGAGCTCGCGTGCAGATACGTGTGCTGCAACGTGCGCAGCGCCTCCTCTGTCTCGGCCTGCTCCTCTGGAGTCACCTCCTCACGAAGCACGTACGTTGAAGAGCCCAGCTTCTTCGGGATGCGAATCTCAGCAATGCACTCGCTCGCGAGCTTCTTGGAAATGCGCATGGGGTTACAGCACAGCCGTGACGACAGGAAAGCACGAAGCGTTGTGCCCTCGGCAATGTCCAGCACTCCCTTGAAGAAGCAGTCGATCAGTGCCGCCGCATACACCTCTTCGTCGTGAGACCAAGGCCCGCTGCGCCGGAAGCAGCGCACGGGGCTTGCGCTCGGCGTACTGGCCACGCTAGCTGTTCCTGTACTGGAAACACTGGCGGTGCTGGACTTGCGCTCACGCTTGACGGGCGTCACTACGGGAGAAGGGGCGTTCTTATGTGCTTCCTCGTAAGCTAGGCGCAGCTCGGTGAGTCGGCTTTCAACTTCAAAGAGCTCTTCTGAGAAGCCTTCCTCGTTCATACTCGACGGCGAGCCATTTTCAGCTTCCTTGCGCATGTACGTGATGGAGCCCACGTTGTCGGGAAACTTGCGTTCGCCCATACGTTGCGGCGCCAGCTTCATCGACAAATGCTTCGGCGTACAGCCCAGTTGCTGACACAGATAGCTCACGAGTTTTGTGCCGTCAGGCAGATCCAACACGCCGGCTATGAAGAACTCGAACACGGTCGTAACGAACGCCTCTTCTTCCGGGGATTCGAAGCCTGTGCGGATGATTGTGGGCTTGCCGCGTCCAGATTTGACACCAATCCAAGTCGACTTTCTCTTTCGGTCACGGCGCAGGCGGGCGGCGTGATATTCAACATCATCTTCATCCAGAGTAAAACGCCTGCCTTGCGGGTGATTCTCGTTGTTGTCGTGCTCGTGGTAGCGGCCATGCTCCAGCCCAAGACTAAAGCTGGCAAACCGGAGCTCCTCCAGCACACGCTCCACTCCCTGGAGATCTTCATCGGTCGGTGGAGGCTGGGCGGCTACAAAGACTGAAGCCCCCACTTTGCGTGGAATTTTCTGCCCCGCGAGCGACTCGGTGCCCAGCTTCATCGAGACACGGCGGCGATTGCAGCACAGCTTCTCGGCCAGGAACTTGCGGAGCGTCGTGCCCTCCGGCAGGTCTAGTAGCCCCTGGAGGAAGTACGATAATAGCGCTGCTGCGTACTCCTCTTCGGCTCGAGACCACACGCCGCTGCGCAAGTACTCAGGCTTGTCCTCGCAAAGAGACGGCGAGGTCTTTGGGCGACGTCGCTTGATGAGAGCGTCGGCCTGAACTAGAAGGTCCAGCTTGGAGAAGCTATCGTCGCCCCATATCCCAATGGGGGCATTCTGCCGCTGCTGGACTTCACCTTGATCGTTTTCCTTTCCGTCTGTGTGACCAGCCGCTGAGTCTTGGACCTCGTCGTCCAGGCGAAGGATGGATACGTTGCTCTCGTCCTTCTTCTGTTCCGGCACGCTAGCAGTGTCGTACATGTACTGTGCCCCACTACCGTTGCTGGCGTCGTCCTGGGATGCGGAGGGCGCCTCTGCGGCGGGCTGCTGGAAGTCCTGGAGAATCGCTACGGCGCACTGCAGCTCGTCGGAGCTCCACTTGCGATTGGGCTCCTCGTGCTCCTCGGTTGGAGTGGGCTCAGGAGGAGCGGCGGTGGCACACGGCACTGCCTCCTCCTCCTCGACGGCGGGGCTCAGGATCATCGACAAATCCATGGCGGTGTCTGCTTCTCTCTGATGCTGTCGGGGGGAAACTGGAACTGGGCAGAAACGCGTAAAACCAATCAGGCGCGCGCTATGGGATCCCCTGTACTTGCCTGCACTTGACAGTCCACATTCGCACCACGGACTGTGAGTTGCGCCACTGAACCAGCATAAACGAGCCTTGTCGCTAATGTCACACAAATAATCTGTTCGTTCGTGTGTAGCATCACGGCATTTCATTCGTACCTATACGAATACGTGCGCCACACGAATCTCTCCATTGCTCGACTCCCAGTTCGACTCCCAGTTTTTCGACAGGCAACAAACAACCATGAGCCGGATGCGTGATGTAGACGAGGAGGAGCTGGACGAGAACTTCCAGCACGCGGACATCCCAAACACGTTCCGAGAGCTGCGTGCCTGCATGACGTGCTCGCTCATCAAGACCTTCACCCAGTTCTACGACACGGGCTGCGAGAACTGCGCCTTCCTTCAGATGGCCGACAACCGCCAGCGCGTGGCCGAGTGCACCTCCGCCTACTTCGAAGGGTGCGCTGCTTCTTTCTGTCAGCATGCCCGACACCACAGCTTTGTTTGACTGACAACACTTTCCTTCGCTTTCTACCCCAGCATGATCGCCATGATGCAGCCCAAGGAAAGCTGGGTGGCCAAGTGGCAACGCATCGGTGCGTCGAGAAGGCAGAGTGGACTCGGATGTCGCTAACGCATGTATGCTGTATTGTATACATTTCTCTCTGTGTTGCACAGTCCGCCTGATCCCGGGTATCTACGCCGTTACGGTGTCTGGGGAGTTGCCCGACTCGATCAAGCGGTTCCTCGAGGACAGAAACATCCCGTATCGCGTTCAAAACTAGCTCGTTAAATAGTTACCTACTTCTTCGAATGGGTCTTTCACGAAAAGTTTGAGCTATTTAACTTGCTCTCTAACGCGTTGCTTATCTGAAGGCACACCGCATACCAGCTTACGTCTTCTTTGCCAAGCCGGATGGACGTCGAAACCCAAACGATTTCCGCGGCGCCTGCAATCCACTGACTTCTGTAGGCTTTGAAATCGAGCCCGTCATGCTGTTTCTCGTCGAGCTTGATACACCAAGCGCCTTCGAAGGGCTCGGCGTGGCTAATAAACTTCGCCGCTGTAGCAAATGCCGTCCCGTTCTTGATGGAGACGCACCAGAAGCTGCAGTTGAAGATGCAGACGCTTCCGGTGGCGGAGCCAACCTAGGTGAGGAGGTCTTAGTAATTACAGACCTCGTGGGCGTTGCAAGGTGTGACGATTGCATGAACGAACGTGGCCGCGAGAGAGCACTTGGTGGCTTATCGATACTGCTTGGGGTCTCATTTGGGCTTCGCTGTGCCATTCTCGACCTTGCTGAAGTAGACATCTTCGGCGGGCCAGGAAGAACATTTTTCGGGGGAGAGGTTGCCTTCGTAGCGGGTTGAGGGAGACTATTAGCAGGCGTGTGCTGGCTGGGCGGGCTTGGCGGGCTTGGTTGTCGAGGCATCAAGAGCGAGTCCTCAGCCTCAAATCTGTTCTCGTTTGCAAACTTCGATGGTGAGCTTTCAGCCTGAGCTTCAAGAGCTGTCATTCTGCTGTGCGCGCTAGGCACACGCCTGAATGGAGAAGACGCTCTGCTTGGCTCAATAGCTCTCCGTTGTGGAGATGGGTACTTGAAACAAACCACCAGATCGAAGTCCCCTTCGTTGTCGCTAGAGAGCTCTGCTTCCAATATATCTTCCGGGCTGCCGTTTCCCATGATTAAGTCATAGGTGCTCCTCACCATAGAACCCCTCGAGGCCGCAAACGCCGTTGAAGCTGAGAACATTTCCGCTTGGAGACCGCGTGAAGCCACATCGTGAAACCAGTCATCTGAGAGAGGGTCGTCGCCCACGAGCACTTCAAAGACAAGATCCGCATCGTCTTGATCGGCATTAAACATCGCTAGGGACAGCTTATCCCTCATCGGGTACAAAGACTGCTTCTGCTGGCAGTACTTGATGACGCCGAACTCTTGCAAGAATGCCACTGATTGGTCTACTCCTTCAGTATGCGGTGTCGTTTGAGCGACACTATCGGAGCTACCTGCATCTTTGCCCCCTCCACGAACAGATCCGTCGTATACCTCGTCAGAGTTGGACTCACAGCGGCGAACATCGTTTTTCTCCAAGTCTTCACGGATATCCATAATCAGCTCATCGACAGGATCAAAGACATCATCCAGACCTCCTAAGACTGCAATATCACCAGCCTCGCTGATTGACATCGGTTCAGACTTCGCTTCGCCGCTGCTATAGATTGGAGATCCGAAACTAACCCCGACCTTTTCAAGTCCTTCACGCTCACTAAAGCTCATATCAAACTTGCTTTTAACAACCTCCGCGCAAGCATCATTCTCCGTCACCGGAACTCCAGCTTCCTCTACAGCCGGAATTTCCACTGGACCAATCGCTCCGTCGTTCACAGTGTTGGAAACTGCCACGCCCTCCATATTCTCCTTGTCGTGATTGCCACCCACATCATTAACGTCAACTATTGGCGCATCGACACCATCAATTTCTTTGACTTTGACTGTCGTGCCGCACGCTTCATCAACAGCCATGCTTTGCGCTGGACGAATTGGACGGTCATCAGGAGAAAGTGAAGTCTGAGCATCGGCGGCTGCCTTGACATCGTCACAGGGCGCAATATTTTCACCCTCGTTATCACCAGTTGTTTCATTCTCAGCTACCTCTGCAGTAAAATGGACGTCCCTGCCTTCTTCAAACGCCCCAGTCGATTCTACAAAAGCAGCCACAGTGACAGTTCCTGGCGCAACGAGAGCTGTCGAAGCCGGCGTGATGAGCCGGTCATCCCACGATTGAGCGCGAGAGCGTTCTTCGTCTCCATCGTTGGCAGTACACCCACGGCTACTGCTATCGTTGTCTGCGGCTGCAACAACATCATCCACAATATTGAGGACACTGTCAGCCATCGTCTCGGCAAATGATGAAGCGGGCTTAATCGGCCAGTCGTAGCACGACTGCACTACCCCTGCATGCTCTTCCAATGAAGGTTCTGCAGGGACAAAGTCGTCGGCAGCAGCATCTTGGACAATGACGATATCGTCATACAACTCAAACTCATCGAGCTGAATTTGGGCCGGTCGAATCGGGCGATCGTCCCACAATTCTAGATTATGCACAGGCTCCATGCCCGCCCCAGCAATCGCATCTAACACGATCGCAACAGCGTCGTCATTACCAGCGTCATCGATCACTGATGCGGACCGAATAGGAAGATCATCCCAGGGGGCAACAGGAACATTCTCCTCTGCGTCGTCGTCGGCAGTAAATCTACTATCCCCAGCACTGCCTTCACCCGTGCAAATATTCCGCGCTGGCTGTGTAGGCCGATCATCCCACGAAGACTCGGTTCCCTTGTCTTCTGGGCCCCCCCCATCAACTGCATCATCCGAAGCAGCCATGTCGTGTTCTACAGGCGCAGTGACTGTAGCGGGGACACCGTCTGTACTTGGTTCGCTGTTCGTGACACCCGAGGGCTTAGTTACTTCAATATTACTCGTGTTCTTCTCCAAATTGAACTGATTGGCCACCACCGTAGCGAAAGTAACATCATCATACGTAGCCTCATCGTATCCCCCCTGTGCTGGTTGAGCTGAACGATCGTCCATGCAATCCCCCGGCACCTCATAACTCGTTTTTGCAGGTGCTTTATCATCACGAGTGACATCAACGTCAGCGACGGCAGGTTCCGCTTCGATATGCCTTGTTGGCGCAGGCCGAATCGGGTGATCGTCCCAATCTTGAACCTCTTGGACGGATGCCACGTGCCTCGCACAAATGTCTACCTCAGAAGTTGCAGCAGCCACATCATCCTCAGCAATGGCTGCTGTTGAAGTTTTTGCGTCATCGTTATCTTCTTCACCAAGTGCTACGTGTGCCGGCTGGATGGGACGGTCGTCCCAGGCTTCTGCGTCCCCAATAACAGCGGCCGAGGCTTGAGACTCGCTCATCAACAGAGATGAGTCGGCGGTTTCCACTATTGTCGCAGCAATAGCAATAGCAGCAGTTGACCCGTCCTCATTCGCTGGCCCAGCGCCAGCTTCGACGCCAGTCCTTACTATGACAGCAGCAGTAGCTTCGGTAGCAACCTCATCTGAGGTAGCCCCGCTATAAACTTGATCCTCTTGATCTTCGTCGTGTGCAATACCATCAATATTATGCTTTACTGGTTGGCAGCTGCCGGATGACACGTCGGACGCTTCTTGAAGCAGCTCCAACGAGTCTGTCCGCCACATAATCCACGCTTTATCGAGAGTACCACCAGCAATCTGCAACCAGTTACCGCCCCGTGTTATCACCTCGAGCGTCTCACCACGACTGAGGAGACCCACCGCCTGCGCCTCCTTAGAGGGAAACTCTCGAATTGCAATCTGCGCTTCCTCCGGCAGCGCCTCATTCAACTCGTAGAAGGTGTGAGGAGCTGAAGGTGCACATTACACAATAACATCACCGAGGTTAGCTAGCTAGTACCTGACATGCTTTCCCACAATAGTACGCACTTGTGCATGCGTCGTGTTTGAGCCTAGTGCACACGATCTGCACGTCCTTCTTCTCGACCCAAACACTTTCCAACTCCGGATGGAACAATCGGAGTCTAGCCTCGCCCCCCTCCACTATACAGTAGAGAAAATTGATACTTGGAACTGTTCCTAAGCTCTCCGCCGTGTCTTGAGGTCCGTTGAATATCAGCGCAGCTGGGTTTGTCACCTCGCAGCAGCCAAGAAAGTCCGTCATTTCCCAGGGCGCGAGCAGTGCCATACCGTCGGGTAAATCCGCCATCATGAAGCCTCCCTCGGTCTCGCCCGACACCGCGTCTTGATACGCCACATGGAGCCACGACACAGGGGAGGCGTCGACGCCATCACCTGGAACCTGGAATACCGGAGAGCATGCGCCGATAGCTCGGCCTTGGGAGATGCGGGCGCGCTCAGAGGCGCTGCTGTCGGGCGCCGCGCGGATGCGGAGCTCTGCCTGCCGCGGCAGACTCGGGTGCACGCAGTACCAGCGCATTTTTCATGCAGAAAAAGACAGTTGAAAAAAAATTGTGCTACGGACAGTGAGACAGAAAAGGGTCAAATTAAAATAGGTATCGTGAAGGAGGTACGACCTCATCCTGGGCATGGCATGGCTTGAACGCCATGAGCCATGGATCGATTGGAGGTCAAAGACCTTAGGCGTTACGCGCTTGTCTCTAGTGGAGCTTTGGCGAGTCATGAACCCACCTCTGCTAGAAAGCAAAAGCGCTATTGGCGCGGGCACTGGACCGAGTCGGTCAATGTGCTAGACATTGGAGTGTCTGAGTTAATGAACACTGGCGTCGAAGACGCGAGCCCCGAGCACTGCTCGGGGGCTGACCGTGGAGTGGCACGTAACCCACTCAGTGAGGCTCATCGCGATGAGTCATCGCTGCATGCCGGTCATGGCATGGTCGACGATCAGTCGAGGCATCTTGGGTACACGCCCTAGCGATGCGCGTGGAGCGGCACGTAACCCGCTGAGCGGTGCTCGTCACGAGAGCGCAGTATCGCTTCATGCCACTGATGGCGTGGTCGGCTGTGAGCCGAGGCATCAAGGGGAGGACCCCTGACGATGCGGGTGGAGTGGCACCTAATCCACTGGAGTTCAACTCCTCTTCAGGTCGTATCATGACCACCTCGGCTAACTCGCCGGCCTTTAAGGCGTCCCCGAACTCGGGAATGGACATCTTGTCCAGCTCAAGCAGAGCATTCAGCGACGAGATAGACTCGAGGCTGACATTGCCCTCAGCTTCACCGGTCACTCCATTAACGAGTGTATATAGCTGATCGCAATCGTCGTCAACGACATACACGTCATGTGTCAGGACAGACGCCTTGCGTCTCGCAGTCGCCATCTGGCATCGCTGCCGCCTCTTTGCGGAAGCTGTACACCTCGAAGAGGCCAGCAGGCTCACACTAAAAGTGTCATCAGGTGTTTCCACCTCTTGTTGCTCAGATTGGGCCGGCAAGGAGCTGCAATGCTCGCAGCTCCCACCCTCATCGCTTATGGATGAAGCTGTCCTTGAGGACACGAAGGAGGCACTCAATGCGCGAAGCGGATCTTCGATCCTGAAGGACTCTTCGGATCCCTTTTATCCTTTGGTTAAGGAGTACCAGGACGTGGTCTCTAATGACCCGCCGACTGGCTTGCCTCCTGATCGAGGCGTTCGTCATGATATTGACCTGGTTCTCGGAACCAAATACTGCGTAACACGACAGTGCCCTTACCGAAGGAGCAGTGTGACGTCATTGACACGTTCTTCAGTGCCAAGCACGCTGCGGGCATGGTGCGTGAGAGCAAGTCTCCGCACTCGACGCCTACGTTCTGTGTCAGAAAGCCTAATGGCAAGTGGCGCATCGTTCATGCTTTCAATAAGCTCAACGCTGCCACCATTCCGGCACAGACGCCGATTCCTAGGAGGATGTTCTGCAGAACAATATGGTTGGCTGCACGATGTACAGTGCGCTCGACTTGGTCGATGGTTATTACCAGTTGCTCATGCGAGCGAGTGACATTCCGCTGACAGCTGTTAGCACTCCGTGCGGTATGCTCTGGGAGTGGCTAGTCATGCTTCAAGGGCTGTCGAACGCACCTGCGACGTTCAATCGTCTGGTGACGCAGCGCTTCAGGCCCCATCGGGCGTATGCACAGACATACTTCCACGACATCTTTGTCCATAGTCGTGCTGCCGATGGCAGGTCGGATGTGGATAACCACATTGACCACTTGCGAGCGGTGCTCGAGTGCATCCGCACCAACAAGCTGTACGCTAACGCAGTCGAATGCATCTTCGGTGATGAAGAGATTCCTTTCTAGGATGCTTTGTTAGAAAGTGAGGCCTTCAAGCAGATCCTGCTAAGGTCAACGCCATTGTCGACTGGCCGGTTCCAAAGAACCAGAAGGACTTACGTAAGTGGCTTGGCCTCGCCAACTACTTGCACAAGTACAGCGAGAACTACGCTGACATGGCTCGCCCATTGTCCATCTCCTGTAGAAGGATGCGGACTGGATCGGCGCATCAAGGAGAGTCTCCTTCATGCCGCTCCTGGCGTTGCCAGACCCTGATCGTCAGTTTAGTGTCGTCTGTGACGCATTGGACTTTGCCATAGGCTGCGCCCTGCTGCAAGCAGACGCCGAAGGGCGTGAACGCGTGATTGCGTTTGAGTCTCGCCAGCTTAAGGCTGCACAGAAGAACTATCCAGTTCATGACAAAGAGCTACTTGCGATGAACTATGCTCTCGTCAAATTCAGGGTGCACCTGCTTGGCTCAACGCCGTTTGTGATCTTCACTGATCATGCGTCACTACGCACTGCGACCCAGTCGCCTCATCTCTCGCAAAGGATGGCCCGCTGGCTGTCCTTCTTCGCGGACAGCAACTTCGAGGTGAAGTATAAGCCTGGCAGGCAGAATGGTCTGGCGGACGCATTGTCCCGTCGACCGGATTATGAGCTTGCTCATGTCACCATGGTGACCTCACCAGTACTGGACTTGGTCCGCGCTGTGTATGCGCGCGACGACATGTGTGTCGCTCTGCTACGTGCTCTTGGGAGCAAGGAGTTTGAAAACTCGGACAAGAAATTGTCGGCGCGCTTGCGCGCGAGCCTGCACCGCTACTCCATCAATGTTGGGCTGCGGTATTACAGCACGGGTGCGGCGGGCACTCCTCGTGTCGTGGTCGCTCATGACGAGGACCTGAAGTATCGCATCCTCTTTGAGGCGCATGAAACACCGCTCAGTGGCCACTTAGGTCGTGAAAAGACCTACAGCTCTGTGAGCCGGACCTATTGGTGGCCCAAGCTGTACCAGTGGACGAGCACGTATGTGCGCACGTGTGAGACGTGTCAACGGCTGAAGCCCTCCCCGCATGCGGCTGCGCCGTTAGCAAGTTTGCCTGTACTCGCTGGGTGCTGGGAGTCCATGAGTTTGGACTTTGTGTTCGGCCTTCCGAAGGACTTGGAAGACACCACTGGGATTGTGGTCTTCGTTGACCGTCTGAGCAAGATGGCTCATCTAGCGGATGTGCCAGACACCGTTGACGGTGAAGGTACAGCAAAGCTGTTTGTCGATCGGGTCTTCCGCCAGCATGCCCGTTTCGATTGTCTCGGATCGAGACGCCCGCTTCTACTGGAAAGTTTTGGGACGCTGTCAAGGTGCTTGGCACCAGGGTGGATATGTCCATCGCGGACCATCCGCAGACCGACGGTCAGACGGAGCACGTAAACCGCGTTGTCAAAGACATTCTCCGTAGCATTGCGCTGAAATGCAAAAGCGTTGGAGCGCTATGCTCCCCCTCGTCGAGTTTGCGTTGAATAATGCTGTGCATGCCTCCACGGGCTACAATCCGTTCTACCTGACCGGAGTCTCACTCACCCACGCGTCCCGTTGACGCTACCACTGCGTGGTTCTGGGCTTGGGGGGGAGGGATTGCCGATCGGCTCGCTGATGTCAACCCACTCACAGTTGGTAAGCAGGTTGATGAGTTTCTCTCAACGCGTCTGAGTGTCCTTCGACACGTACGTGACGCAATGGCTGATAGCCAAGACAAACAGAAGGAACATGCTGATGCTAAAGGCAGATACAATGTTGAAAGTTATGAGGTCAGGGTCCTCGTGTTGCTTAACGCTCAAAACCTACCTAGACATGCAGTGTCTGCGGTCTTCAAGACCAAGTTGTGCCCGCGCTTCGTTGGACCGTTCACGGTCGTGGCCAAGAACGGCCTAGCGCATACGCTCAATCTTCCGAAGAAGATGCGTACACACCCCGTGTTTTACGTGGGCTTGCTCAAGCCGTACCGGAGCCCGGCGCAGGTGGGTTCCCAGGAGCTGGCGCCCAGCGTGGTGGCATGCTCAGACCTCTCCAAAAGTGGGAGAAGTCAATTTCCCCACTTCCTGGTGAAAAGAGACCGATCTGGCAGACGTAAAGTGGTAAAAGTGGGATTCTTGCATTATCAAGTTGAATACAACATATATGGCTAGTGATGAGAGTCGCCTCCAGTGCTTGCAATGCAAGACGCCTTCCAGTGCAAAATTAGTGAGTGACGTTCGCTTTTCTGTCTTCTCGCATCCTATAACGGAGAAATCGGACTCGACTGTGGCGGTGTTTGGGAACCCAGGCAATGCTCCCACAAAAGCTAGCGAGGGTCGGATGCGTCGCTGCAGCATTGCCAAGGCGCCACATATCGTCGAAGTGAGCAAGCCGGTGATCGAAATCGTCTATTGCTTGGCGAATCGGCTTCTTGGCGTTGTAGTCTCGGCACAGTTGCTTGAATTCTTGCGAAAGTTTGTCAATGCCTGCTTCTCTGAAGTGCGCAACGACTCTATTGTGTTGTGCATCTATCATTGCAGACAACTCAACAAACGATACTGCCACAAGTCCCTTTGGCGTGACAGGAAGGGATGATTCTGCTGATAGCGACAAAGATTTAATACTCGAGAGAGTCAGCAGATAAAGTCGAGCCACAGCGACGACAACGGTTTGCTTTTGCTCGGTACTGAGCGACTGAAAACTCTTGCAGACCCATAGATCTAGGTTGATCACGTACATCTCAGCCGCCGCGTGCGAAATGGCAAAATTACCGATGACTTCATACTCGCTGCGGTCTAATGCCTGAATAGACGAAATACTCAGTGGACCCAAAGCTCCGCTCAGACAGAGCAACGTTTCGACGAGCCCAGCAAATCGATCATCTTGCTGTTGTATGAGGGTTGTCAGCCCTTGCAGGGAAACGAAGACGGCGTTGACTTCACGGGCTACTTCGCGTAACGCATAGAGAAATATCCACCACACCATATTTGGTGCGCATGCAGCACTCTTCTCAGCGAGGTACTCACGAACTTTGAAGCCATTGGAGTAGAGCCAATCTGCTACCTGAAACATCGACAGCCACCTGGTGCTCGCAACTTTGAGACAAGTTGTTTGTATTTCTGCAATCAGGTTCTGCTGACGCCGCAAAAAACCTATCAACTCTTTCAGCTTGGATAAATAAGACTCGTTGAGAGCCTGCTCGAAAATTACTTGCATTTTCAGATCTAGCTGGTGGAGCCCGCACCACACATGAACAACAGGATACAGTGCTTCCTCTTCCATTCGAGTTGCAAGTCCCTTCACACTTCCAACCATGGTCGGTTCACCGTCTGTAGCAATCCCTAGAAGTCGGCTTCTCCAACCAGGCACCAATGCATCCAATGCAGCCTCAATAACGGAGTAAATGTTTGCGGCTGTGTGGCGTTCAAATAGTGGTATCGCCAGGATATGATAGTTATGTAGGGAGCCATCACGATAAAATCGACATCGAACGTCCACGTAAGACTTACCCAGATGCGTGCCGCAGTCAAATGCAAGCGAAAAGGTCCATGCAGCTGCTAAACATGCGCCAACCGTTGCAGTGATACAGCGCACAAAATGCGAGCATAGCGAGCGACTACGCCTTGGTTGCAACCGCCGAACCGTCCTATACCAGTTTCTTCCTTGATGTCGCTCATTAAATTTGAACCCATGCGAAAGGAGAACCGCGACCCAAAACCCGAACACAGAGACGAAATCCCGAGGGACGCTTTACTGTCACTTCGTACACGTCTCCTTCACGTACAAAGCACACCATTGCCCTGTGAATTGAAGGACCACCTTCGTCTTCGAGATTAGATAGAAGTCGTCCAATGACAACGTCAACGATTCCGGCGCTCAAGATGAACACGAGCGTGTCATCTGACTCAAATACAGCTTCCAATCTCTCGGCGAATGGAACTTCCACATCGTGGAAGAACGCTTCTCGGTCTTCACTTGATTGAAGCGCCTTGTACGATGCCCACGTTGCAGCATGCTGACCTGCCATGTGCTTCTCGTACAAGTCTGTGCGAAAGCAGCTAAAGAACTTCGGTGTGCCTGTCGGGGCCTGACACCCGTCGTCGACTTCTCTCGACCGAAACTGCTGCAAAAGCGACAAGCCACCGTCTCGACTTCACTGGTGGAGGCGCTGCGGGTTCCGATCTTCAGTCCATAGATCGGAATATGTTTCATTGCGAACTTCGTCCCCTGCTTTGCTGTTTTGCGTCGCGCAGGCTGCTTGCCGCTGAGCTTAGTCTGTGTCGTCGTCTTCTTCTTAGTCATGTCGGTGCTAGCGGTCCTCGGTACGACTTGATCTTGGTAAAAGTGACAATGAGCAGCAGCAGCGAGCGGGTGGAGGCCAGGAAACGACAAGAAACGACAAATATAAGTAGTTTTTAGAGACTGTAACCCTCAAGCAACGCAAAGAGTGCGTAATGACAGCCATTCAAAGTTTAAGCACGGCACGGCTCCTAGTAAACGCTCCATCTCGAAACAAACCAAGGTGTTGAACTTCCCACTTTGAGGATACTTCAGAGACCGACGGGATGTGGGAAAAGTAAAAAAAATCCCACTTTGTAGAGGTCTGGCCCATGCTGAAGTCGCAGCAGCAGGTCGAGTTGACCTTGCTCAATGCGCAACAGACGTTGCGACGCCGACTAAGGAATCTCGTACCACTCGAGACGATCCGGAGCTCGCGAATCTCATTCACGTTGGCGTCAGAGTCCCTCTCATCTTGACCTAGTCACTACCCATGGCGCTCCACGTCACGACGCATGTCGCTTAGCGACTCCTGCATCTGCTCCAACTCCTCGGGACGGATGGGTTCATCGTTCTGCGTTGACACTGGCTCCGCCGGCCTTGCTCGACGAGCAGGGTAACCGCCATTTTCATGCGGAGCGTGTTATAAAGCGTCGTTCGACGCCAGGGCCACAACCAGTATCTGGTGAAGTGGCGAGGGTACCCCCACTCCGATATTTAACTCATGGGAAGTTTGAGGTACCCCTATGGCAAGGCTGCCCAGACGTCGTGTATGCTTTTGATCGACAGGGTCGAGGGCGCTCACGAGCCGGCGGCCGAGTAATCGGTCGCCTCCCGCTTCCCGACAATAGGTCGGGGGGGGGCTGAAGGATGAAACGCTGAGCTGAAGCGTTGATCCGGAGCTGTGGCAGCCATGGATCCACTTCGGTGGAAGCTGCTAGAGCTTGAAGGAGCAAGATAGGCAGGCCCTGGGGGCAGTGCCGAAGACGGGGGCGCACGGCGCTTAGTCTTAACCTTGGCGAACTCGAAGCGGAGTCTGCGCTCGAGTCGCACATCGGCTTCAGTGAAGCTGGCTCGTAGAGCCTCCAGCGAGGTGGGCTGCTTCGCATGCTCTACCCAGTTGCTGAACTGGGCATCGTCCTCCTGGACGGACTCTCCTGCGAGGAGCACAACGGGGTAAGTCCGCATCTAGACGAGTACCATACTCAGCCGGAGTTGTCTCTTGTGGAGTCAACAACCTCTGACGGAGAGCGTCCGGGGCTTCTAGCTCAACGGCAGCAGTGGCTACGAGCCCAGCAATTCACGTTCGCAGTATGCGCTGCGTCATGGCCTCCTTAACCACCTCGGTGGGATCACGCGGCGTGAAGCGATAGTCTCGACGAGAACTGAGTAAGGGTCGCGCCTCGGGTCGCAGAGAGCGACGGACTTCCGCTTCCTCGAGCTGTTGCTCTTGCACCTCATCGAGGGCGTTGGTGATCTCACAACTCTCCAGACCGGAGGAAGCGCGCAGCGCTGTGAGCTCTTGAGCCGCGCCGAGATCAGGGAACGGATTGGGCGTACGCGGCCCACGAGACTCCGGCTCGGGCGAGCGGGAAGACTCGTGCATGGAACTATCGGTGTCGTAATCCACCTCCGCCTCCTCGAGGCCCGAGAAGAGCTCGTCGCGAGCGAGACGAGGGCAACGCACAGCGTCTGAGGACTTCGTGCCCGTAGGCGGCGCCTTCGAGCGCTGCTGGTATCGGCGTTGGTGCTCGGTGTGATACTCCTTCACAAAGAGCGTGTGCGCGGGGCGCG
Organism: Phytophthora crassamura; assembly: GCA_033557995.1. Classification (NCBI taxonomy): domain Eukaryota; phylum Oomycota; class Peronosporomycetes; order Peronosporales; family Peronosporaceae; genus Phytophthora; species Phytophthora crassamura. Next base: position 397,672 of record JAUCED010000021.1, read on the forward strand.
TAGGGCTTCGAGACTTGAAGCCGACGATGCACTACGTGCTGGCGAACCCCTGGGGCTAGATACGGGTGACGTGGAGGCGGCGGAGTCTTTACGGTCAAAGGACCAAGACGCATTCTGGGTGGCAGCCATTCGCAGCTCGTTAAATTTGGAAAGTTCCTGAGCGAAGACCTGCGATGGCTAGCGACTAGCGACACGCGTGTTCCGTTGAACAACACCTCAACCGAGGCAATGACGAGTGAGGACACGTGGCATCCTCAGTCTGGTGGGGGAGGGTGTAACGGGGTTACATCGAATAGTGTGATGCACACAAGTTAGGTGCCACACATAAGTTGAGCTCCACACATATATTACGTGAGCCACTCCAGATAGCAGTGGGTGGCTCACAGCCAATGGATATGCATTATACTAGGCTCTACTATGATAGATAGTGATCCAACAGGCGGCTCTGCCACAATAATACTCTGCCAACAACAATGCATTCAGTTCACATTTTGAAGCATAGCGTTCATACCTTTGTTTACGGTGTTGTCTATCTCCGGAGTCCTTGAATAAGGTTTATTAAGGTACTCGTCCAAACTCTCGCATAGAGTTTGTAAGCTATCAAAGAACACTAGAGACTCTCTGAGTCTGTGTCTTCCTCTATGTAAACGCTATTGCAGCCCCGCTGCAGTACCTCGCCTTGCTGTATTACGGACGACAACCACGAACCAAAAATCATGTTCGCGTACGCTCCCTGCGACCAAGTATCGCGCGCCGGACGCCTACGTCTCAATATTTTCATGCACAAGTTGCTCAAGTCGAGCACAATCCCAGAGTATGAGTTCGACACTCAGACGTCAGGATACCCCAACTCCAGACGTTACGATATCACAACTCTAGACTTCAGGATATCACGAATCCAGACGTCAGGATGTCTGAACTTCAGACTATACTGAAGCCAAGTCAACGATTCCCAGACAACCCAACAAGCATAATGAAGTGATGCACAAGTTGAACTACCGATAGGAAATCCAGCCAAGAGTGTCGGGTCAACCCTTCGACAGCCCGCTGCCCAAGATCGCGACCCATACTCACGCCAAGATTCACATATCCAGATCAAGACGTCCATACTCAGGTCAGGACGTCCATAATCAGACCAAGTGTACCCATCAAGACTAGACCTGTAGAGGAGATAGAGAGGAGAGAAGGGAGAGAGAAAATAGCAAAACCAACAATAGATTTATTTTCCCCTGTAAAGCGCAAGCGACTTTGGCGAGACTTGCCGACGAAAGATTCCGGGACACCTGCTACCGCGCTACGCAAGGACACTTCGACCAGGACAGATCGTCTGTGAAGGCTCCACCAAAACCTTAAGTCCAGTTAGGTGGTGACCAGAGGCGTCTTCGATACCCTGGAGTGACTCACCTATTCCATATCCTAATTGGGTCATCAGTATGTCTGCTGTTATTTTGCCCATGTCATATTAACTAACCCTCGGGGAGACTGAGAAGCGGTTATCCCCTGAGTTTGATTGCTGGCTGCTGTGTGAAGCGATTGTATTCGCTGTGTTCCCTCTGAAGTAAAGGGTGGTGCGCGATTGTACGGGGATTCTGACGGACTAGGCGTCTGAATCATCACTTCACCTCGTTCCTCAGAACTGTGGACGCTGGCGCTCCATCCTCTTGATTCTCTTCATGTTGTGCACTGCCCGGTACTCTTCGTATACCACTTGGCCTTCCCGGTTTGGGCGTCACCCAGGTGACCAACTTCCTCTCCGCGATTTACAGTCTCTGCGTCACTTCTGTCGGTCACGATCTTGGATCCTGCCAGTCACTCAGGTGCCCTGCCCAGTGGTCGCCACTTTTCCGTAGTGATATGAATGTTGAGTGAAGACGTCAGGGAATGAATTATGCCATTAGTTTTCATTAATCCTGAGCATACATCCTACAACCGAACAGCTTCAACGGTGTACACATCCCACACGTCCCTATTGTACATCAGAAACATCAGCATTTCGAGTGGCGTCGGATCTATTCGCTTCCGCAAGTCTGGGTAGACAAGTTTCGCTGAGGTGAAAAATCTCTCGTACTCGTTAGAGGTGGGAGGAACGTACGACACGTCGACGTACATCGAGCGCTTGAAAGTTTTGCGCTTCTTAAACGCCTGCTGAACGAACGACAGGTCCGAAGGTTGAGATGGATGTGTATCTACCGTAGAGCTTTACTTTAAGTTTTCAATGCCTTACATTTATGCCATTTAACTATACTACCGACCTCTTCTGTTAAAACGTGAAGGTACGGCCTCGGCTCTCGCGTTCGAACTGGAGATCATGAGGATCCTGGACGACCCCGACAACCAGCCTCCAAGTCGCGTGGGTGGGGGATTGGTGTACGACATTTACGAGGTAGCTCAAGTGTTTAAACTGCCTATTGCGTAGATATAAAAGGTGGTTAACTTTACATCGACATAGAGCATTGACCGGAAGCCATCCGGACAATTAACTATGTAAATTTCAACGGGTCTCTCTACAATCAAGCCCCACACCATGACTGACAAAAGGGCAGCGCTACGGTGCCGCATCAGCCTCATCGACGGTGCGCGGTTTTCTTGCTTTGCCGTCGTGCTCATCCTAAAGCTGAAATACATCGCAGAAGCGCTGAAAAGAGCACGAAGCCGAGGAAACTTCGCGTTAGCTTACGTTGAAAGAGCTTACGGCTCAGGACGTCTTGAGATTCCTCGTTGACCTGCGTAATTTCATATTCAGTACACAGAAAACCCAAGACCATGCATAGCTGGATGGTGAGTCCTGATTTCGTTACCCCCCCCCCGCACTCACGCGTTGCATATGCATACATGTAAGGAAAATGTTCGCAATGTCTCTTTTACTAACATGTTATATACTACCCGTTATAGACGATGAAATGCACAGGGCTAGGCTGCGAAGTAGCAGAAAAGATTCCTGAAGTTGTACAAAGAAGCGTAGGAATGGTTACTGGTTTTGCGACAGACACCTGGAGAAAAGCTCACCCCTTCACACTTGACGCTTATTCCCCTCACCACAAGCCTTATAGTAAGAGCTCGTAGCACAGCGTCACATCACTTTTGTTTTAATCAATCCACAGACCGCAGCAGACGTGTACCTGCTAGCGTAGCTGAGTAGTGCAATAATACTCAGTACAACTCGGTGCAACCAAATTTGCAACCGAACTATACGTACTGAATACAGTACATTTAATTCGCTCAAGTCTTTGGGAGAATCCAGTACATAGGTACTGGATTGTGGAAATTGATCCAAGACAAGATATACATAAGTAGGTAGTCAGAGAGACAAAAGTAGGTACAAAAGCACACGGATAGCATGTGCTTCGTGTCGTCCTGTCATTGGTTGAAAGTGGGAATTCATTTCAACCAATCAGGAGACAGTTTGCATGTGAGTGGCCCACAATGACACTGACACAAAACAGAGTTATATTTGCCACAAAGTCCCTACTTAGACTCAGTCTGCTGAGTCTCTCCGCGCTTCCTCGCATATTTTAGTGTACGCTAGTGACGGACACACCTGGCCCGATACAGTTCGTCGTGAATTTATCGATAAGATCTTTTGCATAGCTTACCAGCTCTCCTGCTTCAAGAACCCACCTTCCATAATACCTTTATCTTCTCCCGGTAACACTACTAGCTGAGGCAGTCGTCGCTGCTCAGGCACCAAGGCTATATTTTAAGCAAGGCTCATCGCTTGATCTAGTAGACTAATCAGTGTTTTGTGACCTTTTCTGACCTTCTTTCAATAACGAAGCGAGCTCATTAGCTGGAGGCACAGTAGTTGCATTATGTTCAGTCAGCTCGAAACGTCAAGGTCGTTGATGTAGATCCATTAGTGCAGAGAGATGGGCCCAATACTTTAATTCTGCTATCATGGTCTTAGGATTCAAAAATTGTGCGTAGCCATACCCATCGGTAATGTATCACTAATAGAGCGGCAAATTAAATCGATGAGTGGAAAAAAATAATGAAATCCGCTTGGGCAGTGTTCATAGAACATGTTGACATGAATGACAACTTTGAAGATGGCATCTAAAACTTAAACTGATCGGATGGATTGTTACATCGATGTCTGTTGAACACGGGCCTCTCACAACACTGTTGGCTCGCTAATAGCAAATCGTTGATTCGGTCAGCTATTGCTCGGTTAATCAGATATTTATCACCACGCAGCCAACGCTATTGCGGTACCGCTCGGCTTCTCTTGAATCTGACGAATTTTGGTTGTGTGCAATATCTCGCTTGTACTTGAGGGCAAAATCTGTCCAAACACGTACCAGTAAGCTCAATGCCAATATACCTACAACACTTGGACATTTGTACTTTCAACATCAAGTTGGACTGATTGGCTTCTCAGCGTATATCTTTTGCAACTGCTGGCTGTATTTTATCGCCACTTCAGGTGGCGAAGGAGCCAAGACAGCAGCCGATATTCACTCGGTGAAATTGGCTCATCAATCTCGATAATGTTTTGAATGAATCCGAGATTCACATGAGATTTTGTGGTAGATATCGCTCTGGTTAGGCCACATTTCAAGTTCTTTTGTTAAAATTTCCAGTACACTAGTACCTGCCGATTCCACTAATGTACCGCTTAAATATGCAGTCTGCTCATTCAAGCCTAACAGCATCAACGGAGTATTTGCAGAAGTGCTAACGACCCCTATAGTTTGATCGTCTGGCCGACTATACAGAGGGTCCGCCCTGAATTCCTCAGGTACGCAGGGGCGCACCTTGTAGTAGATCGCATGGTTCTTCTCGTAGTTGGGCGGCGGATTAGACATTTCCTTCAGGTCCGTGTCGAAGAGAACGCGAATGCGGGTCGCGTCCGTGACGATGCCGTCGTTTTGCGGCGCAGATTCTAACACACTCCCTACCCGTCGGGTCCCTTTTTGCATGTCACCACTTCGGGTCTATCGCTTCTCATCGAAAATATCAGGTGCTTCTGAATATCTTTCACCGGGTTGTGTGCGTCACTGACGACGTCACGGTACGCCTTGAATATGATGTTGATGTTCGGGACGTGTACGCGAGCGGAAGTGGCAGATGCGTTGTTGTGGAGTCGACAATTCGCGAAAGTTCTAGGGGAAGGTTTGCAGAACTTGGCCAACCTACCGCCATGCTTCTTGAATAGGATGCTAGGAATCATAGCTTGTTGCGATATTTATCCAGGTTGCCTGGGCCACCGGTCTTGAACATCGGATTCTATTCAAGCAGAAGTGGATGGACCAGGCTTCGTGCCCCAGACATCAATCAGAAGCGAGTGCCGTGCTCGATCATACCCGGGAAATGGCTACAGATCTACGGTATGGTGGTCGTTGCTATCAGTTAGCGGAAACAAGGCACATCTGACTTCGTGTGTGACCTCGCCGGTGAATGTGGAGTTCATGCACAAAGTAGAATGTTGTAATAATATTTTAACATGTGTTAAGAGTAGGTTGATGGGGTTGGTTGGAGGTTTATGTAAGAAAAATGATGGTGAGTGTTTTTTGCGAAAGTGAAGAAACGAAATGATGGTAAGTGTTTTTCTGCGAAAGTGAATAAATAATATGGAAGTGAAGAAACGTATTTGTAGTGAATTAAATCGATAAAGTTGACGTGAGTTGAAATGCAAGTGGTTAGATTTTGAAATTAAGATAATACTTATGCCGTTGCACAATGGAGGGGGTAAGCGACCCCTCATCTAGTGAGACCGTATTTACGTCTCAGGATATATAAGTTTTCTTAAGGTCGCTTATCCGGATTAATATGAGCTTCTGGTAGTCTTTCAATAGCACATGGATATTATCTCATGTTGTGAACTTACAACAAACGCCCCTCCGTCTTCGACTTTGACGGTGCAACGTGGCTGGACCGAGTTAAATTCGAGGTGTGGGTGCGGTCACTTTCCATCGTGAGATCACAATTGTGATCTCTTTCATCGTGATCTCTTTCATCGTGAGATCACAATTGTGAGCTCACGATGGAATGCGACCGCACCCCACACCTCCGGGTGGTGCTCAACCCCGATGAGCATATCTACAGGTTCAACTACTGCCATCTACCGTTCAAGTGGAGGCAAGCGAAGCCTAACGGAATGGACTTCTACTTTCACAGCTCCTTCGCGTCGAAGCACCTTCGCAAAGTACACTAACGTACCAGGGCCACCGTTTCTTACCGGTCTAACATGTACTCCTTTTAATTTCCTAAAACGTCCCCGGTTTGGGATGGGAATGAGTACGTTTATCAATCGCGACACACGTCGCATTGGCGCTCGCAAGAATTGCGAATTCGTCCAATACGGACCGGGAGCGGAGAACCTGTTGTACGTCCAGGTTAGGTTATTCGTAAGCCGGATGAAAAAAACACAAATGCGAACGTTTTATTATCTGAGTAATCGTTACCTAGACCAACTTACTTGTTTTATGATACCTCAGCATCTTTGGGTTACCGACGCACCCACTCGCTTGCGTTTACGTACTTTAGCAGCTTTGTTCATAAACACTTCATGGACCTCACTCAGATGACGTGTGAAAGTGGCAGAAGTAGTAAACGATCTCGTGCTAGTGCAGTCGGAGATGGTGCATCTGTAGGAAACTGATTGTTCTCGATCACCGCTGCCACTTCCGTGACATTAGGTGCATTCGGTGTTCGCTGGTATCGTGGCATGTCGAGATAGCAGTGGATGCGTTTATTGCTTGTTGTGTACGCTGCCCTGCATGGAACGTCTCCCCTGAATACGATGAGTTCGCCCGCACGCAACGTAATATCCTCCTGCTCGCTCATGTCGGGCGCAATTCTGTTCTAGTCATATCCAATCACTGTCGTGTTGTCCTGGAGAGCCGCCGGGAATTAGCTTGTAAATACACACATCGTACTCCCGCCCCCTTCGCTCGAGGGCGTGGGGAAGTCGCGATGCGCGGCCTGCTCCACACCACCGGGCTTAGACTTCAGTCCATACCAGTCTTAGGGCCGTTCCTAACCGGGATCACGATCCGAGAAGTTAGGGTGTAACTTTTCGATGGCTTCAAAGTACGATCCTCACGGTTCCTAACCGGATGCGACCCGGTACCGACAAAACGGTACAGAAGCAAGCCGGAGCCTCGTCCACCGAACACAACCGGACCGAAGCCGTCTCTCCCCGCCAGCAAGTGCAGCAAGCCGAGCAGCAGGACACCCCCCAGCGAGGGCAGCAAGCCGAGCAGCAGGAGCGCCGCCACCGAGTGCAGCAAGCAGACCGCCGCCACCAAGGGCAGCAAGCCGAGCCGCAGGAGCGCCGTCACCGATGGCAGCAAGCAGACCGCCGCCAGCGAGGGCAGCAAGCCGAACAGCAGGACAGTCGCCAGCGTCGCCAGCGAGGACAGCAGGAGCGCCGCCACGGAGGGTAGCAAGCAGACCGCCGCCAGCGGGGGCAGCAAATAGAGCGCCGCCAGCGAGCTAGCAGAATGGAGGCGCACGGGCACCAAGTGTCCGTAGCAGATTGGATGACGAGAGCGCACTTGGACTCCATTAGCAGACGGCGAAAACGCCACCGGTTGTTGCTGGTTGCGCTGGGCTTGGCTGTTCATGCTATTCGTGGTAGTCGCCGAGAGTGTGAACCACGGCGTCGCTTGGATTGGAATGTTCTCAAGCAGACGCTGCTTTTTGAAGGCAAATTCCATCGCTGTTATCGAGTGGACGTGGAGTCCTTTGAGCTACTGCTCTCGTTCATCCGTCCCGCTCTGGTTCGGGATGTACTGCAGTCATGTCGACGATCCGGAACAACCCCAATTTCCCCCGAAACTATGATGCAGATGACGATTTCATGGCTTGCTGGAAGTAACTACCACACTACTCGCTGCCTCGGAGGCACATCAGTCTCGGCAATCTACGAATCTATGCATGCAGTCATGAATGTTATTTGTGATTGCGTGGAGCTGCGAATTCGGTCCCCGACAGAGTCACGGAAACGCATGTTTGATCTAGCCGACGGGTTTCAGAAATTAGCAAGGACAGCATTTTGACTGGGTGCGTCGGCTGTATCGATGGCTGGTTGTGCAACATCCGTGCTCCGAGTGCAAGCGAGGTTCCCGATGTTGCTGCTTTTTTCTCAGGTCATTACCAGAAATATGGACTTAACGTCTAGGCAATTTGTGTAACGGGGCCAAAGGCAACCGATACGTAAGCTTTCGCTGTTGTGTTGAGGAAGCAATGTCTTGGACGTTAGGCCAAGACACGTGGAATTATAAGCAAAATTGACTCTGGGTGATATTAAAGTACGGTCGCAAAACCGTACTTAAGCCGATCTTAGCTGCTGGCCACCGATTGAGGTGCTGCACGCTAACTGGCTAATATGCAGACTAAAGGGCGACTTCTGTCCAATGACAGAGTGCCAAGTCACAGCCTGTTTGGACCGTGACTTCTACCTACTTTTGTAACGGGAGATCGTCCCGTTACATCACCCCCCACTTGAGGTAGCAGACACCCGTCTGCTAAAGAGAACACGCAAAGGAAACGAAAGACAAGAGGAGGCTACGACTACGGATCCCGGGACGAGACGACGGGGACACGGGGGCAGTGATGGCTGAACGTCGGCACCAACAACTTCTCGAACGTGCGCCCGCGCCCGTTCTCACAGCGACGAGAGGCTTCGACGCGAGCGAGGCCTCACAACGCAATCGTCCTCGCGACGCGCAAGCAACGGAGATGGCGACGGAAAGGAACACGGCAAGCGCCCGCGAGGGCATCCAGACCGAGTTGGCGCGCTGAGAGCTCTACGACATCAGCGGCGCGGTGAACCCCGCGCCAGAGCAGGAGATGCGCGAGCAGTTTCGCCGCTTCCGCGCCTCGCGCGGCAAGCCAGTCGAAGGAGCCCGCGAAGACTCGCTACGGCTGTCGTGGAACGCCTTCATCCGCCGCTGGAACGTCGAGCCGGACTTCGCCGCAGTCTTGAGACAGCGCGAGTCCGCGCGCAGTCGATATGGTCTGGGCACACTGCGCTAGCACCTTCACAGCACGTGCTGGGACGAAGACCGGTACTGCTTCGTGAACATGATGGAGAAGTGCCCGCGCTGTTGGCCGGGCACGCGTCGTCCGTCGGCTGAAGATTGGAGAGACGATGTCGCAGTTGCTCCTCTTGGAGACGAGATCCGTCGTCTCATCAGCTGGTACGAGCGTGCGCTCGCCCAAGCTAGGCGCGCAGGTGATGAGCCCGCGCCTGCGCGTGCGGCGGATCCGATCGAAGCGCCGCGGGAGTGGATGACGCTGCGTGAGCCGGAGCCTGAGCAAGCGCAGCCTCGTATGCAGCCACGATATCTGGAACGTCAAGCTGCAGGTTGGTCCGAGGCTCCCATGTATCATCATTGGGAGCGAAGCCAAGCCAGCGGACGCGATACTCGCGGGAGTTCGGAGTGGTACTGGCGCGGTGATGAGCGCCGCGCCTACTCGGAGTAAGATTGCGGTGCTCCACGAGATGATCCACGATCCAGCGCTGCGTTCCAGCGCTTTCCGTCAGCGGCGGAGGGCCGTCGCGTTGAAAACCGTTCATCATGGGAGCCGCGCCGTCGTCACGCTGACGACTATTCGTCATGGGAGCCGCGCCATGACGCTCGGGGAGCTGGTGCTGACCGGGAGATGCTAGCGCCGACGCCGGTGGCCGATCCGCAGACGCCGCCGCGTGCTCAAGGGCGTCAGGAGCCGAATATCGGCCCGACGCAGACGCCTCCGCGTGCTGCTGTGGTGAACGAGGCGCCGCCAGCGCCGGTGGCGCCGAACAATCTCGGGCGCCTGGCTCTTCTGACGAACGAGGTTGACAGCGCGAAGGATCGCGCTCTGGATGCGAGCAGGAGGCTGAACGCCTTCGAGATGAAGTCGCTCGACAGGAGCAGCGACTGCTGAAGATTGAGCAGTCGCACGACGCGTACAAGCGTCAGTTCGTCGCGATGCGCAAGGCCGTGGGCTGGGAGCCGGAGCAGCCGGCACCGAAGAAAGCGCGAACGGCGTCGCGCTATGAGCCGGACGAGCAGGAAGAGAAGGTTCCCGTTCCGTCGCAGTCGGACGCTGCGACTCCTCGCTCGGGATCGTCGCCGGGTGGTAACGCTTGAGTCGGCCGACGTAGAACGTAGGATGGAGTCGCATAGCCGTAGGTATGTCGAGCGGGTAAGCGTCGCCGAGAACGGCAACGATTTTGAACGGGCCAATGTAGCGCGGGAGCAACTTGTTTGCTCCCAAGTTCGTCACGGCGTGAGCTGTAATACCCGTGACCGAGAGTAGTACACGCTCGCCAACCTTGACTTTTCCATGTTCTTTCGACCGCGCTTGTCCGCGTTCTTCTTCTGCTTGTCGACAGCCATGGCGAGGCGTCGCGCACGTTGCGGACTATCGACTGCCGCTGCAGTACGAAATCCGGGCACGCAGCGGGTTCATCCGCTGCTGGCAGCTCGTTGGGCTTGAAGTTCGCCAATGGGGAAGCCGAGCCAGTCACTGGATCTCGCGGCACGGGGAACGACATTGCCCGCGACGAACCCGATGGAGCTTCCGACCCTGGGATATCAGTCGGACCTGTGATATCAGTCCGACCTGAAGGATGAGTCAGCGCGTTGATGCTTGGGTCGTCACTTGAACCGAAGCCACTTGAACCGAAGACCTCCTTCGACGCCGCCATAGGCGGGGTCCCTCCCCAACCAGACTGAGAATCACGCGCTGCTGTGGGTGCTGCCACAGCCAGGGAAGCCGGAACGCGCGGATGTCGCGCGTTGTTGACGAAGAACGGCGTCAACCCCGTGGACGCGTGCACTGAATTGTTCAGTGCGAACTCGACCATGGGCAGAAACTCGCTCCATGATGGGTACGACGTGGCGTAGCTGCGGAGCACGTCTTCGACCACGCGATTCGCGCGTTCTGTCTGGCTGTCGGTATCTGGATGGGCGGCTGTGGACATACGCAGCCGCGTGCCGAGTAGCTGGAATAGACGAGTCCAGAAGGCCGAAGTGAAGCGCGGGTCGCGATCCGACACGATGTCGGATGGCAATCCATGATGTCGAAAGACGACGTCGACGAAGATCGCGGCGGACTCTTCCGCCGTCACAGTTGCGGTGACCGGAGCAAGATGCACCATCTTGCTGAAGCGGTCGACGAACACGAGAACGCCCGTGCGATTGCGGGCGTCGGCTAGCAGCCCAAAGATGAATTCCATGCTGACGGATGACCACGCGTCAGCAGCCACAGGTAGGGGGCGCAGGGTTGCCTGCGACGAGGGTGCCGGCTTCACACGCTGACACGCCTCGCAGAGCGCACCCACTTGCGGACCCACTTGTACAGGTGGGGCCAGTAGAAGTCGCGCGAGAGCGCGACGTAGGTCTTCTCGCGGCCGAGGTGGCCGCCGCTTGGACTGTCATGGTACTCGTGTAGAAGATGCGCGCGGACTTCGTCGTCGCATGGCACGACGACCCGAGGGGAGTCTTCGCGATCGACACTGTACGACAGCACCTCACCGTCGAAGCTGTAGCGCGCGATAGACGCGCGCATTGGAGAGGTCAGCCGGCGCAGCGCCTTGTCAGACGGGTCGCGGAGGTAGTCGATGACACCGGAATAGAACGCATCCGCCTCGCACGCGGCCGCGATTTGCTGTAGCAACGTGCCGACAGCGTGCATCGAAACCGTGTTGACGCCCGACGCGACACACCGCGCAATCTTCGTCGTCGTCAGCGTACGCGGATCATAATCAGGCGGGCGCGAACGCGCGTCGGCGGGGATGTTCGACTTGCCAGGCTTGTAATGTACAACGAAGGTGTACTCGGCGACGAACGATAGCCACCGCGCCATGCGCAGTGACAGATGCGGGCTCTTCGTGGCCGTCCGCAGCGAGGCATGGTCGGTGTATAGCGCGAACGTCTGCTCGCTCAAGAGGTAGACTCGGAAATTGATCAAGGTATAGCGCATCGCTAGCAGTTCCTTGTCATGGACTGTGTAATTCCGCTCCGCAGGCTTCAGCTGTCGTGACTGGAAGCTCACGACGCGTTCGCGACCTTCGTCGTCGAATTGCATGAGCGCGCAGCCGATGGCGAAGTCGCTCGCATCGCACACGACGTGGAAAGCCTTGTCGTGGTTCGGGAGCGCCAACACTGGCGCTGAAGCCATGCTCTTCTTAACGGCGTCGAACGCCGTCTGCTCCACTGGAGTCCATGACCATTCAGCATCCTTCTTAAGCAGCTGGGAGAGTGGCCGCATGATCACCGTGAAGTTCTTCGTGTACTTGTGCAGATAGTTAGCAAGCCCGAGCCACTGTCGGACTTCCTTAACGTTTCTGGGAACTGGCCAGGAACAGATCGATGAGATCTTCCCAGGATCAGCGCGGATACCAGCCTTGCTCACGTAGCAGCCGAGCACCGGAATCTCGGGTGCGGCGAACACACACTTGCGCAGATTCGCGTACAACTTGTTCGTACGCATCGTCTCGAACACGCGTCGAAGCTGGTCAAGATGGACATCGATGGCAGAGCGACCTGGCTCTGCCTTGCTGTGCACGAAGATGTCATCGAAGTAGCTTGGAGCGAAGTCTCGAAGCGGTCGAAGTACCTGCGACACCATCCGGTTGAAGGTGGCAGGGGCGTTCTTCAGCCCTTGCGGCATGACCAGCCATTCCCACAGCATGCCGCTCGGCGTGCTCACCGCTGTGAGAGGCACGTCGCTCTCACGCATGAGAATCTGGTAGAAGCCATCGGTCAGGTCGATGGCGCTGTAGACTTCGCTGCCTGCCATCGAGTCGAGGATGATGTCCATGCGCGGGATCGGGGTCTGAGCTGGAATCATTACGTCGTTCAGCTTGTTGAAGGCGTGGACGATCCGCCACCCCCCCTATGGCCTTCTTCACACAGAAGGCCGGACTCGAGTGCGGAGAGACGCTCTCCCGCACTGTCCAGCTTGACGTCGGCCTTCGAAGAAGTCATCAATGGCCTGCACCTGATCCCGAGGAAGCGGCCACTGCCGCGTCACGCAGTACTTCGCGCCTGGCACGAGGTCGATCTCGTGGTGCTCACCGCGATCAGCGGGGAGTGTAGCCGAGATCTTCTCCGGAAAAACGTCTTCATAATCGCGAGCCAGCGCATACACGGTGTTGCCCGAGGCCTGCAGCGCCTCCCAGGACTGGGAAGCAAAGCGCTCTTCGTGTGCTGACTTGGTTTCAGCACCTTCAGGTCGCTCGTGCTTGCCCGGCGTATCCCTGACAGAAGAAGCGACGGCGTTGACCGTGGCGTCAGGTGGTGCGTCAGCAGAAGGATCCTCGGCCGTGAGAACGCAGACTTGCTCGATCTCACCGTGCTTGAGGTCCTTCAGGAACCGCTTCCAGGACATGCTTGGGAGCTTGGTAAGCGCCGCAGCAGCCTTGGGAGGGTTAGCGACGCGGAGCTGACGCTGGTGGTACTCGGTACCCGAGTGCTCAATGACGTTGAGCACCTCAACGTCGGACTCATCATCTTCGCTTTCCGAAGCATGGTTGGAGCAGGGACCAAGGCGGCCGCGCCAGTTCTTCTGCTTGCGCCGCTTTGGCGTCGCCTGTCGTGGGGGCCGCTTCCCGGCCACGACGTCCTCGTGCGGGAGCCCCTGCTCGACCGCCTCGTTCTCGGGCGAGAGCCCCGGCTCGATCGCGTTGTTCTCGTGCGGGAGCCGCTATTCTCGGGCCCAGCTGCCTCTGCAGGCTGGGGTCGGCACACGTGACGCTGTTACACGCCGCGTACGAAGGGCCATCGCTCTCTTCGTGCACCGCGAGTGGCATGGAGTCGGAATCCATGACGGCCACGTGCGGCCAAGGGTTGTTGTTGGTTGACGACTGGAGGAATGCAAGCATCCCATCGACGTCGATGTCGCGAGAGCGGACCGTGCGGTTCAGCCAGTCGACGTTCGGCTGATGCCGTGACAGCCACGGCATCCCGAAGACGCAGTCGAAGGATCCGCTCAAGTCGATCACGAGGAAGTCGTCGTCCCCGTAGAAGTCGTCGAAGGAGTACGCGAACTTGACGCTGCGTCGCGGCAGCTGCCGCAGCCTGCCGTCAGCGTACTTGATGACCATCGAGCCGGGACCTTCACGGACTTGCAGATCTCTCGGGAGCACCGAAAGACTCTCGGCGCGAACGAAGTTGTTCGTCGCGCCGGAATCCAGCAGGGCGCGGATGGGACGCTGCGCGCCCGACACGTGGAGGCTGAGGATGATCAGTCTCTTGTCGCTGCTGGATGTGGTGGCGTAGAGCTGTGCGTGCAGCACAGCGGGGCTGGGAGGAGGTTCCGCAACCAAGGAACTCAGGTCCTCCGTCTGCCCAGTAGGGCGCCCCGCGCCTACTGGTCGTCTCCGTTTTTTACTGTCCGGAGGAGACAGAGCCGTCGGTGATGTCGACGGTGGCGAGCACGTGAGCTGGCGCGCGGCATACCGCCGCGCGATGACCAGGCTAGCGACAACAGAAGCAGAGTATCGCTCGTTGCCCACTGGAGCCGCCACGGCCTCGGCCGCGGCTCTGGGACGCGTCGGGTTGGACTCGATCGTGTCGATCTCCATCGGCACTGGTTCGTTGGCGTCGTACACCCTCAATGCCGGGAACGCGCGGGAGGCGTTGACGCTGTAGTCTTTACGGAGCGCCGTAGCAAAGGCCTCTTCCAGTGTCGCGGCGGGTTTCCGCGTCAGATAGAAACGCTGGAAGCCAGCGTTCATGCCAGTCACGAAGCCATGTACTTGGGTCGTCATGTCGATCGGGTTGTCGACGATGTACGACATCAAATGGCGAGCATGCTGGATGTAGTCTTTCATCGACAGCTTGCCCTGCTTCAAGTTCAGGAAGGCAGTCCGCTGTTGGACCTCATCTTGAGGCGGCTCGAACGCGAGCCGCAGGTCGTCCTTGACCTCGTCCATCGTCATGAAGTATGACGGATCAGTGACACGGCGACCGAGCGCTCATTCTTTGGCCTTGCCTGTCAACTTGGACATCAGGAAGTTGGTCCGGGCGAACTCGGTCGTAAGCTGTCGCGCTGCGACAGCCATGTCGATCTCGCAGAACCAACGGTTCAGCGCCATCCGCTTGACGCCTTCGCCGTTGTAGCTCGAGACATCGAGCTTGATGATGTCGGCCTTGTTCATCTTGGGCTGCGCGGGAGTCAGCGCCTGCCGACGTGCGTCCGCAAGCTCGTGCGCCATGAACTCTTGAGCTGCAAGGCGGTGTTGTTGTTCCGTCCCCGTGGACAGCAGTGCGGTGATCACTGCTTCGCCGGAGACTTGTGAGAGGCGGTGAAGACCCTCCCACTCGAATTGCGTCAGGTGGGGGAACTGCTCGTGTTCCAGTCGCGCACCCGACATCCCTTCGATCGTTGACGCGCTCATCGTTCGTGGTCGTTGGAAGGACTACGAAGTGCTACCAGGTGTAACGGGGCCAAAGGCAACCGATACGTAAGCTTTCGCTGTTGTGTTGAGGAAGCAATGTATTGGACGTTAGGCCAAGACACGTGGAATTATAAGCAAAATGGATTCCGGGTGATGTTAAAGTACGGTCGCAAAACCGTACTTAAGCCGAGCTTAGCTGCTGGCCACCGATTGAGGTGCTGCACGCTAACTGGCTAATATGCAGACTAAAGGGCGACTTCTGTCCAATGACAGAGTGCCAAGTCACAGCCTGTTTGGACCGTGACTTCTACCTACTTTTGTAACGGGAGATCGTCCCGTTATAATTTGCGACTCGCTGTCTCCTTTCACTGGCTATTGCTTTGATTCTCCTGGAAAGGTGGGAGATTCTTTTGCCTTCAAGAAGTGGAAGCTAAGAGAATCGATCATGCAGCTTCCCGCTGGCTTCTATATCGTTGGAGATAACGCATACCCCTCTCTGACTCGCTGTTGGTGCCGTTCAACAAGCTCGAGATCAAGACAAAACTTTCGGATTCAACTTCTACATAAGCCAATTGAGAATTCGAATTGAAATGGCGTTCGGTCTGCTGGTCAACAAGTGGCAAATTTTCAAGCGCCCACTTGCTGTGGAGTTCATTAATGTCAAAAAGGGTATCAAGACATGAATGAAGCCGCGCAATTTCTGAATTGGCGAACGAACGAAAAACCCAAGATGCAAGGAGGATTATGGGTGCGGTTTCCACTGAGTATCATAAGTTACCGGAAAGCTGGTACCAGCCCACCGATAACTCCAACGAACACAACGTCTTACGTTGCGATACGCAAGGACGCCTTTTTCGTGAAGTGGTTATGAATCACATTCAAAACTTTGGCCTCCGTCGACCCCGCGCGCGCTAAGTTCTAGTGAAACCTCCGTACGGTACTCTGCTCACAATTGCAAGCTCAATTGTGCTGATCTGGGCTTCCAGCATTTTCTTTTCTCAAGCTGCTTCTTCAGGGCCTGTCCAACATCAGCAGCATCCACTCCTCTCTGCACGGTCGCCGCACGCTCGTCCCAGAGTTGCTGGATCGTGGCGTTCGTACGATCAAGAATGCCATAAAGCGTGGTAAGCTTTTGGGCTACTCGTTGCTTTTGAACGAACAGTTTTTGCTTCTGCCAGGTGTCTTCTTGAGTCAAATTGATTTCGGTTATTTCATTGTCGAGTAGATCGTTCACACGCTGGAGAATATCCATCGCTGATGCTGACTGGGAGCTCCTTCGTCGCTTTCGGTTAACTTGCGCCTGCGTCGGTTGTCCCTCCTTAGTTGAGTCTTCTTCATCCTGCGCGTACACATTTGCCGAGCAAAACTCACGTGCACCTTTTCGATGATCGCACCACCGATCCAAGTAGAAAACGTCAGCCCTTACTGCAAATTTCCCAGAAGTCGTTGCTGCCCTGACCTGAAACGTTTGAACCAGCTTCTGCGCGAGCGAAGTTGCTGCTGACCTCCTTCCACATCCTTTTCAGCTTCTCCGCCGAGTGCACAATCTTGAAGGAAGCATCGATGCTTTCAAATACAGCGTCTTCAGAAATTAAAGCATCCAATTCATTGGAATCAGTCCCGAAAGCTGAGGCTACATCCGTCCAGAACGTCGGTCCCCCTTGATCAATCACCTCGCGCCGCAGCTGGTGCCCAGTTGCAAGAAATGCATCGTAGAATCGGTCGGAGAAGAGTACATTCAGCAAGCGAAACATGCAACCCTTCGTTCGCTTATCATCACTCCATTTCCCCCTGTTGTTCTCTTTCGCTGTCGTCTGAGCAGAGCTTGCACGCCATCTTTGTTCGTGTCCCATGCGGATAGAAATGCTGATGCGCTCGGAATTCTCGTGTTCTTGGCTACGCTCAACTTCCGAGCAGTACACTCCAGTTTGAGCTGCTCTAGGCTCCAATCATTGTAATCCGCCGACGTTGGTGGGTGGACTGTTCTCTTCCTCGAGTCCAGCCCCCCCCTGTACCGTCCATTTCGACACCGAATCGGCAGCTATGTCGTTGGCAGAGTCCATCACGCTGCTTCCTGTGCTTGCTGCCCTTGGTGGCGGCGCTCCTGCTGCCCTCGGTGGCGGCGCTTGTACTAACGAAAAAGCGCGATCCGAACGATCCCGCCCAGCGCGCGATCCATGCCTTGGATCGCAAGGGTACGCTGGGGTACAAAATCGGAAATAGCCGGGATAATATGGACCAATCAGAGGCTGCGTTTGGGACCGCGATCCCTCTTACGCAGTTGCGTTCGGGAAGGTTTGCAGAACCTGGCCAACCTACCGTCAGGCTTCTTGAATTGGATGTCAGGAAGCCTAGTTTGTTGCGATGTTTATCCAGGTTGCCTGGGCCACCGGTCTTGAACATCGGATTCTATTCAAGCAGAAGCGGATTGACCAGGCTTCGTGCCCCATATATCAATCAGAAGCGAGTGCCGTGCCCGATGATGCCCGGGAAATGGCTACAGATCTACGGTATGGTGGTCGTTGCTATCATTTAACGGAAACAAGGCACATCTGACCGTGTGTGACCTCGCCAGTGAGTGTGGAGTTCATGAACAAAGTAGAATGTTGTAATAATATTTTAACATGTGTTGAGAGTAGGTTGATGGTGTTGGTTGGAGGTTTATGTAAGAACAAAAGGGGGTTTAAAAGTTGGATCGTGGCGAGCATCTTCACATAACGGCATGAAATTTTTTCTCCTCTCTGATTGTGTGTTTTTCATGTTACTTTGAACCCCCGTTCGACGAGCCCACAAGCAGCAGCCCCGTGGCTGACGCCTCCTAAAACGACCGAAACATGGTGCTTCAAGGAGCAGCTGCATCAGCACCAAGGCGTCCAAGTCGCCCAGCACCGGCACCACCGCCAAGTCTTCGTCGTGCTGCAGCAGCAGCAGAGTCGAGTTCGGATTGTGCAGCAACTGGACATGTCCAATTCGTGGAGCACAGGCATCAACGCCAGGTCTTCGTCGTGGAGCAACAGCACGGAGTCCGAGTCATGTAGCACCCGTGTAGAACCCAAGTGGTGCAGCAACCGCACCGAGTCCTTCAGCAGCAGCGTCGAGTCCGTGTCCGAGTCGTGCAGCGGCAGCGTCGAGTCAGAGTCGTGCAGCAGCAGCAGCACCGAGTTGTGCAGCATCAGTGTCGACGCCAAGGCATTCATCATGATCAGGAAACCAGGAGCAACCTCAGGTTAATAAAAATGCCTCAAGTTTCTCGCCTACAACATGCGTTGCGCAGTCCGAGGCGTGGAATTCGAGCTGCAACCCTGGGTGAAAGCATATCCTTTTCTTTGATCTCTTCGACGATGAAGCGACCTCGTCGCTAGAAGTTCCAGACGCTGACGACGACACACTGATGGATTTTATAAAGGCCTACTGGTTCATAAGCAGATCCCGGTTCTTGAACAAGCGGGAACCAGTGCCTCGTGCTCCCGACTCGATTGACGTTTGGCTCAGCCAACTTGACGAGCGGCGGTTTACTCAAGATTTTCGAGTCACGAGATTTCAATTTGCGCAGATCGTGGACTTGATTCAAGATCATGCTGTTTTCTGGAACAACTCGAACGTTCCCCAGACACCGGACTGGTGTCAGCTCATGGTTGCGCTGTATCCGTTTGGGTGTGATGGCAATGGTGCATCAATTCGAACGTTGGCTCGCCATTTTCGTGCTCGGAAGGGGTTGTTGAACTTTTCACCGATCGCTGCTTAGCTGCGCTGGTGGCGCTGGAAGAACGAGCTGTTACGTGGCTCGGTGCTCATGAACGTGAGGAATACGCTTTTGAATCGAGGAGGTGTCAGGGTTCCGGCTGTGGATTGGCTTCGTCGACGGAACCTTGTTCCCTTTCGCAACCAAACCGGAACTCGATGGCGCCGACTACTACAGTCGCAAGGGGTGCTATGGGATGGCTGGACTTGTCGTTTGAGATGATAACAAGAGGATCCGATATCTCTACACCGGATGGGCCGAATGTGCCCATGATGCTATACTGATGGCCAACTGTGAGCTCCAACTTTGTAAGCGGGACATGTTTGAAGGTGATCAGTACCTGCTGGCTGACTCTGGGTCTGCACGAGATACAGCCATCGTTCCCGTATTCAAGAAACCTCGCAAAGCTCACTTAACGGAGGCACAGGGGAGATTCAACAGGAGCTCAGTAAAATCCGGGTGTGGAACGAAAACTGCATTGGCATTTTGAAGGGCCGACTTTTCAGCTTAAAATGATTGCGTCTCCGCCTCCGAAGTGAACGCAACGGTGAAAGAATAGTAGTTTGGATTCGTGCGTGCGGTACGTCACAATCTACTGCTGTATGTCCCATGGATTGGCGATTCCGAAGATGACAACCCAACGCGTGGATTCCAGTGACAAAGGAATTACCCGACTTGCTTGACGATGGTAACTTCGACAACGCATTAATTAGAGAGGCTGACAAGCACGGAAAACTTAAGCGCCTACGGGTGGTGCAGGGATTGCTAGATCACCTGTCTAGCAACTAAATCAAAATCGAACCACGTCACTTGTCCTCTAACTGTGCTGCAACCATGTCCTTCACCTCGTCAGTGGTATAAATCCCCAACTCAAGCATGTCCTTCATGAACTTGACCTTTGCTTGAGCCATTTCGATGCACGAACGCTTCTTCGCGATTCTCGTGCGCTCGCAGATCGAGTCGTACATCACGTCATCGAGACTCTTGCGTTTTTTTGCGGTATTGACTTGAGCGATAAGGGTTTGCCTCGCTTGGGTTTCTCCGATTTCTTTCCACCTGCAGCTGTACTCGCGGTTGCAGTAGACGCGACAGTTTTAGCGTGCGTTGTCGAAGGCGGCGCCATCACGACAGCAGACTCCTCGATATTTGTGTCAGTGCTGATGCATAAAGGTCCCCTTGAGGAGTCAGACGCAGCATCGGCGCCTCTGTCACGGTGAGCTGTCGGCAGCACAGAAGAAGCCGTAGCGTCGCAAGAGCTGTCAGCTTCATCACCATCGCTCTTTGATTCACCATCACCCTTTGGACCGTCGTCATTACTGAAAGGAAAGTCGAAGTCAGGGAAGCCTTCGTCTAACTCCTCGTCCTCCACGTTGATGTCATCGGATGCGATATCGAAAGGTTTCGCGGAGTTAAATGTTCCGGTCGGGGCAATAGGTTTCGCCGAAGCACGGTCATGACATACGGGATCCAGGACATCCCAATGCTTGCAGATGCTGACCAGCTTGTCTATTACAACATGATAACGTTACCAAACTACACTAGATCGAAGCTCATGGGTTTACAGCAACCGTGGAAGGTCTTAGCGTCATCTTCGTCTAAAATGCCTTCACCCGATTGCCGCTTCAAGGCCGCAGCTTTGTTGTACGAGTCTTGAATGTCACTAACTTTTTGTAAGACACGTGTACATCATGAACACTAGTAAGATACAGAACGCAAATAGCAAGCGATCCGCGCTGGTTGTCACGTACGTCCGGCCATCAATACCCGCTGCCTTAATAAGATCAGCTATCTCGGATGCTAGGGCCTTCTTCGTCTTGCCCCCAACAGTGTCACCACGCCAACGTTGAAGGTTTCCGTCTGCCGACGTCAACTTTATCGATTTAATTCACTACAAATACGTTTATTCACTTCCATATTATTTATTCACTTTCGCAGAAAAACACTTACCACCATTTCGTTCTTCACTTCCATATTATTTATTCACTTCCGCAAAAACACTCACCATCATTAGGGGTTTCAAAGTTGAAACGAACCTGGACACATAAAGACCTAAGTCTGAAATTGACCAATCAGAGAAGTTTGATATTACATCGTTATGTTAGGATTTCTTGACGCCCAAATCGAGTCAAAATGACCTATGATCCTAGTTACACTGCTCTATGATTTGTCAATGTCGAGAGTTTCCTTTCGCTGGGAGTGCGATCGACTCTCAGCGGCAGCAGCGCGGGTGTGCCAAGCTTCATGCCGGCCAAGGGTGCCCCCGGAGACGTCCAGCGTCCAGTGAGCTGGGACAAGGACGGCGTTGCTGGAGGTCCTTCAAGCGTCGAAGTCATCCTAAAATGGCCCACCCCACGCTTTGCTTGGGGCTCAATCGGGACCAAGTCGTGTATGGGTTTGTCCTGCGCAGCAGCTTGAACTTTAATTAACCCTAAAAAGGTTTGCCATTTCTGGGAGCCGATCCAAAACTTGTGCAGTTGGTCTCACGAGAGCGAAGACGGATCGTTATCACTTCGAGCGTAGACCGTAGACAGTCTCACGGCTGTGGCCAGCTTGCTCATCATACAGATCGACCGAATCACGACGATCGCGTAAGTGAGGATCGATTAGTGCAACAGATATATGGCGGTAGGTCGATACGTCTAATCGCATATCACTAATTTTGCGAAACCTTTAGCGATGCTTCGCCTAATTCTCTCAGCGTTCATCATCATTCCATCTTTCACAAAAAATACTCGAGATAGGAATGTGGTGACCGTCGGCCAGGACAAAATTGCTCTGTATAGAAACGTTTGGGCCGGGCGCATCAGATGGAAATACAAGAGAATGTCTGCATTCAGCGACGCTGGAGCAAATCTTGCGATTGGTTTAAATTTCGCCGTGACGTTCATAGTTTTGTGGTTCATGTACATCTGGATTAGAGTAAAACGATTGCGAATAGCGTAAACCGAGCGAAACTCCAAGTGGTTGTCGCGAACACGAAATGTAGCAAGCTCTGAAGCTCGGGCTGGCTGGCCAAATGTTCAGTGGACTAGAATTATCAGGTCATCCATGAATTCATCACACTCCATCAACCAGATCTTAACACGGTCGTCATCCCAAGTGTTGTGATTTCCATTTGACCACAGCGACTCCATACAGCTATCTGATCCCAAAAATTCCAGGAGATCACGCGGGCCTAAACTTAGTTGGTTTTCAGGTCTTGTCATAAACCAACCACCATCCGTTCTGGCATTTATGTCATCAATCAAATGGTTTGATTCAAGTTCAGCGCGAATTTTGCTGATGTCGAAACCGCGAAGCAACTTCACGCGTAGGGAATCTTGACAGAAGTTATCAGCGACGACGCCATTTCTTGAAGTCCTTCTTTCGTAACTGTAGCTGTTTTACAAACTAAGGAGGACATATCATCATTAATCCAGTGGACGTTTGGTTTTGACCTTCTGAGGGACCTGATAGGCACTTCCCAAGCTTCATCACCTCAAGCAGTGCGTTAAAGCTGGTGGGCTCGCCGTTTTGAACGTAATATAGAAATTCAGATATTGCCCTCCTGCCCAAGGATGCTGCCGACACGAGCACAAACAACCGCGCCCAATACACAAGAGCAGCGCAAATGCTGGTGATGTTGTTGGGCTCGTGAATCTTTATGCGTCGTAGTTCACCGCCAATGATGCTCGAGCAAACGATATAGCGATACACGTATACATCTTGAAGTCATCTTGATGAGCTTGCGCATCTGATTCAGTGATGAAAATTGCTTCAAGAACATTGTTCACTTCATGTTGTACATCATCAGACCCGGCAACAAATCCGGGAACTGAACACACATCTCGAAGACTTTTAACAAATGATTCTGTAGCGCTGTCAGTGGTAAAATTCCACAGTGGGGTCTGGTTGTCGCTCATGTTAATACCCACCGCCACCATGTGGATCAGCTTTGCCATTTGACGTTGGTATGTACCCGAGGCATCCGCAACAGGTCCAGAACCTTTGTGTGCATTTGAAACGTCCAGTCCTCCAGCGATAATATATCGCCGTGTGAGATACGATATCGCATCGAACATTTTCATGCCGTTTTCAAAGAAAAATGATATCGCTGCATACACGTTCTGCTCAACTTCAGAATCCACCGTGAATTTGCAGGAATTCATCAACTCCGAGCACGTCTGGTCCGTGTACTGTGGCAATCGTTTATGCCAACGCAATTGACGAAGCAGAGGAGAAACGAGGATTTCATCATTGTCATCAGATCCTGCCGTAGTGCAAAATGAATTGAATTTCTGCATCTCCTTCCTCCGTTTGTCACGTGAATTTTTCCGTATCGCCACAATTGACAGCCACCCGCACACGAAAAAACGTTTTCTTGGACCGGAAAAAAGTGTTTGCAGTTGAACATTCTTGATATCTGCGTTTCGATGCTCAATTTTGATGTGTCTCGTCATTGTTCGCATACAGCAGCATAGGAACTTACATTCTTCACACATGTACTTGAAAACCACGTATTGGTTCCACTAAATTATCGCGAACGTTGCCAAACGCTAACAGCTCCTGCTCCGATGCGAGATCAAAGTCTGCAAAACGTCTTCAATTTCATTGAGCGTCGGAATCATTATACCACGACATTCATAAATTCGCAAGATGTGAGATCGAATCTGGCTTGAACTAGGTCCGACGCAGTACTGGCATGAAAGGCACAATACGGCTCTCACATTTTTTTCACGGTATAAGCCGATTTTACATAATAGATCCGATGACGATGGTTTGGACGGAAATACTGCAGCCGCCCGTTTTGGTGGTCGAGTCTTATAATTTGCTGTACAGTCTCGCAGTGGGTGACGCTGAATTGCTTTAGGTCGTTGAAATGCAGCTTCGCATCTTTCACAGGTAAAACGCTTCGAGATTGAGTCCCGCTCAATATTGCGGATGCTACCGTCCGTGTATTTCACCACCGTGCACATCTGATGCTCATTCTATCTGTGTTGATCAAGTTGGCTTTTTTCGAGAAGGTGTCATGGCAAGCGGCACATTCAGCTGGGGCCATATTGTCTAATTATTCTCCAATTACTCCCGTTACTTCAGATACAGCCGGATATCTGCTACCCCTCACTTACTAGCTGCAAGCTTGAGCTCCCACTAGAGATGGAAAATGACAACCACAGGCACTTCACTCCACGATAAACCCACGAAACCAGCTCCGATACGAGACTCAACGTCGAATTTCGCCCCCTCTCGTTGAGCTCAAAGCTCGTGTCTGGAGCGTAAATGGAAACCACCGGCACACCACTCTACGACAGATCCACGACGAGCAGCTCCAATACGTGGGACAGCGTGAACTTCCCTCCTCCAATGAACTGCAAGCTCGTGTGAGAAACGTAAATGACAACCACAGGATACCCACTTCACAAAGCAGTATACACTCCAACCACAACACTCTACATAAAAACATAGCGTTAGCAAAACTTCAATGATCCTGATCTCGACTGTAGCCCAGGGGTATGCATTACCTGCTTTGAGCCACGGTCGCGCAGCACTCCCCCCCACTGATTCTTGTGGTTAATGTGGGAAATGAGTTTATATTTGACTGGCCCACCCTTTTTGGACATTTGGACCAATCAAATCTCAGGTGTATTACCGTACTGGTAATTAATCAATACACATATACCAGGGCTACACGAGGATCGGAAAATAGTGACAACAAACATCTCGTAATGCATACCAATCAGCAACGTAGCAGAATTATCTTGTAGATCCTATTTCCTTTGCCGATGGCGACGCAACCTCGATTGCGGCTGCGTTGAGCTTCGCTGTGGTTGGTGGAGGGTGCTGTACATGCTGAACGCGACGGATGCCGATGTATCATTGTCGAAGAGAAGTCGCTTACGATGAGTTTCTACAGGCTTACGCTAGTAACTTGAACCCAGTGTACGTTAGATTCGATTTCAAAGCATAAAAGGTGGTGCCCGACATAGAACAACATAGGGACAATGTCAGACAATACAATATTCAAATTAAACATTACTAAAAGTGGTTGTTGTGAGTTGTAGAGATGTTGGAGATTAAGTTAAGTAGTGGGAGGAAGTAAAATATTGATGGAGGATGATGTAAAAGGATAGCAAATGTCGAGAGAAATGGTAGTGGTTGGCGTTGAAGTAAATATATATTGTAGTTGAATGGTGATATGTTGAATGGTGGGATCAAGGGTGGCGTATAGATTGGTGGTGGTATGAGTTGAAGTGTGTGGGGGGGGAATATGAGGTGGATGGTGAATAAGGTGGTTATTGGGTTATTGTGGAGTTGAAGAGAAGTTGGAGATGAAGTGTAGTAGTGGGATGAAGTAAATGTTGGTGGTGGTTGATGTAGAAATATAGAAAATGGTGAGATAAATGGTAGAGGTTGGTGTTGAAGTAAGTAGATGTTGTTGTTGAATGGTGATATGAGGGTTGAAGTATAGATTGATGGTGGTATGAGTTGAAGTGTGTGTGGGGGGAATATGAGGTGGACTGTGAATAAGGGGTGGTTATTGGGTTATTGTGGAGTTGAAGAGAAGTTTGAGATGAAGTGTAGTAGTGGGATGAAGTAAATGTTGGTGGTGGTTGATGTAGAAATATAGAAAATGGTGAGAGAAATGGTAGAGGTTGGTGTTGAAGTAAGTAGATGTTGTTGTTGAATGGTGATATGAGGGTTGAAGTATAGATTGATGGTGGTATGAGTTGAAGTGTGTGTGGGGGGAATATGAGGTGGATGGTGAATAAGGTGGTTATTGGGTTATTGTGGAGTTGAAGAGAAGTTGGAGATGAAGTGTAGTAGTGGGATGAAGTAAATGTTGGTGGTGGTTGATGTAGAAATATACAAAATGGTGAGAGAAATGGTAGAGGTTGGTGTTGAAGTAAGTAGATGTTGTTGTTGAATGGTGATATGAGGGTTGAAGTATAGATTGATGGTGGTATGAGTTGAAGTGTGTGTGGGGGGAATATGAGGTGGACGGTGAATAAGGTGGTTATTGGGTTATTGTGGAGTTGAAGAGAAGTTTGAGATGAAGTGTAGTAGTGGGATGAAGTAAATGTTGGTGGTGGTTGATGTAGAAATATAGAAAATGGTGAGATAAATGGTAGAGGTTGGTGTTGAAGTAAGTAGATGTTGTTGTTGAATGGTGATATGAGGGTTGAAGTATAGATTGATGGTGGTATGAGTTGAAGTGTGTGTGGGGAATATGAGGTGGACGGTGAATAAGGTGGTTATTGGGTTATTGTGGAGTTGAAGAGAAGTTGGAGATGAAGTGTAGTAGTGGGATGAAGTAAATGTTGGTGGTGGTTGATGTAGAAATATAGAAAATGGTGAGAGAATGGTAGAGGTTGGTGTTGAAGTAAGTAGATGTTGTTGTTGAATGGTGATATGAGGGTTGAAGTATAGATTGATGGTGGTATGAGTTGAAGTGTGTGTGGGGGGAATATGAGGTGGACGGTGAATAAGGTGGTTATTGGGTTATTGTGGAGTTGAAGAGAAGTTGGAGATGAAGTGTAGTAGTGGGATGAAGTAAATGTTGGTGGTGGTTGATGTAGAATATAGAAAATGGTGAGAGAAATGGTAGAGGTTGGTGTTGAAGTAAGTAGATGTTGTTGTTGAATGGTGATATGAGGGTTGAAGTATAGATTGATGGTGGTATGAGTTGAAGTGTGTGTGGGGAATATGAGGTGGACGGTGAATAAGGTGGTTATTGGGTTATTGTGGAGTTGAAGAGAAGTTGGAGATGAAGTGTAGTAGTGGGATGAAGTAAATGTTGGTGGTGGTTGATGTAGAAATATAGAAAATGGTGAGAGAAATGGTAGAGGTTGGTGTTGAAGTAAGTAGATGTTGTTGTTGAATGGTGATATGAGGGTTGAAGTATAGATTGATGGTGGTATGAGTTGAAGTGTGTGTGGGGGGAATATGAGGTGGACGGTGAATAAGGTGGTTATTGGGTTATTGTGGAGTTGAAGAGAAGTTGGAGATGAAGTGTAGTAGTGGGATGAAGTAAATGTTGGTGGTGGTTGATGTAGAATATAGAAAATGGTGAGAGAAATGGTAGAGGTTGGTGTTGAAGTAAGTAGATGTTGTTGTTGAATGGTGATATGAGGGTTGAAGTATAGATTGATGGTGGTATGAGTTGAAGTGTGTGTGGGGAATATGAGGTGGACGGTGAATAAGGTGGTTATTGGGTTATTGTGGAGTTGAAGAGAAGTTGGAGATGAAGTGTAGTAGTGGGATGAAGTAAATGTTGGTGGTGGTTGATGTAGAAATATAGAAAATGGTGAGATAAATGGTAGAGGTTGGTGATGAAGTAAGTAGATGTTGTTGTTGAATGGTGATATGAGGGTTGAAGTATAGATTGATGGTGGTATGAGTTGAAGTGTGTGTGGGGGGAATATGAGGTGGATGGTGAATAAGGTGGTTATTGGGTTATTGTGGAGTTGAAGAGAAGTTGGAGATGAAGTGTAGTAGTGGGATGAAGTAAATGTTGGTGGTGGTTGATGTAGAAATATAGAAAATGGTGAGAGAAATGGTAGAGGTTGGTGTTGAAGTAAGTAGATGTTGTTGTTGAATGGTGATATGAGGGTTGAAGTATAGATTGATGGTGGTATGAGTTGAAGTGTGTGTGGGGGGAATATGAGGTGGATGGTGAATAAGGTGGTTATTGGGTTATTGTGGAGTTGAAGAGAAGTTGGAGATGAAGTGTAGTAGTGGGATGAAGTAAATGTTGGTGGTGGTTGATGTAGAAATATAGAAAATGGTGAGATAAATGGTAGAGGTTGGTGTTGAAGTAAGTAGATGTTGTTGTTGAATGGTGATATGAGGGTTGAAGTATAGATTGATGGTGGTATGAGTTGAAGTGTGTGTGGGGGGAATATGAGGTGGACGGTGAATAAGGTGGTTATTGGGTTATTGTGGAGTTGAAGAGAAGTTGGAGATGAAGTGTAGTAGTGGGATGAAGTAAATGTTGGTGGTGGTTGATGTAGAATATAGAAAATGGTGAGAGAAATGGTAGAGGTTGGTGTTGAAGTAAGTAGATGTTGTTGTTGAATGGTGATATGAGGGTTGAAGTATAGATTGATGGTGGTATGAGTTGAAGTATGTGGGGGGAATATGAGGTGGACGGTGAATAAGGTGGTTATTGGGTTATTGTGGAGTTGAAGAGAAGTTGGAGATGAAGTGTAGTAGTGGGATGAAGTAAATGTTGGTGGTGGTTGATGTAGAAATATAGAAAATGGTGAGAGAAATGGTAGAGGTTGGTGTTGAAGTAAGTAGATGTTGTTGTTGAATGGTGATATGAGGGTTGAAGTATAGATTGATGGTGGTATGAGTTGAAGTGTGTGGGGGGGGAATATGAGGTGGATGGTGAATAAGGTGGTTATTGGGTTATTGTGGAGTTGAAGAGAAGTTGGAGATGAAGTGTAGTAGTGGGATGAAGTAAATGTTGGTGGTGGTTGATGTAGAATATAGAAAATGGTGAGAGAAATGGTAGAGGTTGGTGTTGAAGTAAGTAGATGTTGTTGTTGAATGGTGATATGAGGGTTGAAGTATAGATTGATGGTGGTATGAGTTGAAGTATGTGTGGGGAATATGAGGTGGACGGTGAATAAGGTGGTTATTGGGTTATTGTGGAGTTGAAGAGAAGTTGGAGATGAAGTGTAGTAGTGGGATGAAGTAAATGTTGGTGGTGGTTGATGTAGAAATATAGAAAATGGTGAGAGAAATGGTAGAGGTTGGTGTTGAAGTAAGTAGATGTTGTTGTTGAATGGTGATATGAGGGTTGAAGTATATATTGATGGTGGTATGAGTTGAAGTGTGTGTGGGGAATATGAGGTGGACGGTGAATAAGGTGGTTATTGGGTTATTGTGGAGTTGAAGAGAAGTTGGAGATGAAGTGTAGTAGTGGGATGAAGTAAATGTTGGTGGTGGTTGATGTAGAAATATAGAAAATGGTGAGAGAAATGGTAGAGGTTGGTGTTGAAGTAAGTAGATGTTGTTGTTGAATGGTGATATGAGGGTTGAAGTATAGATTGATGGTGGTATGAGTTGAAGTGTGTGTGTGGAATATGAGGTGGATGGTGAATAAGGTGGTTATTGGGTTATTGTGGAGTTGAAGAGAAGTTGGAGATGAAGTGTAGTAGTGGGATGAAGTAAATGTTGGTGGTTGTTGATGTAGAAATATAGAAAATGGTGAGAGAAATGGTAGAGGTTGGTGTTGAAGTAAGTAGATGTTGTTGTTGAATGGTGATATGAGGGTTGAAGTATAGATTGATGGTGGTATGAGTTGAAGTGTGTGTGGGGAATATGAGGTGGACGGTGAATAAGGTGGTTATTGGGTTATTGTGGAGTTGAAGAGAAGTTGGAGATGAAGTGTAGTAGTGGGATGAAGTAAATGTTGGTGGTGGTTGATGTAGAAATATAGAAAATGGTGAGATAAATGGTAGAGGTTGGTGTTGAAGTAAGTAGATGTTGTTGTTGAATGGTGATATGAGGGTTGAAGTATAGATTGATGGTGGTATGAGTTGAAGTGTGTGTGGGGGGAATATGAGGTGGATGGTGAATAAGGTGGTTATTGGGTTATTGTGGAGTTGAAGAGAAGTTGGAGATGAAGTGTAGTAGTGGGATGAAGTAAATGTTGGTGGTGGTTGATGTAGAAATATAGAAAATGGTGAGAGAAATGGTAGAGGTTGGTGTTGAAGTAAGTAGATGTTGTTGTTGAATGGTGATATGAGGGTTGAAGTATAGATTGATGGTGGTATGAGTTGAAGTGTGTGTGGGGGGGATATGAGGTGGACGGTGAATAAGGTGGTTATTGGGTTATTGTGGAGTTGAAGAGAAGTTGGAGATGAAGTGTAGTAGTGGGATGAAGTAAATGTTGGTGGTGGTTGATGTAGAATATAGAAAATGGTGAGAGAAATGGTAGAGGTTGGTGTTGAAGTAAGTAGATGTTGTTGTTGAATGGTGATTTAGGGTTTAGTGTTTAGTGTTTAGTGTTTAGTGTTTAGTGTTTAGTGTTTAGTGTTTAGTGTTTAGTGTTTAGTGTTTAGTGTTTAGTGTTTAGTGTTTAGTGTTTAGTGTTTAGTGTTTAGTGTTTAGTGTTTAGTGTTTAGTGTTTAGTGTTTAGTGTTTAGTGTTTAGTGTTTAGTGTTTAGTGTTTAGTGTTTAGTGTTTAGTGTTTAGTGTTTAGTGTTTAGGGTTTAGTGTTTAGTGTTTAGTGTTTAGGGTTTAGTGTTTAGGGTTTAGTGTTTAGGGTTTAGTGTTTAGGGTTTAGGGTTTAGGGTTTAGGGTTTAGGGTTTAGGGTTTAGGGTTTAGGGTTTAGGGTTTAGGGTTTAGGGTTTAGGGTTTAGGGTTTAGGGTTTAGGGTTTAGGGTTTAGGGTTTAGGGTTTAGGGTTTAGGGTTTAGGGTTTAGGGTTTAGGGTTTAGGGTTTAGGGTTTAGGGTTTAGGGTTTAGGGTTTAGGGTTTAGGGTTTAGGGTTTAGGGTTTAGGGTTTAGGGTTTAGGGTTTAGGGTTTAGGGTTTAGGGTTTAGGGTTTAGGGTTTAGGGTTTAGGGTTTAGGGTTTAGGGTTTAGGGTTTAGGGTTTAGGGTTTAGGGTTTAGGGTTTAGGGTTTAGGGTTTAGGGTTTAGGGTTTAGGGTTTAGGGTTTAGGGTTTAGGGTTTAGGGTTTAGGGTTTAGGGTTTAGGGTTTAGGGTTTAGGGTTTAGGGTTTAGGGTTTAGGGTTTAGGGTTAGGGTTTAGGGTTTAGGGTTTAGGAGGTTTAGGGTTTAGGGTTTAGGG